>JAODKF010000089.1:5826348-5847268 GCA_026779585.1 Mormyrus proboscirostris
GATACCTGGCAGATGAAATTTAATGTAGATAAATGTAAGGTAATCCATGCAGGGAGCAGAAATATAAAGTACAGATACTTTATGGGTTCCACCAAAATAAAGGTAACTGATTTTGAGAAAGACCTGGGTTTCTATGTTGATGCTTCCATGTCCCACTCTCGCCAGTGTGGGGAAGCAATTAAAAAAGCCAATAGGATTTTGTGTTACATCTCTAGATGTGTGGAGTTTAAGTCAAGGGAGCTGATGCTAAGATTATACAATTCCTTGGTAAGACACCACCTAGAATATTGTGTGCAGGTTTGCTCACCATACCTTAAAAAGGATATTGCTGCCTTGGAAAGGTTCAGCATAGGGCTACAAGAATGATTCCTGGTCTTAGAGGAATGTCTTATAAGGAAAGGTTAGCTGAGCTGAATCTGTTTAGCCTCAAGCAAAGGAGACTAAGGGGGGGACATGATCCAGGTATATAAGATTCTAACAGGTCTGGTTGCTGTTCAGCCAAATGGCTACTTCAATATTAGTTAAAGTACTAGAACTTAGGTGAAAATTAGCAGGAGAACATTTTAAACTGGATTTGAGAAAGCATTTCTTTACACAGCATGTAGTTACAGTATGGGATAGTCTTCCTGTTACTGTAGTGCAAGCTAAAACCTTGGTTTCCTATAAATCAGAGCTAGATAAGATTTTAACAACTCTAAGATATGAGTTGAATTCTCCCCAAACGAACTTCCTCCTCTTGTTTCTTATGTCCTTTAAAAATCAGAATCTCACTTTAAGACTTTCCCTGGGAATCTTCTTGATTATGACACCATCCATCCATCCTCCATCCATATTCCAACCGCCACTCTTGAGTTTTTTATATTTTGTGTTGCTGGATTATGGTTGTGCCAGTTCAAATAAAGTCACAAGCTTAAAAAATATTTTTAAGCCAGAAGTATCACAAAAACTCACAACAAATGAAATGGATGGGTATGGACTTCTTTTAATGAGGCACTGTTCATGGATTTATCCATCCATCCATCCATCCATCCTCTAAACATCCTGATCAGGGTCAGGTGATGGATTTACATATGGGTTTGTTTTTTCTTTTCAGAAACATGAAGATGACAGTGAAAACTGGCTTAACAGACAGGTATGACTTAGTTACAGGCCGAACAATCCTATTCCTTATTTAATCAAGAACAAATTTTCAAAAATTAAAGCTCTACCTGAGATATGACACCAAAATAATGAGATCTGCAGATGAAATTCATGATATCGAGCACATCCATTTCTACTCACGTCGTGTAAAAGCTAAATTCAGAAGTGATAGTGTGTTGTATAATTCAGCTCTGGTTTATACTGGTAGCACAAAAGGATTTCATGTTAATACGTTTTATGAACTGAAATAAATACGTTGTGGAAATCCATATTTATGTAAATTTAAATTGAATCTGGGATGGGTGTCGCACACTTGCTGTGGGTATGATGGTGCGAGTCGTGCATATGTGTGAGAGTTATGGCGTGACGGGCACTTAGCAAACACGGTCATGCCCGCAGAATGAAGCCCCCCTATTCTCCAAAGATGGACACAAGTTCTTCTTTACAAGAGCCATTCGTCAGGGAGGAAGGGGGAGGTTCTTCCACATTTCGATGTCCACCTTGCAGGTCGGACCCTGTTTTTGCATGTATACACTGGGGGGGGGTGGTGGGTGTTTCTACACTCATTATTCCACATTGGGCAGATCCTGGCAGGAGCAAGATGGGTAATTGGGCAGCATCTCTTGAGGGGGTACGAACTGTCAGTACCAACCCCACCCGTGGCAGGAGGGTGGTGGTGAATCTTGCCTTGGTCACCTCATGGACTTTAGCCGGCACTGCGCATTGAGGAGCTGAGGGATGGATGTTCTGCATGAAATGACCTCATGTCAGAGATTCCATCCTCCTGTCTCGTTGTCGCCTGAAGCCAAACTCGAGCAGCGACAGCCTGCAGTCGATCACCTCCGGGGACTGGGACGTGACGGAGATCCTGGGCTACAATGAAGTCAGCCAGTCGGTGTGAGTGTCACCCCACCATGCTGCCCTCCTGCCCCCTATTTCCAATCTCCTCTCCACTCCTTGGCCCCATTTGAAAGCCGATTGGCCCCCCAGACTGACCACACCACTGTCACTCATCAAATCAAAACACATCATCAGCTAATGACAAGGATGGCTCCTCTGTACAATTATGGTCCCTCTTACACCCCCCACCGTAAAAAAAAACCCCTGGAATCACTCCTGGCTTACAGAATAACTCATGCATCCCCAAAACCTTTTTGCAATTATAATTCGCCTTCCATTTTTAGCCTCATTAATATCCTTTAGAACTTTCAAAATGCAGACCGAGATGTGAACCTCAGAGTTATTAGTCATACACCAATTCATGTCTGACAGATATTTCTTGAGCACGGAGGATGGGCCCAAGCGAAGGCACCTCTACAGGTAATTACTTTAATTAGCAAATTAATTATTGAGGCCGAGCAAAAACAGTTCGGCTTACATGGAAAATGACAAAAATTTAGGCTGCTTGACCAAGTGTTCCGGTTGATGTTCCAGTGCAGATACCACCGGCCAGTTCAACAGACGGTGCCTGTCCTGTAACCTGCCCGCCTGTGGCTATGTGACAGCATCCTTCAGCCGTGATATGCAGTACTTCCTCCTGTCCTGCAGAGGTAGGTATGCCAGTTGTCTCTCAAGCCACCCCCAAGGTAATGGCTGATCCCCCAGTCTCGTTAACTTTGCACCGTCTCTGTCCTCGCTAGTAAACCTCGCTAGGATATATATATATATGTGTATAGACATTCAAGACTTTATTAAGTTGGCACCTCCAGGACTGGAGCTTCGAATCGCACCTTCACTCTGACTATGAGAGTTCTGTATGTCCTGTCTTGCATGGATTTCCTCCCACAATACAAATGACATGCAGCTAAGGAGAGCTAACATCTCCAGATTGCCAATAATGTGTGAGTACATGTGACGTACAATGGAACATGATCCAGACTAGGGTGTCCCCTACCTTGTGTCCTAAGATGCTTTGGATTGGCTCCGGGGTTCCCTACAACCCTGTGCAATACATACAGAGTCCATACAGTGAGGTCATCAGAACCAGTAAAGTTTGAGTGGATCTGTGTGTTGAGTAGTACCATATAGAGGAAGGAAATCTCACCTTGCATGCTGAGAACTTGGTGGAATTTCTGACCAGTTTAACAAGGGCTTCCATTTTCGGACAGAGTGAGACATCGCTGAGCTCCTGCTCCACTGATTGGGTCTGGTTGTGGGCACACACACATAGCCCCCCCCCCCAAAAAAGCCAAAAACTCTGGTAAAACTCTGTTGCAATAGGATCATTTGTCACAAATAATAAGGGAACTATGAATGGACAAAGCAAACATAACCTTCAGAGTTCCTCATACAGCCTCCACTCCATTTATTGTGGATCTTACATGAGACAGATTGGAAAAAAATAACAGTAACCTTGTTCAGTCTGTGTGGAAGCACACTGTAGTCCAACAGGAGTCACTGTAGGGGGACATATGTCAGGAGACCCTGCCTGTCAACCTTGAGATTTAAAATAGATTAGACAAAAACTGTGTCCCGGAGACAGTTTGCTCCCATTGCATTCAATCTCTCCTTTTTTCAAGGTCCCGGCGTGCCCAATATGGCTGTCTACAGGACCAGTGACCGAATGAGTGAGTACAATCACCAGAGATTAGCAGTCCAAGAGTGCAGGACACCCATGTTTGCTGGAAGAATGACATGTTGGTAGCGTCTGAAGAATATTCCATAACTTTTTCTGGATTTTAGAACATTTTAATCCGCTCAAAGGGACATTTGCTTGCAGTCCAATTAGGAGGAGCGTGGCTGACATGACTGAGACAGTAATCTTTGCATGAGCACCCCCTGAAGCATCCTGTCACCTCAAGACAATTCACTGAATCCATCCAGACAAACAGGCCGGGTCTCACATGGAGGCCATCGCACACGGTTACTGAACCTGAAATCATTTGTTCATAGTTTGACTATTTATAACCCAGTTAAATATTCATGGCAGCTCCGTGTGACTCTGGTCCTGGCAGTGGGGCGACTGAGAGCCATGTGGGTGCTGGGTGGTTCTGATGTGCTGTGTGGGCCTCAGGCATTCCTCGGGGAGGGGGTGTCGGGCATTTCTGTCCACGCGCATTTGAAAGGATGCGGCCATCATTTGATAGAAGAAGAGTGTCAAAGAAGGTCAGCAGAAGAGAGGATAATTTGCAGATTTGCCCTTTCCTTGTTTGTATAGTTGTTGTAGTAATGCCACAGAATACAACAGCATTACTGTTCTATAGCACCAGAAACAGATTTCAAGTCCCCATCTTCAATGACACCCTATCTGCTACCTTCCTTAAAGATGTGATTCTATTAGGTCATCAGTGTTCCACGTCCTGCAGTGGTGGTACTAGGGCTCTATAACAGGAAGCTGTGACTCAGGACTACCCAAAAATTGTATGAAGTGTGAGATCAATGCTTAAGAGATCCGTCGGCAAGCCTGATTGGTTTTTCTTTCATTGCAGAGGTTCATGACCTGGAAACGAACCAGGAGCTGAATCAGACGCTCAGCTCCATGCAGATGCCGAAAGTGGAATATAAGGAAATAACCGTAGACGGTCAGAGTATGTGTCTATTACTGCCGTCGCAGAACCTTCCACGTACACCCATTTCTCAATTAGGAGTGAATTTAATCTCGCTTTGGATGGAAATTGGATTTTGAAACTAGGTGGTTTTACTACTATGTATAACTGCATCTCACGTTCTGAGTCAACTTCCACTGAATGCTGATGGGTGTCCACTAAAGTTTGTGGTCTTTTCCAGAATACATGCTGAAGGTGCTGAAACCTGCCGGCTTCTCCGACACTGCCCACTACCCCCTGCTCCTCCTGGTGTGAGCATCCCTGACACACGCACGCACGACGCATACACGTTTGCATTTCTGTTTTTGTGAGGACATCCCTCTGGCTTCCAAAGCAGTCTGTCACACCCAATCAGTGGCAGTTTTTACCACCACTCAAACCACACATTTGGGCCCCCCCCCCCCCGTTGGCCACAAACAGTTACTACACTAGGGGAGGCCCTGAGACAACCAACCTGCCCCCACACCCATTCACCCTCCTGCACTCCTCCACCACTCCCTATCCAATTATCCAATGCTTTCAGCTTGGTGCCCTCATTCGTGTAAATCAACATGAGAAGCTGGTTACTCTCTCCCCGCATGGTCTAACCACAAATGCTTTTTGTAATCACAAGGCTGACTTTGCTGTATAACATGGCGGGGGTCGTGAGGTAGAAACAGCTGGCTCGAAGCGGGGCTCAGATGCTGTTAATCCCTCCCCCTCCCCCCCCCCCCCCCAGAGATGGGACGCCGGGAGAACAAATTGTCACGGAGCAGTACCAAGTGGATTGGGTCACAGTTCTGATCAGCAGTTTTGGTGCCATCGCCATTTCTTTCGATGGGCAGGGGAGCGGCTTCCAAGGGTCAAGCCTCCTGCAGAAAGTTCGCCACAACCTGGGACCTTCTCAGGAGAAGGAGCAGCTCGAAGCCCTCAGGTACAGCTGAGAAAACAGGGCAGTATGAAGGTGGCCCCCCACCAGCAGATTTCCAGCAGCATAGCCAGGTCTTGGATGAACGTGTTAGCTAAAGAGCAGTCAAAGTTCTGTCAATATTGAGAATTTAAGCTAAGGTCATCCACTATTGTACAGAGTTGGTTTGATGTTTGTCAGCCAGCTGAAAGGTTTCAATTGAAAGGCCTAATGAATTCTCTACTTTTGATCCATTTTAGAAGCTTTTCAAAGGAGTCTTACATAGACAAGACACGCATCGGAGTTTTTGGCCAGGTAAGTATTTTGGTTTCTTTTGTGTCTCTTTTGTTGAGACGTGCGTGTGACCCAGCAAAGCCTCCTCATGTTTCAATTTGAGGATCCTGGAATGTGTGTCCATGTGTGGACTGGTCACACCAGTATTCATAAACAGAAAGGCTGGGTGTTACAGGAGGCAAATACTGGTGATGGGAATGGTCATCTTTTGCTAAAAAAAAAGCATAGCATTGCATTGGTGCAATGGTTTCTGGGTAATGTAAGGGCCCTTAGACACAAAAGCCTCCCTTCAATTAAAATGAGATTTTATGTGATTAGAGTATACTAGAAGGCAAGTATATTCTCATGACATCACAAATAAAATACTGGTTTTACAGGCTTGTCTGAAAGATCCACCATGATACACAGCACCTTCAGCCTTGCAGCTCTATATAAACTGACACAGTAGCATACTCCACCTTCTGGTCACTTATCAGAATGCGATTTGGTTACATTCTCAGGTTTTGCACACACAACATCAGGGAACCTCTGCACATGGTAGGCTGGCTGAACTCCTGGGAGGCATGTAATCAAGTTAAGTTTCACAAAAGAAACTAACGAACCAGACAGACTGCATACATTTAACAAGGTGTTCAAAGGCTTGACGCTTGCTCATTATACCCCATGAGGAAAATGCCAGCAGGGCACTGGAGCAACAAAGTGACATGTGAAAAAACGGCCACCGCATCTCACTGCCTTACAACAAATCCCCGTGATTTTTGGTGCATCGCACCGTGGAGAACATCGGACAGTTTCTTTAAAAAGAAGACTAAGGGAGCACATCGTCTGAGCTGCAAAGACCTGTCATGGTTTCATTTGTAAAACCTGAGGGAGGATCGCCATAATATGCATGTCCTAAACGTAGCAGTAAATCGCTGGTTCCAGATCCGAGATGGGAGACAAACGTCTCCTCTCTGCTGACAGTTACCACATGCCAAGTCCCTGGAGAATAAAATAACCTTTTCATTGTACTTGTTTCCAGTCGTGTTTAAATGCTTCAGTTTGTGTAGATCAAAAAGATGCGTGCCAGGTTAAAGCCAAAACTTGGAGGAGGAGTGAAAGGTGTTTGGGCTGCCGTTTGGGTGAAGGGAGGGGAACAAGATTTTAAAAGGGCACAGCAACCCATTTCACACTGAAACGTCGGAGCACGTTGTACCCTTCGGCATAGCCATTCAATCTATTGTGCAAAAATAAGAACAAAAGGCATTAAGTATGTTCTCTTTCGTTAAGCAAATATTTTCACATGAGGTTGCAGAGAAACCCAACTGCAGTCACGCACAGGTTTAAATAAAACACCAGCCAATAAGGGCCAGCTTTGCTAATGACCGCCAGCCAATCAGGGACCTGGTTGCCTGGCCTGCTGATGTCCTGTCCTGTTTGCCTAACGAGCCAGTGGAGTGCAGCTGCTGCGCATATCCGTGCTTCTATTATTACTGCTCCTGCCTCTGGACACATGGAGAGCAAGACACTTCGTCCTTCACATGGTCCTTCTTGGACGTGTGATTTAATCTCTGCAGGGCACATAAGTTCCAAACCAAATTTGTTATTAAAACACCAAAATGAGATCGAATTGGCAGCCATTGCCAGGATAGTTTGACAGGATACTGATCACTGCTTTTTTTTTTGTCAGTGGACCTGGGTTCAAGCCTCAAGTTAGCTCAGCCTATTCATATTCAAATGGGCACTATTTGGTTTGATCAGAAGGTTGCAGGTTCAAATCCCAGGTTTGTTACAGTGGTTTTACTGTAGGTCGTTTGAGCTAGGCCCTTAACCTCTATTTCAGGGATGATTTCACCCTGCTGTTTCAAAAAAAAAATGCCTCTCTTTCGACAAAACCATCTGCGAAATAAGTGTCATCATCACCTGATTTCAGAAAGCTGGGGTTGGACCCTTGGCCATTGCATAATGCTGTCTGCACAGTGACAGGGGTGCACACTAAAAAATGGTAGTGCCTGACATAATGAAGTGCTGTCCTTTCACAAGCCCCGTCCGTGATCGGCACAGGCTAAGCATGCATGTTTCCCTCTTACCTGCAGGTTTATGGAGGGTATTTAAGTACCCGCTTACTAGGTGCCGAAGATTCATTGGTGAAGTGCGGAGGTGCCGTTTCACCCATCACAGACTTCAGACTGTATTGTGAGTGTCGAGCTGTCGGGGTCTAAGGCACAGGGACAGGGGGGTGCTGCTCTCTAATTCAGGAAATAGGAGTTTTTGAAAACAGCAGCCAGGAAGCAGAGGTGCATCTTGAGAAATGTTGCTCACTGTTAGCCAAATGGTGGACATGGTTTGGAACTGGCTGTCTGTTAGTGGGATCTCAACCTCAGAATTCATTCATCATACTCACTGCAGTCTCCAGCTTCTGCCAGCGATTGGTTATTAAATGCAAATGAAAAAGGATGATTGGCCAGACTCCTCGCCCCACGTTAACAGTCATGCGACATCACTCAAGCCTATACTAGGACTTTTGATTTCCAGTTTTACAGACCTGCTCCAGCAGCTGATAAACACACCCTTTCTCTCACTCCATTACCCAGCCATGATTCCCAGAGTAGTACTGGATAACTGCACCTTGTTTTTAAAATCTAAAGCAGAGCCTCACTATCATGGACCCGATCGGGTCTTAAGCGCTGCATAACTGCATGCCTTCTCCTCCGCAGCATCTGCCTTCTCGGAACGGTATCTGGGGCTGCCCAAGGCAGGAACCATGGCATACCGGGTAGGTCAGACCCTCTCGCTTTCCTCGGCCTGATGGATGGGAGCTTGGTGTGGCTCTCTGTGAAAAATTTATGAGTCACACCCTGGTTCCTCCTCCGACAGATGGCAAATTTGGCAGACCGCAACTTACAGCTGGTAGATAAGAAGTACATCATCATCCATCCCACTGCTGATGGTAAGTTTGGACTGCTTGCTATACCTGTGAGTCTGTGTGCGAGCAGCAGATCTCTCTCCCCAATTTGGTGCTTTTTCTGTTTTGCATTTAGGATTTTCCCCCCACGTTTGTAAATTGTGAAGTTTCCTGAACGATCCCACCTCGACTCTGTCCAAACAGATGCTTGTGAAATTGTTTGCCCAATCCTATGTTTTTTTTTTTTTTTTAAATCATTTAAAAATGACACAATGTTCTTCTCAATTTTTCCTCAGAAAAAGTCCATTTCCAGCACACGGCAACATTTATCACGAAGTTAATAAATGAAAAAGCAAATTATACGTTACAGGTAAAAAAAAAAAAAAAAAAAAAATTGGGTTAAACTAGTAAGTTTTGAAAACACTGTGCTGTATTTTTTCTTTGGGGCTGAATGGTTTAAATGCCTAAATTCACACTAAAGCCAAAGAGGTTAGTTTAGATAATGTATTGGTGACTAATGGTAAACAGTGGAACCCCAACATGGTACAGTTAAGTGAAAATATCTGAACGAATTAAGGTAAACAAGTCACTGAACCAATTAACATCAATGATCATTAGTTAGCTACTTCATATTTGCTTGTGTAGTAATTTTTAGTCTCTTATCAGCATTATTGAGAAGTCATGTGGTGTTCATGCTCCAGATCTACCCTGATGAAGGCCACTTCATTCATAACCAGCATACCAAGCAGCACCTTTCCCAGTCGCTGGTGAACTTTTTTGAAGAGTGTTTCCGGCCTCCAGACAAGCTGCCAGAGGAGGAGGAGGAGGAGGAAGATAGCGATGAGGAAGACTAGACCCATCACCACCCTAAGCACAAGCCAGTTTCTTCAGCACAATATGCAACAGACCCCTATCACCTGCTTTGCCCTCAAAACATCTCCTTAGCACATTTGTTCCTGGTAAACTTCTCACCTGTCCTCCATTTTCTCCTCCTCCGCAATGGCTCACAGAGAGCTTTCACCTGTAGGATCAAGTGTGGTTGAAAATATCTGTCACTTCTTGGAACCTGGAATAGGGTTTCTCCTTCCAATTCAATGGCATGGAAGATGGTGATAGAGAACAATGCGATTTGACTGGTCGGTGATGGTGTTGGGTCATGGGAGATCACCTCTAGGTCTTCTCTTATAAAACGGGATAGTGGAGGGAAATTAAAGGGTTTCAGAGCACAAGGAGGAGTGTCCCACCCCTCTGGTAAGGGTCAATAGGATAAAAAGATGGAGGAATCTTTCTAGAACTGACAGTACGTAGAAAACATCACTTTGTCTCCATCACTCGTTTCTGTTGAGGGGAAAAAAAAACAGCACACAAAAATACACATTTTTCCTCTGCTTGACATTTTCACTATGTATGATTTTAAAGTGGGTTTCGGGAGGGAAAGAAATGCTATCACTGGGCACAAACAAAAGTTTGCAGTTGGGACCAGATACAGAGAACGACAGACTTTTGGGAGACGATTTTTCAGCAGTTTTTAATTTTGCGTCGTACGTCCTTAAAACAGCTACTGAGAGCCTAGAGAGAGTGTTTAGTCACCGTGCCTTACTTTTACAGCGACACCACTCCCGAGGACTCCCGAGAAAGTTCCAGATGTTTTAAACAATCAACCTGGAGGAAAGATAAACAATTTGTATTTGAAAAACCAACCATGTCCTCAGAATATTTTAAGCTAATCACAGCTGACATTCGGTATTACACCAACAAGTTCTAACAAAGCTGTACAGTGTGTCTGTGTAGAATTCCAGTATTTACATTTCCAAATACAGTATATATACACGTATATATTAAAAATGTCTGTGTTTGTATATAATTGAGATGTAATTCTACAAGAATAGGTTTGTAATTTTTCCCATTTTAAAGTAATTATGGTAAGGTCCTTCCTTGCACTTTTCCTTTGGAATGCTAAAGAAAGTTGGATCCTTTTTTTAAACTTGTGTTCCGCGTCGACCTGCATTTTTCCTAGTATGGTCTGAGGAAACTCATCTGCTGCAGTAGACCTGTTATTTGCCATTTTCGGTGTTGATTGTTCAAAGAGCATTCTGGAGAATTTTTGTTTGTTTGTCTTGTCTTTCTGTTTTGTGAAAATGCCGCCACTGTAAATTTGACAGTGCCACAGGTGATGCGGATTAAGAGGTACTGCAGCCACATGTCCCTTAAGGATGCGAGTACCACTCTTAGTGTGGCAATTCATGTTGCCCACTAAACTGGAAGAGTTTAAATTAAAAGAACAAAAAATCCTGTTAATCATGGCATGGAAGTCTGAACTGTCAGAATAAAAGTTATTTTGCAATCACAATTCTTGTCATTATTTATATATATAAAAAAACTTAATGTGAAGGACCTGAGGCATAGAACAGCCACTACGTGCCAGCCAGCTGATGTGGCACCCTGGGCGAGCATCACTACTGACGCCCCCCCTCCCCCCCCCCCGCCCCGCCGTGCGAGTCCAAGTGAATTTGACTAGCAAGTCGGTGGTCCCTGAGCAGCAGGTGCCCCCTGAGAAGCGGACGCCCTAAGAATTTTAATCGACATCAGAGTAGTATTCTTTTTGTCTCGTCAGATGATTATTTATTGATACGGTCAATAACTTACTAGACGTGTATGCCAAACACATCAGTCCCACCACTGATAAGACGGACCGGGGGCCTGTACTATGAAGCGGCGGTTACTGGCTTGTCGGATTTAAGGTAGTCTGGGCAAAATGTAAGTGAACGAATATGAAGCCTAAACTGTGGTACCTTAAATCCTACAAGAAACCCCGATCAGCCAGTAAACTCGCTTCGTAGTACACGCCACGGTTATCTACCGTATTAATGTCGGAACACCCCCATCAAAGATTGTGAACAGTGCAGGTTGTAAAATAAAAGTACCATGTAAAGCATAAAGAGAGAAACTCGAAAATCTCCAACACTGACCAAAAGTTTCAAAGGGATATCGCAATGGCGTTATATTTCGTAAACTTAAAATGGTTAATATTGATCAATCGGAAAACGCGCCGCGTTTCTTCGTCTGATAAACCCCGCGCCTTCAATTACAAAACAGCCGATTTGCTACACAAGTGTGATCAAAGGCATCATGTAATAAAACAAAGTCATTGAAATAAGATCGGGGCAAACCATGCTTTTCAAACGTAGTACACACAGCTTATACAATACTGAGGCCACATTTAGCAGCGTGCACAATGTGGGATCACTAGCTCTTTAAGGAAGACGTTTAGCACAGACAATCCGAAAGCAGAACAATGTTTTCTTTGAGGTCTGATTAGTGGGAACAATGTGCGTGAAATAACCAGGATTGAAAATTTTCTAGGAAAGTGGAGCTTAGCAACAGGCGCTTATAACTTACAAAAAGGTGCCTGCATGAGCGACATCTAGAGGAGCGTGGGGGAACTACACTCACATGCAGCATTAGCTTAAGCTCCGTAGTTTAGGCTGCAACACTCGGGTCTCGATGCACTTATGTAACCACCAAGCTCCAGGCATTTACCAGTCATTTTATGTTTGAGTAAAAGTAACTTATGCATCCAACATGCAAGTAACGTGCAGTTTTGTGTGTAAACACTTGACTATGACAGATATCCTGAACATCGCAAGATCAACGCGAATGCCGCAGGAACTTCCTGAAACCTGAAAAGACACCGGCCAGGAGGAGTGACATAACGATTTTATTTCCAGTGTTTTAGGCGGTAAGACTCCTTTTGTAGATGTACGGCGTCCTATTTTTTTTAAATCATCTGTTCGTGTGGCTCAAAGCAACGAGAACAGCCACTGCGTGCCCAGCTTTCCCCGCGCTCTGCATCTACACGTCACATTACGGAAAATTTGGTGCCAAAAAAGCACCAAAGACACAAAATATGTACATTTAACTTACTTATCTTACAGAAATATTTAAAATCTAAGGTCGATTAAAACCCAAAAAAGCAACAATACTTATAAAATATGCCAACCCAGAATGGATGCCTAAAGACTCTGTATCTGTATATTACCTATCAAATGATTTGTACTTAAAATTTTAATTCACAGTACAATTTTACATGTTAACAACAGACACTATGGCACCCAAACTCTCCCAGAATCGATATGGCAGGAGGCACTTTCCTTTCCAACATGAGTTCCGGCTTGGGGTGAAGGGGTCCCCCTCACAGCAAATAATCCTCAGTGGGTAGTCCTGACAACAGTGGGCATCATGTCCAATGCTCGCCTTCCCAGGTCCTCCTCCCACAACCAGCAGATCCTGGGACTTTACCCTGCCTTGCCTACTGCCCTGTTGTCAAATATTACAGAAATGCAGCGTAGATTCCAGTTGTTACTGCTACGACCCCCTTGTTTGCACTGATATAAAAACACTGAAGTGCAGCAGCCATAACTTACGTCACATCGCACCCACACACACACACACACACACCTTCCTGTGTTATAGATACTGATAGAATCTGGAGCGGACCACTTGCGATCCAGACGGTTTGTGCATGTCCACCGGAGGCACCCTCCTCTCGAGATAATCCCCGTTCAGCTGCTCTGCTGCCGCTCCCTGGATCCCGCCTGCCTCCCCAGCTGGAGCCAGACTGCTGGAACGGGACCGCTCCCGGGCAATCCAGTCCCGGATGGAGAAGTCCTGTGAGCTGCATTTGGGCTTCAGCCTGTCCATGGCTGAGAGCTCTGACTCCTGGCTGCGGCCCCTCCAGATGTCGGTGACGCCCAGCTCCGCAAAGTCACTTTGCCCCGCCATGGTGTGGCGGCGCCTGATTCCCTTCCGCTTGCGAGCCTCGGGTGATCCCGAGTTCTGAGCGCCCACGCCGAACATATCGTCGGCTGAGTTTCTCAGCCGGCACTTCAGCCTCTCTGTCATCCTCAGCCGCCAGGCCAGCTCCTGCTTTTCAGATTCGCTCCTGGACAGGGGCCTCCCCTTTGACAGATAGCCCAAATCCTTGCTGCCCAGCCCCCCTTCGAAGGATGGCTCGGGGGCGGAGCGGCGGAGGTCGGGTGCTGGCAGACTGGGGCACGTGTTGAGGCTCCCGGCCGGAGTGCTCGTCGAGGGCGGGATCCTCTCCTGTGAGCCCTCATGGCTGGCAAAGTTGGGGAAGTCACTCTCACTGTCTGTGTCAGCCGGCCGGCCCTCGCTCACCAGCTCGCTTCGCTCGTCGTCTGCCTCGTCGCCCCGGCTCTCGGCCACCGACTGAACCTCCGGGCTCAGGAGCCCGGCCTCGTGCCCTGTCAGGAAGGTCATGGAGGACGTGGTGGAGTAGTCCGAGGTGATGGAGCACACATCTGCGGCTGGGCCACACACCTCCAGGGGTGCCCGCTTCCCATGTCGACTCCGCTGCGTGGACATCTGAGAACTGGTGCTATTCAAGGTTCCTAGGTCTGAGGTGGCATCGTCGCAGTGGGATGGAGGGTCCGAAAGCGAGGACTCCGGCTGGAGGCGATAGCCCAGGGAGGGTGAGCTGACCAGTTTGGGGCAGGGAGGCGGGGCAGGTGGCCCAGTTTGGTCTGGCTCCTTCTGCGAGATAACGTTCTCTTGTTCCTTTGGGCCCTTGGCCGGTAACTCTGCGTCCTTCCCGGCGTCTTTCCCGCAGGTCCCTTTTGTGTCACCGTGGCAGTCGTGTGCCGCCGTCGCCATGATCTTTCCCCCAGTTTTGGCCACGCTGCGACTCTGTCCTGGGGCCTCTTTCTTTAGGACCACCCTGTCCAGATCATCGTCCGAGCTGCTGAGCGCCGGCTTCTCCTTCACTTTCTTCCGCTTGCGGCTCGCCGCCGCAAAGATGGAAGTGCGCAGAAGGTCCTTGCTGTACTGCTCCTTGCCAGGCCCCCAAGAGCCCTGCAGAAAACAGGAAGTACCAGTCACACAACCATGTCACGCAACCACTTTCAGAATGATGGATGACCGAACATAGACCGACCAACATAACAGGATTATGTGACTGTGCTCCCAAGTTAACTCGGACATGGCTGGAGATCGTCCAATACACAAAACAAAAATCCACGTTTTTCAAATCCTGGGGACAGCCCACCAGGGTACTCACCTTAGATTTGGCTGAGTCACTAGTGGCTGAATCTGAAAGCAACAAAAAGAAGAGATGAGTGCTTTGAGGAAGTTTTTTTTTTTTTTTTTTTTTTTTTTTTTTTTTTTTTTTTTTTATCTACCTTCTGTGAGGTAAGAGGGTGGAAAAAGTAGCACCACACCAGAGGGAGGCAGGAGGGGGCTAGGGGGAGAACAGTCAGGTCACGCACAAAGGAACACCATAAGAAGCTGTCACCACAGGTGGAGGTCCATGACTGGACGACTGAAGAGGGGTGGGCAGGACAACCCAACGCTTACGCCACAACAGGATGCAGAGCATGCACACCAGTCCACCAGCGCTCTGTTACACTCCAGTGTGATGTATTCTCCCCCAAGTTGGCACAGTCAAAGACAGGCAGAGACAACTCTGATATAAGCAATTGGAATGTTTTTATAAGGTTAACTGTGTCTCCAGGTGACCTGAAACCCAGTGAAGTATCCTCACGTTTATATGACCTGGCACTTTACATGTTCCTTGTGTGGGTCTGCTGTGATCTGTTAGGTTTCGATAACTTTAAGACCTGTGTGAGTCTATTTGCAGGCACAGTGTGGCTGATATATGCTGTGTAAATCTGTCTGTCTGTAGCTGGGAGGTAGTGACAGGATGCAGAATGAACTATACAAAGCGGCTATGGGGAATCCACAGAAGCCAGACATGACAGGAGAGAAGGAAGGGGCTGGCAAAATCTAGCTGAGTTAGCAGAGCTAAAAGTGCTAGCTGCGCTAACTGAGCTAGCAAAGCTATCAAAGTCAAGCAGAGCAAAGAAGGCTAAGAGCGTTGGCATAACTAGCAACTAAAAGAACCTAGTAGATTTAGATGGCTACCTAAGCTAATATTGCTAATAGAGCTAAAAGTGCTAGAAGAGCTAATGGCGCCAAAAGAGCCACAAGAGGGCCAAGGAGAGGCGATCCTCGCAGCCAGCTGGGATACCGGTCTGCTGTGGCCTTCGCTCTTCAGTTGTCTATCCTTCTCCAGGTCAAGCGGGCTCATTAACGGGCTGGTCTTTACGGGTTTAGCGTTGAAGCACTAGCTGTAGCTCAGCCCCTCACCACACTCCTGAGACGTGACTGGATGCTACAGGACGTGTTAGAAACCCAGAGCATACCATTCTATTTCTCCTCACGGACCGCTTCAGAGATAAGAAACAGTAGAAAGGCTTTCAGACATTAAGCACTATCGTTCGTACTTGTGAATTCTTAGAAATGAATCATAAACCAAGGAAATATAGGGTTTTTGTTCCCAGTTTACAAAAATCGTGGGTTTCTGCAGACTAGGCAGTTACAAAGGGGGCAACAATCGTCCTTCTTCCTACAGTTCCAGCTGTCCATCAGCGACATTACAGAATCCATCTGTGACATCACCGTGTGATAGACTCCTCCCACTTGGCCTGTTTCAAGATCGGTATGTGTGAATGGAGGGAGACAGGAAGCACTAGAGACAGAAGGGTAATTTCTTTCTTTTTTGGGAAAGAACATGCTGGATTAGTGAAACAGTAGGCATGATCACAATCATCCAACTCAAGAGAACTCAGGGAAACGCAAGACAACGTGATGAATGTGCAGGGAGAGAGAGAACAGGACAAAGTGAAGGAACAAGGCGGCAGGAGGTTGTTTGAACTGGAGCCTCTGGCTGCTTGAACAATTTTAGAATATCTAAATGAAACAAAAACAACTGCAGAAACAAACTAGATTAGCTGCACACAGACAGACCATTTAGGCCCAAAGACAGAGAGGCTACCAGGACACTCAATGGCAAAATGGCTACTGCAGTTTGCATTAAGACCAACACTTTACTTTTCAGCTCGTTTGGTTTAAGTGCATCATTTCTAATGACAAGCAAACAAAGAGCCATTTTTTCCTTCCTCGAACACTGACCTCCAGGAGTCACGGAGTCGACACACGGTCAAGTGTTGGCAAGGAGGCTAATCAGACCAAGTAGCTGACGACGGTGCCTTCTGACAAGGTAACCGTGTCGGAGGTCTCACGGGCTAGTCAAAATGCTAAGCGTAGCAAAAGAGCGGTTAACCCACCCCGAAGGTTGTCTGGTGCAGGTAAGTTACCTGATACTTCCCCAGGAGAGCCGGCAGTCCGTTTTATGTTGGGGAGTAGATGGTCAATGTTTGGCAGGGGCTGCGACTCAACAGCACCCTCCCGCTGGATCACACTCTGCATGGAGGAGGGGGTGGTGAGACTAGACCGGAGGCTCTCTCACATACACTTATGCACGCTCGCACGCACACACGCACGCACACACACCAATCCGGCCATGGTGTTTAGCT
Source organism: Mormyrus proboscirostris (assembly GCA_026779585.1). Taxonomy (NCBI): domain Eukaryota; kingdom Metazoa; phylum Chordata; class Actinopteri; order Osteoglossiformes; family Mormyridae; genus Mormyrus; species Mormyrus proboscirostris. The sequence continues at coordinate 5,843,491 of JAODKF010000089.1, forward strand.
GGGAAACAACAAGGAGAAATTAACAGAGAAGAACGGAGTGCATCGATACCCACCGTGGGCTCCTCGTCCCCTTCCTCAGTGAAAAACCAGTCGTACTGCACAGAAGCAGACAGAGAGGGGGGGTTTTATGACATGTCCCAGGAGAGCGCCCTCAAGGCTGAGCTCCAAGCTGAAAGGGCAGGGCACTTACTTGCTGTATGAGCGTCTCCACAATCTTATACTGGTCGGGCATGTGGGTCACCATGTGGGTCATGTTGTCCTCAGATGTCCTCACCAGGGTTGGGCCGAACACGATGGCCAAATTTCGTGGTTCCATCTGGGACACAGACGGCAGGTGTTTGGGAGTGAGGCAAACAACTGCTTATAGCATCACTAATCAGGCGGACTGACTTCAACAACACACACACACACACACACACACACACACACACACACACACGACACCTGCTCCCAGGTCGAGAGATCTGCTGTGCAAGCTGCTTGATTGTAATTAGGCCTGTAATTAGCTATGCTTGACTAGCCGTTTTAATGGAGTACTTGCTGTGATTTCACTGATCAACATTTTTCATTCTTGTGCAACGCTCTTAAAAAGTCTCAAATTATAAACTCATCTCCACATGGTTTGTGCCCCTGACATGAACCCCTAGTTCTGCACCGACTGCCTCAGCAACATAAACAGCAAATCAGTCTGACTTCAGGTGAAGACGCCAGTTATGAGTTACACACTTATTACTGGACACACTTAACACTTCTACATATAACCAGCCTACTGACAGCTATGGCACTAAGATGAGTATTTGGCAACCGTGTAGCCTGGCAACAGTCAAAGAGCTACATACCATGACAACCGGCTGACCATCAAATCATAAAATTGACCTGCTACCACTAGGGGGCAACATTACCTTGTTTTTCTCACAGTTTTCCGCCACAGTTTTCAGGTGTGCAGAGAGGAATTTGAGGGTTTCATAATGGTGGTCCGGTAGTTGCTGGAGCTGGAGAATATGTAAGCGGCATTGTCATATTCCCAGCAACTGCAGAAAGAGTTCATCCAGCACCACCGTCACCCCTTCTACTCACCAGCCTCTTCAGCACTTTCAGTCTCTCAACTGCATTTTCAGTTCTGTTAGCCTCGATGAAATCTGCATATTTCTCTGTTAAGAACAAAGGAACACACACCAGTGTAGCTTTTAGCTTTGCAGTAAGACACACGCTTATGACATTATTCAAATCGTAGTGAAGTTCTCCCCTTGTCCACGAGGTGGAGCTCCATCCTCATTTCTGAATACGCTTGCGTTACAACAATATTCCAGAAGGAAAACATGGCCCAGAAACCTCGCAACGGCAGGATTTACATAATGTTTGCATCACGGGTACAGATAATTCTCACCGTTTGTAAATAGAGGTTCTGGAAGTTTCCGGAAGAACGATTTGAGTAAACTGCTGATGACGTTGAGGTCCTTCCATTTCTATGTGGGAAAGAGTGAGAATAAGAGGTGTCAAAGAGAAGACTGAGCAGAGAGGTGGCAATACATGGGGGTGGGGGGGGGGGGGTTTCAACCACTCACGTCATCCTGGATGTCGATGTCGTCCAAGCCTTTGTTGTTCAGCTCCTCCTGCATGCTGGAGATGGCAGCATTGTTGCCTGGTACGCGGTAGATGCCCGTGTACTCCAGCCCTCGCTCCTCTACCAGTTTGCAGCACACCTCCACGATAAGGGGCACAAACTGCAGGATGGAGGATCATTAGAAAAAACACACACAGCCACAGCACTCAGCAGACAGACTCAGAAGTTAAAAAGAAAAACGTGCACGGGTCTTACCGGGTTGGACTGAGCAGGGGGGCAGTCATCCAGCCGTACCCCAAATGTGACTCCCGCTGTGGGCTTCTTCTCAAAAGGCTTCTTCATCAGGCTGGGGATACCCTTCCTCCAGGCACTCCTGTCCTTGGGGGGGCTGGAATCATCTAAGAGAGCACAGGGAGCAATAAAGACATCCAATGTTATAGCACAAAGCAGCAAAGTCCCTCCAACAGGCATCATTCACGAATGGTAATGTGCAAAGACAGCTGTCGTTTTGGGTCGGAATCCCAGCTTCCGGTTCAAAGACTCGTGTAAACCTGACACATGCTTGGCATGACTGGCATCTCGTCAATCCCTTACCTTTGTGCGGGGTCTTCCTCTCGGAGTCCTGTTTCGGGGAGAGCATGCTGGTGGCCTTGCTGTCCCCCTTCCCCCCCAGCAGTGTGTGTCTGATGCTGAGAGACTGGCGGGATGCTTTGGGGGAGGGCTCCGTCTTACCGCTGGGGCAGCTGGGAGGCACACAGGCAAACGGATGGCGTTGAAGTGGGGCCCGAACACGGCTGACAGGCATGTGCTGAACGGGGCCAAATGGCTCTGCTTACCTCATCATATTGTATTCCTTTATCTTCTTGCTGATGAGATCCCGACTCGTAACACCGGCGCTCTACAAAAGGTAATAAAACCAGGAGTCACTGCAGCTGTCCACAGATACCTCCCGTAAACATTGAGAAACTTTCCTGGGCTTTGACACCAAAAACAAAAGAAGCTACAAAGCAAAAAAAAATTGCAAAAAAATCGACTAAGTCCTCCCTAGTTTAACCTACTGGAAACAACATGGTTCTTTAATTGGCTCCACCCTTAACTCCAGTAACCCCACCCCCAGACCCCACCCACCTCGTCATCCAGACTCTGGTTTTCCTGGATGACGCGAATCCAGGACAGCATGTCCTCTCTGTCCTCCGCCTGGAAAAGGTACTCGCAGTCGGAGGTGGTGAGCCGCAGCACATTTTTGCGCTTGGTGTCGCTGTAGGAGATGTCAATCAGACAGGCCTTGACGCTGATTGACTGCTGCTCACTGTCATTCGCTGAAGATGCCTGGGCCAGCCCCTCCTTCCTGTCCTTGTAGAGGTAGAGGGAGTGGCCTCGCAGCACTGCATACATCTGCTTCCAGGTCCGGATGCCGCTGCCCACCCGCTGCCATGGCAATAACGAAATGAAGTGATTTGTAGAGAGATTAAATGAGTAAAAGATGACAGAGGAAGAGAAAAGGAGAGAGAAGTATGGGAAGGGTGAGCCCAGACCAAGAGGACAGGTGCTGAGAGCAGGGTTGGAATAAAATGGGGATAAAGACCCCAGCGTTCCTCTCAGAAAATGGTCAGATTTTACAGGGAATAGCAGTCATGCTCCAGCTGGCCTGCCCTGATATGCTCCTCACCCCTATCGGCTCCCCACGAAACACACTGCCGCAGAAGTCGCAGACGGCTGGAGGAGCTTGCGTTCCGGTGGGTACCACACTTCGGTGGATCATACACGCTGGTGCATCCCAGGCCATCTGGCAGCCGGGAAATGTAACGGAATGGGATGATGAATGCCTATAGCCATCTCCCACTCACAGCCGTGTGAAGAGCTGGTGCGGGGGGTTGTTGGGCAGATCAGTCAGTGTGTGTGTGTGTGTGTGTGTGTGTGTGTGTGGAAGAATCAGGGTACCCAAGGAATCGCCTATTCGACTGACAATGACATGGATGCAAGCCAACTTCCACAACGAGAGATCCGGTGAACGTCCAAGTTGCCCTTCCGCTTCTGGAGGAGCATCACGTGAGAGGGCCAGGCTGCCCGACAGCGTGGTAAGAGTGGTACCACCCCTTACCACAACTGCAGCTCCAAGTTCAGAACAGGAGCTGAAGGCCAAGCTCACCATCGTTCTTCATTCCTACGCAAGAATTTCCAGTGAGGGCGGGGGGGGGGGGGGGTTTCAAAATG
>JAODKF010000089.1:5847368-5861776 GCA_026779585.1 Mormyrus proboscirostris
CCCCCCCCCCCCCCGCATCTGACAAAAGGCTATGTTAAAGGAGGGCCCAGTATCTCTCTGAACGGTCATTTATCTTACTGGCAGAATATCACCGTAGAGAGGACACACGGAGATCTATGAAGGACCCGAGTACACAAGGACCTTCTGCCAAGGAACTGGCCCACTTAGGGAAGTTTAGAGAGATAGATTGGAGGAGGGTGCTCTGTATAGGCCATCAACACACAGGAATCTGATTAGTCTGCTGTGCTACTAAGTGCGGACTAATTAAGACACCCGTTCGAGATGTATTGAAAAATAAAGCTGAACAAGAAACATGAGAAAAGGGACAAAATCCAGGAAAAAAAACACTGATTCTTCCAGCCAAGGAATAAGAAATAAAATGCGATTGCAGAGCACCAGTCACAGACAATCTTAATGCTCTCAGAGACATGACAAGCAGAGCCCCAAATGCAAAGCTCACATCACACACGAGACAAGCGGTCAAGTGCTCATGTGAGAGCGGGAGTGATCACATGAGAGTACCTTGCTCTTGTCCATTGTGAGCTGCCGGAAGTGTAGCCATCCCTCTTTGGAAGAATCGCTGAATATGTCTGAGGAAGAATCTCTCCTGGATCCGGAATCTTCTGAGGACTTGTACCCATCCAGAGCTTTAGCCTAAGGAACAGCAGCTTAGATACCCAGTACGCAAACGTGAACTGCACAACGAAGGCCACATACAACCTTAGTGAACAAGTGTGAAGACAGTTTTGGTTGTTAATTCAGTTTACATGATGCCCTTAATGGTGCCTGGCCCGGACTTGGTCTGTCATGGGGCTGACCTGTAAGCTGTACCAGTCCAAAGCCCATCTGTGCCCTAAATACCAGTAGACGAATGGAGGAGACAGGAGCACTACCTTCTTAAGACCTCTGAAGGCGGGAATGTGCTTGCTCGAGGACCGCCTGGTAGGTAGAGACAAAACCAGGGTTCATAAGCCACGCCAAGGGGAGCGTTTGAGGAACATGCAGCAGTTGCGGTGACTGGAAACTTACGGTCGCCCTTCTTCCCTGTAGTTGTCCAGACCCTCATCAAAGGATTTGGACCTCTCTGTTTTGCTACCAGATTGCTCCTGGATGTTTCTGAGTGAATCTTTGGGGGCAGAGAGAAAAAGGAGTGAGATCGATAATATAGTACAAGCGTAGGAAGCTTTTTGGCAGTGGTGGCGGTGGGGGGGGCATACCTTGGTCGTGGGACAGCTGGCGTCGCATGAGTGGGGACGGGGTGGCCGGACTGGGTGAGGTCGACGGCGAGGGGGCGGAGACAGAAATGACGGCGGAAGCGGGAATGTGTGCGGCGCCGTGGTCAGCAGTGGGGCTCGATGGCTCATCTGGAAACACACGACAGATGGGAGTCACACATCGTGAGGCACTATCGCGCAGAGAGGCCCTGATAAACCAATAGGCTAAGAGCATGAACACAGAACCAGGATGTCAGTACAGAACATCACATCAATGTTCCACTACAAAAGATTACCTCTGAAGATGGCATAAACCGGAAAACTTGGAAGAGCGCCTTACAGCTACATAAGGGTGGAGCTTTTAATCTACATTCTGATACTGGGCTACACAACAAATGGCTAAGTAATTGGTTAAACAAACAAGCCCGCTGTCTCCCAGCCCTTTCTATTGGCCGAGTCATCCCAGATATCAGGTGATAGGTGGAGCCAAGTTGTCAGGAACGGGTGCAAAGTTCACCTGTAAGTAAAGTGAAGTATCGGCCTGCATAAAAACTCAGGCAGCAACATTTTACCCTGGTCCAATTCAGAAACTCGAAAGGGGCAGTGGAAACACAGCCTTTCTTACGGCCTGGAGCGGCAGAAATTAAACGCACGACACTGTTAGTGACCAACTTACGGCAGTAACTAAACAAAAGTTCAAGATGCAAAACAGAAGGTCCCAGGGGCCCACTCGTGAAGGCCACCATCAACGGGGACAGGTTTTTTTGGAAACGTCCCCTTTTCCAAGAGGAGGAAAAAGTTCTGGGTTGCGTGTCCCGTTCAGAGGAGTATCTGAGTCTGTGCCGCTGAGGGGGCTTGTGGCTATAATTAAAGTAGCTGCCCTAGTGTGGGGGCCACCCCCCCCCCAACTGCTCATACTGGAAGGAGGTAGGAGTCCAGAGGAGCGCCACTGCATTCCGCAAACTCATCCAGCCGATACCGCAGGGGCTGGTAACTCACAGCACCTCTGCAGCTCTCCAAGGTCCAAGATGCCATGATGGGGCTTTCTCCCTTATCCCTCTAAGTAATTATGACATGTTGGGATTTCATTACCTTGCACTGTCAATCAATTTCTCTTACGTCTTCATCTTTATATGCTACTGGAGTGACTGAGGTTAAGTGAAATCCTGAAAGGTACTACAGCAATGTCCCTTCTCCAGTTTGAACTAGCGTCGGCTGCTCAGACGTTCAGCCAGAGAGCAGGATGGATTTCACACGCCCACGTCTCCAACACACAGTCCAAAAAAAAAAAAAAAAAATGAGCAAAGACAAGAGCCGCCATAGGCGCTGGAACGCTTTGCACCCTCGGAAACTGCCTCCTTCCTCTGCCCGCAAATCGCACGGTCCTGAAGACCCAGATGCTTGACCTGAGGTACGGCTACGTTCATCCATAGTCTGCAAAGTTGAGGAGATGAAAAACTGACTTGACCTTCAGATTGGTTACTGGACCAAAAGCAGAGGGGGCAGTGGCAGAGAAATGCCCCCACAAGGACTGTCAGGGACTGGCCACTGACCCTGGAGTGGAGGGAAGAACTCCAATGGTTTCAATCTGCCACAAGGTGCAGCTGGTGACCTCCAGGTGACGCCGACTGAAATACTAAAATCGGATACCGAGCAACAGTAACAGCTTCTCTCGTTAATCTACCACAGCTCATCAGAGATCTGACATCTGCTGAAGAGGCCATTATCAACCAGAATGGCCTTGAGGAAACACAGGGCCACATTCATAGTACACCCTTTATTAGATCTTATTCATTGCTCCAACATGTCACAGGTCACACTTCTCTATATGCTTGTGTCTCGTGGGAGTCGTGACCCACGACTATCGTGATGGAAAAGTGTCTTGGGTCTACATTTAAGTGCTTCCAGGGCTTTTGGGGTTTTGAGTTGCATGTAATCCAAAAAAAAAAAAAAAACGACAACAGAACAGTGCACAGTTTGTAGCCAACACCCTAAACACAAGCCTAACGTCACTGCTCAAAGATGACAGCTGAATAAGTCACTCCACTATTTTTAACACTTTTCTTAAACATCATATAACTTCAATATAAATGTACAAGGGGCCGTGTGTCCAAAAGTTGCCTCGATGTGAAGACGATAACGAGGAATTTTTCCCCCCCCCCCCCCCCCCCACAAGCCAGGTGGTGACTTAAAGAATGAAATGACAGACTTTGTATAGCCAGGCCAAGAAAGTGCTTCAGCACATTTTTGCAGTCTTTTGGGGTTTTGATTAAAAGGACACACATGCCAAGCCACTCATAACAGACCCCCCCTTTAGTGTATTTGTGCGTTTACCTTGTACCATGATCTTGACCCCGAAGGTCTACCCATTTCCCGTACCATATATACTTCCACCCCCCATCTACTTCCTTCAATCATGCTGCCATCTACCAATCATTCCTTAAAACCACCCCACCCCACCCCTTGCTGTTCCACAGTTTCCATGGTGACCAACACGTACCTATGAAGGGAATGGCGTCGAGTGACTTCTCGAGGCTGCTGGAGGCACTCTGCTGCTGCTCGTCCAGCCTCTTCAGCTGGGCCTCTCGCCTGGCGTCGTTGGGTAGCCAGCAGGTGACTCCGGTCGCTGCATCGCCGTCCGGCTCACTCACCGCTAAGAGGTAGGAATGATGACGGAGTGGCTGAACCCCGAGTCTCCCCAAGGCCGGCTTCTCCCTCAAGACCACTGGGCCCGGCGCTCCTTCCAGACCTATGGTCTGTGGGGGCTTGACCATGTCCGGCAGTGCGGACGGTCCGGAGTGAGCAGCGCCGTTGCTGGAGGGGGCGTGGCCAGATGGCTGCCTAAGTGCTGGGGACTTGGAGGAGACTGAGCAGGAGGCAGTCCGGGACACAAGCTCTGGCTCCCTTCCTGGAACCCGCAGGCTCTCAGTGCGGGACCGCTGCTGGCTAGGGTGGCCCAAGACACCAGCTGTGACTGCTCTCTGTACAGCTGAGCCCCTCTCGGCCAGCCATGGCGTCCTGTCCACGACAGAGGACAAGAGGGGTTCTGGGCCTTTAGGGAAGTGCGGCACCATGGGAACTTGGCGAAAACTGCTCCCTGAGTAGGCAGTGAGAGACCTGTGAACAGGAGCTCGCATGGAGAGGGAGGACCTGCCCACCCGGCCCCCTTCAGGGTGCTGGTTTTTCATTTCCTCAGTGATGACTCTGCCATAGCCTCGACGCTCCACCGGCTCCAGGTAGTCAAAGGAACGTGTTCTAGCCTTGGGCTCCCCCTGTTGGCTGGAGGGGAAGCCATCCTGGGAGGCGCTACGTGGCCAGTTGCCTGTTCGAGCAGCGAGCTCGGCCGCACCCAGGCGGTCATGTGATACGCTACGTGGGGGATGCACCCCAGGGGGGCCCGGGTATGCCCGGTCATGGGACGTGCTACGACGCCGGAACCCCTGCCCGCGAGGTGCCGGCTGCGGCCTCTCACCCGGACCCCGGGAAGCCGCCCGCAGGCAGTCCAGCCGCTCCTGGATGGTCCGCGAACCGTAGGCGTGCAGCCGTTTGTGGTCTATGTACTCCTTGTAAGTTTTGTAGGTCCGCCAGTCGATGTTATGGTGCGAGGCAGAGGAGGTGGAGGAGCGAGTTTGGGGGGCGTATGCATTGAGATGAGGAGGAAAAGGGTCAGCGCGTCCTTCTGGTCGCCCAGGGTAGCTGGAAAGACCGCCAGCGGGAAGATCGGTCCTCCGGCAAGGAGTGAACTGACTTGCCGGGGATGACATCGTCAGCTGCCGGGGGTTATTTGGGGCAGGGTCCAGGCCAGGCAGGCAGAAGTCCGTCCTGTGAGATGGACCCAGGTGGCCTATACGTGACCCATAGCTTGAGAGGTTGGCATTGGTGCTCTGTAGGGTCGCTGGCGGGACTGTGACCTCCCTGCGGTAGCCCAAGTCCAGCTGGGCATCTGTAGACATCCCCAATGGGACCCCCTGGGCCACAGTGGTGTCCGGAGCCTGGGCCATGGCTGGGACTCTAGTGTCTATGCGGGGGTAGCAGGCGAGTGGGGGGTCGGGGATCTGGTGAGCATGTCCACTGTACGCATCGCTGCCTTTCAGGTATGCATCCTGTGAGTATGCCTGGAAGAGAGGGAACATCTGTAAGCCCCACGGACCTGACAGCGAGCTCCGATTTCATCGGACAAACTCTAATCATTTTGGGAGATGGCGGAACATCACAATCATACGGTGAAATGAACAAACAGCCGACTGAAAAACGTAAATAACCAACCCATTCACGACTCGCAGGCAGGACAGCGGACCTTCTACGGGAATATCGATTTCCAACGAAGAGACGGATTCGCTTCCCACGATAGTTGGCTGTATTGGGTGACCATTTCCCACTAAGGAAGCAACAGGCACCCGCCACCCCCCCCTTCCCGCCACGGACTGTCGGACCTCATACCTGCCTTGCCAGCAATCGGGTCCGCAGGCACACGAAAGGTGTGAGGGCCGGCCGGCCAGCGCTGAGAGCCAGGCTGGCAAAAGACACCTCGGTGATCATCCCAGGCCAGTCTTACGATAATGTCAGACACGTAATTCACAAAAACAAACAGAATGTCGTTCCAAACGAAGGCAGAGTTTCCCTGAGCTTTGGCCACTGTGTCTGATCACCTTCTGCCACGGATACAAGCCCGCCCGCTTATCGGGCCACTAGCGCTAGACCCGCCTTAGAGCTACCTTGGCATCGCTAGAAAGATCTGAGGGCAAAGGACAGAAGGTGAGAACTGAAAGAAAGAAAAAAAAAAACGGGCGAGGTGGATCCACCCGTGCTGAACGCTCGTGTTGGCTGTAAAACAGGTGATATGGACAGAGGTGTGAGGCAGACAGACATGAGGGGAACACAGAAAGATGAGCAGACAGATGGACAGAGATGTGGGAGGAGCACAGCGGCGGCAACGATGTCGCGATTACGCTTGTTTGTCTTACCAGAGCCAGATGGACATCGCTGGGAAACTGCGACGCAGCCAGAGGTGTGGAGGACAGGAAAGGAAGAGAGGAGAGAGAGAGAATGAAGCGAGGAACAGCAGCGGCTTATCCTGCCATCCTGACGCTGGTACAACAAGTGAAAAGACGTTTGTGACACAGCTGCTGCAGGGGGGTGGGGGGGCAATGCAGGGAGAGATACCGCGTTACTGCCGTCGCCGGCAGAGGACCCGCGGCTCTGCACCCACCGCCTGCATCCCGCGGTCAGTCCTAGGCGCCATCACTCTGCATCTCTGTTCAGAGCAGTTCTCCCACGCTCGCGGATGCTGTCCCTCTCTCTCTCTCTCTCTCTCTCTCCCCCCTCACCATTGAGATGACGAAGGCAGCTGCTTGATTATACATTCAGCTCAGATGGCACACCCCCCCTCGTTTTTCTCCCTCTCCCCCTCCCCTCCATCACCAGGAGCACAGACCGGTCAGCTGACTGCAGCCGCCGCACCCACCCCCACTGTTACTCCACCCCCCCAAACATACACGAGGATATGCACAGACAAGCCGCCACACCTGACATCCCCCTGCCTACCCCAGTGGGTTTCCACCCCCCCCGCTCCTGTTTCACGCACTATTAAGAGTGAGAATGATTGGTCATGATAGCAATAGATGTAGTAGAAGTGTGTGTGTGTGTGTGTGTGGTTGTGTGTGTATGTATGTGTAAGCAAGCAGTGGGAGGATTCATTTATAAATTTCTTTCCTCAACAAGTAGTGTCCGCCTCCACAGAGGGATCACAGACCTTTGAGGTTGGTGATGCAGTCGAGAAACAAAGAAAAAAAAAAAAAAAATCGGTGCCCCCAAACGAAGTCCAAGGCATCTGTCAGTAACAGGTGATGGCATTAAAGGCACAGGAAGCCCGGAGAGACCTTTCACGGAGCCTCAAGGCACACCCATAACTGTTGTTGTCGTGGAAACCAGAAAAGGGAAAAACACAATGCATTGCCTTCCCAGTCTACCCAGTGATAACCATGTGATCAAATGGTACTAGCATGCTGACAGAGGGCACAGGAGAGTATGGCCCCTAGGGCTGGCACAGAGAAAGAAGAATCTCCAGATGACTTTGCAAGAATCTAGCAGAGGCCAACAAAGATTACTTCCAGTAAATGTAACTGGCCAGAGTATATACTTTAGGTTAGGTTTTAACCATGTGACAGCTACCCATCCTGTTTCTGATATGGATGGATAACAGGCTGACAAGCCACATTATAACCATTTGTGCCAAAAGCCTAGGACCAAAACTCCTTGCATCAGTCTTGTTTTATGTTCCCTTGGCCAGCAGGGCTGAACTTCATAGTCCAGACACAGAATTTTTAATGAAGTGTTCAAGCAAGATGTCAACATTCGTGGGGCAGCATTACTTCTGAAAGGGGGGCAAAAAACAGGTCATCCTTCCTATGACTCAACACACCTCTTGGGGTTACAAGATGGCAGTCATCTATGTAAAGGCTTGAGCTCTCTGATCAATGAAAGGTCATATTGTTATGGCTTGACCTGCTTTATCTCAACACTGACACGAGATGACGGCCATTTACAGCTCATTGGGCTGTTCACATGTAGTGGTTCTGCTCCCTTCCCAGCATCCCCAGCACACACTTGGCTATATATAACTGACATTGTTGCAGTGCTGGCCGAATGCGCCCATACTCCTTAAACCCATATAACCAAGCTGCTCAACACACAGTCCCCATCTGCATAAGCGTTGCGCCCTGGAAACCAAACAGCATACATTCGCACTGCAGCGGCCCCGTTACCAAGTATGGCATTCCACTACTGTCTCCAGGCGAGCCAGGCATGTACGTGGAAAATACCACCATGCCCTGCATAAACCCGGGTGATGTGGTTTCTGAGGGAAGGCTTACAACTGTTGAGGAAGAAGATTATCTCCAAAGCTTGCAGGTCCCACAGTTACTGTCGCGAGGCCCCACGTCACGGCACGCTGCTCTAAATACGGTTTGACTTGGACAGGTGCTGTTCTAGAGACCACGGCGGTGCTCTGATTCGCAAAACGAGGCCGGCTCTGTCGCGGTGGCCTTGTTAGAAGGGCTTAGGAGGTGGCGGCCGGGGAGCAGTTTCCAGATGCCTCTGATTGGTCGATCTGAAGTTCTGCATCACGCCAAAGCACAGAAGTGGGGCGGTTTCTCCGAGACATAGTTACATAACATGAGTCTAGCTGCTTCCCAGGCCAAGCGGTGCTTTTTCACACAACGGCCTGATGGCAAAGCTTTTTGTGTTTTATCACACAGTAGCGGCAAGGAAAAAAAAAAAACCCAGGAGACCAAAGACTCAAAGGACAGGAGCATTTAAATTTAATTCCATTGACACTGCAGTCAAAAAGAAAGGGGCGCAGCTATTTCAGACATACAAATCCCTCATCCCACTGGCAAACTGAACACCACGGAGATCATAAACATTAAGTGAGCACGTCCGAGCACAGCCTCGGCCTTCGACACGCAGACCTTCTTTCGCATTTCTTCAGTTGCATCTGGCTGAACAAACGGTACTCGAAGCGGTGGAATATGACAAAGAAGGCGGCGCATGCCAGAGGTAAACGCTTACCAGCTGCAAAATATCTTCATCCTTTGGCATCACGCAGAGCTCCAGGAAAGGGTCACTGTAGAGGGGAATGAGGTAAAAGAGATGAGAAAGGATGAGAAGGGATGAGAAGGGATGCCCCGTCTCCACAGTACCCCAGTGGAATTCATTAGCCTGAGAGTCCTAGAGTGCCAATCTCTTTTAGATTAGATTATATTCAACTTCATAGTCATAGTGCTGATTACAAATACAAAACCAGTGCAGATTGCATCTAATGAAGTACAAATAACATATATACAAATACAAAACATTATAAATAAACAATAGATAAAATATGAATACAAGTGTAAATTGCTATGTTAAATATGAATAAAGTAGTTGGTAGTCTGCAGAATAAGAGTGCAGACAGGAAGTACAGTGAGAATGATTGTGCTGGGAAATATGACAAGAACTGAAAAACTGTGAAGTGAATATAGGTGAGAGAGGAGTTTATCACCAAAAAGTGTGCTTTCTAAGCTGCAGTGAACCTGGGGGAGGGGTGAGACGCAGTTTATCACAGGCTCCTCGTACGAATGGATGTGGGCACTGAACTGGCACTTCGATAGGTCTCCTGAATCAGTCCCGGGGGGGAAATTTGCCAGCGCATCATAAAATGGGATAACTCGGCCTAACGGCTTAGTTAAATACGCCCCACGGTCCAGAGGAACCCATAAATAATGGTGCGCTTACTGTAACGGTTCGTGCTACGGGCAGATGTATTGTCTGCCGCTGAGATCTCCTTGTTCGGACCAGCACAAACGGGGTTTGTGAAACAAAAGTGCGTGTTTGAGCGTGTGTTTTTTTATAGGTACACTGATGGATGCACCAAAGTCAGGGAGGGTACCTGTTCTGTATCAGACCTATGACCTGCGAGTAGGTCTTCCCTATGATACTCTCTCCATTCACTTTCACTATCCGGTCCCCTGGAAAAGAAACACCAGGTTATGAGGCAGGTACAGAGAAGTGGGCATTTCTGTAGATACAACACTAGGGTCATGCTGGATTTCTGCCCCCGGGCTGAGCCAAGGAACAGGAGTGTAAAATCCTGCGGAGGCAGAGCATTGTGCATATCTTTGCTATGGAAAGGAGGCTCCCAGTAGATTTACTGCATTATGTAGGTCATGAAAGAAAAGCCTTTTTTAAAAACTGAATTCTGATTTTGGGGAGCATTCGCTGGTACAACAGCTCTCCTGGGAATGCTGACCTTCCAGTCGTAAGTCGAGATCATCCAGTACCCTGAATACTCTCCCAAAGGTTTCCCATCATGCAATTTCAGGATGGAAAGGGACAGAAGATTAAGTGAATGTTCAGGAGAAAGCTGGTCCCATGCTGGGCAAAGATCTAAAAAGGGAGCCTGGGGTTGACTGTACTAAAAGCCACAACTCGTAAAACAAACACCAAATACCTTCAGTAAATACCCAGCTCTATGAAAGGTCAGAGGACCAACCATACATGTTATGGAAAGTGCTCTGAGTATGAGGGTAGAATGTCCCATGACTGGCTACTCCAGCCTGCCTCAAAAACTGGGTGGGTTCAACTGTTTTATATATATTTTTGAAATTTTTCTTGACTTTTGATTTCGAATTCTTACAGACCACCACCACTTGCAGCAAGGCCTTACCTGTACAGAGTCCTGCCTCGTGGGCAGGGCCTCCAATCCGCACTTGTTTCACAAAGATAGTGTCCATCGGCTCGAGCCGGTTCCTTGGTCTCCCTGGCAACCACAGAGGAGCAATGTCAGAGACGGTCTAACGAGACGACCCCCCACAACTTTTTTTTTTTTTTTTTGTCAGAACAGGGTGTCATCTGCGCTTCAAATAAATGAAGCCAGTGGAAAAAGGTCAACATTCGCATGGAGCATGAAAAGGAAGATTTATGACTGAATCGAACCACTGTGCCCAAAGTCGGCAAACGAAAAATTACCAAAGTGCCTTCTTACATTTATTGCGTAGACATGACAAGTACAGAAATAATGATACTAACATTTTTGGTCAGCAGAGAACAATAGTGAAAGTAAGAAGCTGGTACTGCAGGATATTTCGCCGTGCAGAAGCTACGCGTCCGGACTGGCGGCTACGTTACAGCGCACAAGACGACAGCCTGACGCGTTCGAGACCACCACCACCCACGCACATAGCGGCTACCGGAAAGACGCACCCCACTGGGCTCCTCCTCGTTTTCCGAATACACGGCGTGGCATTTCGCTCAAATGGCAGGATCTCCGGCCGGACAGAGCGGCAGCCTTGGCCGGAAGGTGTGCCGCTGCGCCAGCATTCTGGCGGGAATCTAAACGCAGCCCTTTAAAACACCCTTACATAACAATGACACGCTGCTGTACCGGTTAAGAGAGGCTACCCAAACTCTGCATTAAGAGGCATGACACATTTCTCAGTTGCCCTAGGCAACCGTTGGTCCCTGAATATGCGTGGCAGAGTAAAGCTCTACAAACAAGAAGGAAAGCATCCAATCGCAGCGTTGAGTGCTCCTCTCACAGGTAAGTAACAGCAATTGCTTCGGGCAGTACCATCAGAGATTACAGACCATTTCCATGGAAACCTAAGCCGTATACCCAGGGGGAAGGGAACAAAAGCGGTTTCACATGCCTGCTGAAATACCTGCGGGGATAAGAGCGCCGCCCTGCAGGCAGGAATGGATCAAGTTCGGTGAAACACGCACACAGGAGGGTCACCACGGCTGACCCTGTATCGCTGTGAGCAGACGAGCCCGAATCACAAAGATTCTTGCAGAAGGTGGGGTTTGGCCAGTCCTGTGGGCTCCATAGCTAAAAAGACATCGTAACTGGCAGTGAACACGTGTGCAAACGGAGGAGCATAGCTCACCTATATGTGACGAGATTCTCAGCATACCTGACACGGGTGTGTCCGGCCACCTGCACAAGGTCAGCTGAGAGCTAAAAGCTCACTTTGCGTTTCAGACCCTTACGTGACACAACTGTATTATCTAGCGCTATTTGCAGCAGCAGAGTGTTTATAGGGAAATCCAAAGACGCACCGCGACTGAGCTGACACACCCAGACACACACTGCATCTGATGAGCCACGCTAAATATGTAACTTGACAGGTATGGCTCTGGGTATGTGTGACTGATACATGAGGGGGAATTTATCCAGCAACACTGCGGCAATGCAAATGTCCAGCCTGGCTCTGCAGCGCCCCCTTCTGAGCGTCAGCTGGACACAACAATGACTTTCCTCACTCTGCAGGCCAAAATTAAAGTCCTCAGTAAGGAAAGACGGCTCAGGCTGAAACTGGGGGGGTGAACTCCAGAGGCACAAATTTAAAAGTGGCTGACCCATCTCTGAACCCCAGTGGATGTAGAGGGGAATGAGATACAGACTGTACGTGGCTGAATGGCATCAACAGTACCCGGTCAGCAAGGATGTCTACCGGCAGGTTATAGCTCCTTGCTTCGTGGCCGGTCCACAGCCATGAGGAGAAGCGGAGTGGAGCAGCAGTGTTTACGAAGCCAACGTGCATCACATCCAGAGCAGTCAGTGATCAGGAGTGCATCACGGTTCAGATCAGGCGTGCCGTAAGACGTTTGGTGCACAGGGTGGAGGGTGCGTTTTGTTATGAGACTATATGGGGATTAGAGAAGCTCTAGCCCCTGTCCTACCACACGGCGATCAGAGTAGCGCATAGCACCTAGTGGAAGGGCTGACGTGCAAAGTTATACAACAACCTGACAAACATAAGCACCGGTACGCACTCCCTCCTGTGGCGAGAAATGGGATTGCAGGCGAGACTGATTCACAGTGACACCTGACAGGCCAATGCGTCTCTCCTGCTACATCACATGGCACATTAGCCTAGTATTAAACCTGCTTAAAGGATCCCATTACCTCACACTGTGCTCGCTTCTCAATGTGAAATGTGTTTATCAGAGAGGGGAGGGGGGGAAAAATTATGTTACACAAAGCGACTCAAATGACATAATATGTAATACGGCACATTGTAAGTGTTCACATGATGTGCCTGACCATTATTGGCTGGGCTTTAGCTGATATTGCCTGAATTTAATGAAAGTAAACTAATTTCAGCAGGACACGCAGAGGGAATAGTGAGAATCACATGCAATAAGCCCGTCGCCCTAATGCCTCATCAGACTCATACTGACCCACCCAGCACAAAAGGGTAATTCCCCTTTCTGCGCTGCTCTGAATGCCATTACCTGGGATTTCCACCAGAGGGAGCCAGGTGCTGTTATTATACACACCCCTGGCCTCTCCACACCGGAGCTGGCAGAGCAGATCAGGACTGGAGGCAGCAGGACTGCAGCCACATCGGTCTCCATGGAGACACACGCCCACAGTGCCGCATAACTGGTTAGCACCAGTTACCAGTGTGTGTGTGTGTGTGTGTGTGTGGGGGGTGGGGGGGTGTGTGTGGGGAAAGATTAGCAGTAATTCACTCAAACACAGAATGTGGAAACCAGCTGCAAAGCCTGGACCTTCGTGGCGTGAAAAGCACTGGAATAGCACCACCTGGTGGTGACCGGCCCTGAGTCCTCCAGTGTCAACAGACAAGAATGGAGGCCACGCCTCCTCCACACACATCTGGTCGGATCTCATGGGCCCGGCCTCTGACTGTCTCTATCGCACTCTCAGCGAGTCCCAGACGCTATGGGAGGAGCTGTGACTTTCCCATGCGGATAAAGCGCTTCATCTCTCTCCTCACCGATCGCAAGAAATCACGTTTAGTATTGAGCCGCATAACAAGAACATAATTACAAATAATCATTATTATAAAGCCTGAAACCTCACAGGTGCCCTCTATTTAAACTTCAAATGGCAACGATACAAGGTCATTTAGAGTGAAATGCCACATCAAAGTAACACACGGCACTTCCCGTAATTCCTGATCGGGCAGAATCAACATAAAGAACATTCGTCCAGTCTTCAAAGTGAAACGCTTTACACTGAAGCTTCCAAATGCCACGGAAACGGGGAGATCCGACAAGAGAACTCAAAGCCAAGAACAAAGTAAAGTAACCGGCTCAATTAAAACTTCCTTTGACATGTTAAATGTGTCGACTGCTTCCTGCCAGGCACCCGGCAGATATACTGAGCACATGATTTCAAAACAAATAGTGAGAGACATGTGTTTTACTTTATAGTTTTTTAGTTTGTTTTTGTAGGGTGCAGATGAGACAAATTTTCTTCCATCCTAGATGTTTCCAATCAAGCATCAGATGGGAAGCTGCCAGTGTTCCCAGGACTTCCTGGGTTGGGAGCCTATTCTGTCTACAACCTACAGGTCGCATCATGTCACACAGGGGCAAAGCTGGAAAGCACCACATAAAATATTAAGAGAAAGACTGTTGAGATTCCAACAGGGGGCGCTAATCTGCCGACATATTTTAGTATGCCCTCAGGAAGGAAGGATGCCCCTGTAGGTTGAAGAGGGGAATAAAAATGTAGTGATTCTGCTCGATCTGTAAACGGGGCTGGGAATTCCCCACATGTTCCAGTTACTGTGGCTGGGGGACTTGAAGGAGTTTCCTGAATGAGCCGACATGCATTACTTGGAGGCAGTCAGGTGAGCACAGCGGGAACAGCATGCAGGTCTGCCACGGGGAAAGAGGACCACA
>JAODKF010000089.1:5880528-5907097 GCA_026779585.1 Mormyrus proboscirostris
ACACAGTGCAGTTAATCCAAGCCCCCGTCCCCCCCCACCCCCAGTGACTCCCAGTCTACCAGACAGACTGAAGCGGCGTCACACGCATTACAAACAAAGGTACGCTCATTCTTAAACAAACACCCACCCCTTAAGCCGCTTTCCTTCTGGAAAGCGTGTCCCCACAGTCACCTCCGAATGTATGTGGCAATGCCAGCGGGGCCCGGCGCTTTGCTCTGGCATGAACCAGGACGTCAGAGGGCGCGAGTTCCCCACATGGGTGCTTTCTGCGCGAGACGGGAGTTTCGCCCGCAAAGCCGCTACACGGGTGTCCTCAAAAGCAGCCTTAAGTCGTGGTCACAGCGAAAGCAGGTAATGCAGGGCTAGACTACAAAGTCATATACTGTCTGCTAAGGTAGCCAACTCAGTGATTTACACTGACGCAGGAAATCCTTCCTCGCCATCCCCAGCCACAAGAAAGCACCGGGCTCTCTGAACATTGCCCCTCCCCAGACGCTAAAACTCTGGGGAGTAGAAAAACCAAAATGAGACACAGATGCGATAAACCGGACCGTCGAGCAGCTTGGCAGTCGGGCTGTGATGGCTTAGACCCCAAAAACAAAAGCCCGAGTGTGACTGGGAAGGACGACAAGCGGCCATAGGACACCTGGCTCGAGAGGGCAATACACACTGATCAGAAGCGAATCTGAAGCAGGCAGGAGAGTGCAGCATATTAGCTATAACCTGAACCAGTTGGTTACGCTTCACTGCAGTCAAAATTTTAAAACAAGCTACTTTTTATTACACAAACAGTGCGGACTGGATCTAAACAGGGCAGATTATTGCAGCTGTTAGAGAAAAGCATTCTTCACCAGGGTCTTGTGATGAGGGAAATTCTGCGAAGTTCAGCAGTGAACTCGGTGAACTCCAAAAGCAGAAATCGACAGGCGTCCGGTTAAAGAATACACCCAGATATTAAAATAGCAAAAGTGAAGGAAGGTTCTGCCACAAAAGAAAGCCTGTCAGCTAGCCTTCAGTACTCATTCACGTGTTTGAAAAACGAAGGTCAAACTTCATTCATCCCATGTCGTAATACACACACACACACACACACACACACCCCTTCAGTCGGCAGCAGCCCCCGTGCTCATGCGCCTCTCACCCACCCCCTACCTCGCAGGCCGGAACAGCAGCATGCTTTCCGCCGCTGTCCTCCTCCGGTGCTCCATTCCGGCGTGTCGCCATGTTTCATTTCAGAGGAAATATCAGAATAATCCGGAGACGGTCCGAGTCCCGCATTGAGGGAAAATAAAAAGCAGGGGGGACGGGGCGGCTCCTAATCCACTCCGTTTTCTCGCGTCATTTCTTCATTATTAAAACAGATCTGCATTTAAAAGCAAAACACAAAAAGATTTTAATGAATAAATAATAATCAGTGACGCTATTACGATATTACACTTGGCGGCAGAAGAAAGCGTGGGACGACGGTCTACCCAGATTAATAACTGGCTGCCGATTGCTTCAAGTATAAAAACAAAAATAAAATGCACTTAAAAGCACACAAAGGGGAGCAGTGCCACGCAGAAGTGCGGCGACTCTTTGTGCCAGGTGTCAAAGTGTGAAAGGTGTGAGAGTTTTCCTACTTGTCGGGCGTGGGAGAAAAGCTCTGCGTTTAAGCTGTCAATGGAAACATTTAATGGGTAACAAAACAAAACAAAAAGAGAAAGGACGCGCGATTTAGGAAGCGCACGGCTAAACTTTAGTTACAGTAACCAGGAAAGTGTCAAGACGACACTAGCCGTTTATAGACGTCTTTAAACTTTACGTTGCAGTTTATGTCTAACGCGAAAACATTGCTGAATTAAAGGTCGAGACGCTGCTACAAATTAACTTTGTTTGCTTGGTAGCCGGGTTTCTGAAATTTTAATAAGGGCCATTATGCGCAGTGACAGGCTGGGATAATAAACACCGCCCAGCGGTGTGGGGTTAACTCGGAACTTGCTGTTTGTTACGGTAAAATGGGGTTAACATTGTACAAAACTGGAGCCGTAAAGTTGAATATAAAAGGCAAACAGTGAACCGAGTTAAATGGTAAAATGTGAGCGTTTTGGTGCGAGTCTGGGGCGGAAAGCGGGCAGCGCAGAAGCCAACCCGTATCAACATGTGAACTTGGCAAAACAAAGGGGATGGAGTCGGTGATGGCAGCGCCAGATTCGCCGGGACAGGCTCCGGACTCGCGGACACCCATCTGCCATGTTTCCGACAGCGAGTCCGGCCAGAAGAGCCGGGGGAAAAGGGAAGCCAGGAGCGTCGGCTGCACTAAACTCTGTTCGCTTGTTTGGGCAGCTGTGGCTATCGATGGAGGAAGGGGGGGCTGAATGAACAACCGCCCCCGCCCCACATCTACACAAAACTCCATGCGACTGCCGTGTCTCCCCAACTTCTGGCGGACACTGGCAGCCGGCCAGTCCCGAGCCCTCCTTCGCGTCACGGTCCGCTATTTCGGCTACACTCCCACCTCCCATTCTCCATTCGGAACGGGGACTCACCTGGGTGACCCGCTCGTACACATCCAGCGTGGAAAAAAGACAGAAAAGCCCCGCCGCTCGCCCCCATCCTAAGGCAGAAGAGCCCAAACTGAATGTGAGGGGAAACGGGACGTCCTGCGCCGTCATGAGTGTGAAAGTGTCCCGCGGCAGGAGCCTCAGGACCAGCGCCGTGTCCACTACCTGTTTAACAAAAAGGCACAGGGGTAGGACGCTGGTGTATCCTCCCCACCCCCGAAAAAAATGGACGGAACCAACGTTACAGCAACATCGTCGGAGGTCCGAATCCACGCGTCTGTTTAAAATCCGAGTCAGGCAAGAAGCACGTTGCGGTTCACCACATACAGCCCGGCGCTACGACCGAGTCCCAGCCAGTACTGACCGACTCAACCGCTCCCAGCTCCGCGCACCGGGCTGCCCCGCCCCGCACTGCGGCTCGCCCAGTCAAAGCTCGCCTTTCAAATGTTCCTCTAGATATCGTCCAACCGGATGCGTTCTTACATAATGTATTAGTTACACAAAGGTAAGTTAAAAAGAATATACTTTTGTTTGTTTTTTGAGGTTGGCTGCCTGCGTTTTCTATTGGGTGGGAGAAGCTATCGACTCGGTGTAATACATCCAGATAAAGAAAGAAGTTTGGTCTGAGTTACACATTTTCAAAATGTTAGGAACGCATTGCTAGGCAGCCTTGAGGCAGCTCGGGGGTTTCTTTGTAAGTAAACTAATATTTTAAGTTTCATAATTTGAAGTATCTGCAAGTAATTGTTGGCATCTAACGCTCTTTGAAAAATACTTGAAATGTTTGTATAAATGTTCTCTTTCTATAAATACAATCTGTATGCATATTAGATTATTCGAAGATTTTTTTGTAGTTTCGTTTATTCTCGCGAAACTATAACACAAATTAAAATGACAGAAGACATTAACACAACATATGCGGGCTTTTCTAACGTCCATATACAATTGAAAGGTCAATTTTTAATTGTATGGTGCTTATTACATGTAAAATAAAACTTTTCTTCACGTTTTAACATTACTCTGAATGAATGTGATGGGGAGTTATAAGGTAATAGGATATACAGGGCCTGAACTTAAGCCGTCCGAAGTAGATCTCTGTCTCTCAGTTTGTAGATAATAAAAGTTCCCAGCTTGAGTGGAATTGCACTCCAGTACTCAGAATGATGTTCCTTGACCCGGCCCTCCATTTTAATATTCTGAGAGGCCTCTCATAGACCTCTGTTGTCCTTGCCAACAGTCACATACTTCACACACAGCATGACCCCACCCCCAGCCCCCACTCTGGATCTCCAAAACTCCTTCTTTGATCCTCCTCCCCCCTCCTCCTTCTCCGCTAGGCACAGGAATGCAAAGCTCTCGTACGTCTGCTACCAAGCGTCGCTCCACAGCGGCAAGTGGTACCAGCCCTCCCCGCTTAGGGAATGGCAGCAGTCTGAGATCTATCCTCTGGTCGTCACAGCAACAGACAACTCAGGAGTGTGGTGTGGTGCCCAGGGTCCATGGGGCCACCACGCATGTGGCCATCAAGTAGGAGCTAGAGCATGAACCACCGGTTAGCCTTCACTTACGAACTGTTCCCTCTTCCTCTTTAACATTGAACACATGCTGGTATTCTTCTACTGGGATTAATTGAATGAAAGAGCATATTTACGGCCATTAAACTTCAGAATGTTGTTTAATGAACCGTGATGGGAAGATGACCATCAGATTTTATCACCAACCGGATCATGATCAGCTTCAGAACATATTTCTGCATCATAGTTTGTTTGAATAAATGTGTCTGCATTTTAAAAAAAAAAGTCTAACCACGATAAATCCTTGAGCTTTCAGGAAGTTCAGGAAGAAAAGTCTTAAATGCAAATCTTTTCACCGTTGCCAGTACACCCTGCACTTTTCCGTGGCATTTCTTGCACTGAATTCCGCATGCTTCCTCGCTGCTTTACAGCTTGGCGACAGTAACTCCTGTTTCCACAGAGAACCGAAACTTCACGTTTAAATCTGGAAACAGTGGGAGTTTGTTCCTCGCTTTCGGTTTGAGGTCTTTCTGCGGCCGTGTTTGCGCTCGCTTTAGACCTGAAAAGAAAGACATTTACAGTATATGAGGTCTATTTTCAAGCCAGACAAATAGGCCTTTCTTCCCTAACCCTCCCCCTCCCCACCTCCTCCCAACTTCGAGAGCCACCTGTTGTTCAGATTCCAGAGCCATTGTTACCAGATCGTCGTGGTCTGGGCCCCAGACAATGCTTTCAGGCCCGGTCAGTTTCTCTTTCGGCCGTTTTCCTCTCCAGCCCCCAGTGCAGTTCCTAGTTGAAGCTGGAGCTCACATTAGCCTACGTCTGAATCTGGCCTGATTTGGAGGAACGAGGAATCGTCCCTTCTGTGACCTGTTCCTCTTCTCATATGGCGATGAGGCCTTTTTTTGGAAAATTTGCCCCTGAGACTTTGTGACCATCACCTTAAAGCACAGGTGAAGTGTTCTGGCGCATGTGACCGTGAACCTCCCGAGAGATGGGACCGGGAAACGCCATCTGCGGATGCTGGGAATGAGTTTATTCAGGGCTGAATACAAGGACATTAACTGCGACTTCTTTTGCACATTTTCCAGCCCCTGCTGCAGGTCAAGGCTTAATTATGAACGTATAATTATAAAACAATTCAATGAATACCTCAGATCCATGTATAAAACCACACCTTAGTGACAATGCACCTTTCAGAGCCAATCTCTGGTGTTTCCTTGAGATGTGTGAATTGTAATAGTTAAAAGTTTTGAGTTTACGTTGCTAGTTTTCATTTGTAAGAAACTCTGTGAATCCTAAGACGTAAACAGCCATGAGACGTACGGCGACGGTCATCTGAAAAGCTAACTAATACTGTGGTATGTGGCCGATGACTTCTACAGTGCTTGTTTCATTCGCTGAAATACTCGTCACACACAGAATGGCTCCTGTGAGCCTCTGATACAAACTGACATGGCTTAAATATTTGGGAAGACTAGTTTAACCGAGTTTCACTAAAGCCTCAGCCTGTCAGGCTCAAGCGAAAACTTACAGTCGTAATTCACACTGGAGGCAGTCAGTCCGTAGAGGTAGCGTTAATTAATGAGTTCTCAAGGACGAGGACCAAAAAGACTCATTGTCAACTTGAGGAGGAGAACCGCCTTGCTCACTCCCATCCATTTCAACGGTGCTGCGGTGGGGAGGAACTCCAGCTTCAAACTTCACAGAAGACCTCTCATGGCCCAAGGACACCGCAGCGTTGATCAAGAAAGCACAGCGGAAGCTGTACGTCCAGTGCACACTAAGGAATGTCAGCTTGGACCAGCAGCTAATAATATTTTTTCATGCTGTTTATCTACTGAAAGCATCTTAGCCTATAATGTTACCACCAGGCTTGGTAGCTGCCCTGCAATATCGACAGAATCGTTCTGTAGCTAATCATCATTACTGGCACTATGCTACCTTCCCCGCAAGACATGCATAATTCTGGTTGTCGTCGCAGAACCACGGCCATCCTAAGTGACCCATCACACCCTGGGACACCATTTGTGCACTATCCAGTGGAAGGTACTGGGCGGTCAAAGTCCACAATGCCAGGGTTAGGAACAGGCTTCTCGACCTCACCGTACAAGGCCTATCCATTTGTACCCGGCACATATTTATGGACTATTCTGCATCATGTACTTATTGTTAAACGTTACATGTGATGTCTCAAGTTTTTATTTGCACCATTTGGAAAGCTGCTATACCAGGCTCCTTATACGGTACAATGACAATAATGAATTTAGTCTTGAATCTGAATGAAGCAGTACCTCCTTTATTATTTTTGAGATTAAATTATAAAACAAGTAACTTTGAAATAACGCAATACAATTTTACTGTCATTTTAAAATACGAATACAAATTTTACTGTCATTTTCTTCTTTGGGGAAAAAATCACTATTGTAAAATTGTACATTCTCATTTTCTTTTTTTTCTTCGCCACCAGCTGCTGCTGATTCACACCTGTAAGAGCTTGTGAAGGTTTCGCAAAAGCGCCACCTTTTCTCAATCTGGCAGGAAAGATCAGAAGGCGGCCCTGGGGCCACATTGAGGGCCAGCCAAGAATTCTGGCAGAATCCTTAAGAGAATGATTACCCTCCCAAAGGGAATAGCAAGATTGTCATTTGTTAACCTCGATATTTAATTGCTAAAATTTCCGATTGATAAACCTTCATGATAAACAGTCGTTTCCCTGTTTTAATCCATCGTTTACCAGAGACTCAAAACAGACACCTCCAAATTCAGGATATGAGTGTCTCCTAACACCTTTCTTTCAACATGCATAGATGTGCCACGTATCAAGACTTGTCGTACTGGTAGTGTCCTGGAAGTTAATTATATCTAAAACTACAGGCTATTTCTAGCATTCCCCGCAGAAATAACTCATCAGCTTGGCAATAAATATTCTGATAAGGAATGTGTGTCACTGAAGCCATCTAAGGAGCAGGGATTTTAAAAGAATTCTACCTGACCTTTAATTTCAAGACATTAGCCTTTCTAATCGTCTGTAAGGTTAAGGGTCACCAAGCCAGCATTAGGTAAAGTCCAGGCAAACAGAAAATCCGTCTGCCCCTGAAAAGCACACAAACGGCGGCATTTTCTCCCTGAGCAGGCGGCTTGTATGCGTGGAATGTGCCTCGCAGGCAGAAGCTCAGCAGCGCACTAGAGCACACAAGAGCGACGTGTGACGTCTGGCTGGACGGAAATGCAGAGGGAGTAAACCGAGCTGGCGACCGCAGCCGATCCAAGTCCCGCGGCAGCCAAGGTGACGTGATGCCGCGCCCGTCTCCTTTACGTTTACGCAGAGATGACATCATCCAGGGCAGCGCACCTTCTCGCCCGTTAGGACACGGATGAATAACCAGCATACACACAACGGGATTTTTTTTTAAAAATACACAGCTATGTTTATTAGCCCTAACGTCATTTTAGCACAGAGACCAAAGCATTTAGACGTCTAGCAGCCTGAACATTATAAGCAAATAAAATACCTATCACAGTAACCTAGATTATTAAGCTTTGGCACAGTGAGAGACCGTTTGCGACGGAGGGCTGTTCCCCCCGATTCAAAGAAAAGTCAGCTTCACCTTCACCCCCCTTTCTCCAGCATCAGCGCCGAACTGCATCAAAACCCCCCTTTGTCAGAAAGGTGTCGAAAAAGAAACTCTTGACATCATCTACGTAAAAACAAGTATAAAAAAGTGTATAAAATATTTCGAGCTGTTAATGTGGTTTCCCGGTTAGCAGACATTCATACATGATTGAAACAGCTTTTTAACAGCTTTCACATGTAGCGACTTATTATTATTGTGTACTTTTTAACCTATTTCAATTACATTTACTTGTCTACACTATCTGCACTTTTTCGTATTTTGCACAGCATGATTACCTGCTCTTTACTCAACTTGCTGCTGTATGCAGAAGAATCCCCAATAAAGTCCATCTTAACTTATTTTAATATTAAATAGTTTGTGTTAGAATATGTTCCTGCAAAAACAGACCACAAGACGATAACCAAGTCTCAGAATATTCTGGAATGCAACAAAACTAAAAACCAAGTATAAGACATATTTAAAACATCACTAAAAATATAACCAGTCCATGGCATCCATTAAAGTTTACCTCCTAAAGTTGGATGCAATCAGACAAAAGTGTGTAGATAAGTTGTACATTTGCGTTAACTGTAAATGGCTGCATATGTGTCATCCCTGCCAGCAATAGCAGAATCCTCCTGTGGTTCCCAGCGGCCTCATGCGGAGCGTAGAAAGCACAGGACGTGGTAGCAGGGCACAGGTGAAGGCACTTAATGTCACACAGTTAGTCGTAGTGGAATTGTTGACGAGGGCTTCTGGGAAGGCATGCGATTCAGATCTTGTACTTTTTCTTTCCAGTGTCACTGATCACACATATGTGCTGAAAGCAAAGGGGTACAGCTGGTGAAAAGCTGAGGTTCAGAAGCACCGATCGACAAGTAAATCAAAGTTCAGTGGGACCGCACACGTGTCCTGTTTTTTAAAAAGATATTTTCAAAGTTGCTTTCAGGGCCGGATCTAGGCAGTTGCATTCATATATTTATACAGATGCTCCCCGGGTTATGATTGTGCATCTTTTACAATATTTTGAGTTTATGATGGGTAAATGTTATTCACTTTCAGTACATTATTCAATAAATTACATAAGATATGTAATTTACGCTAACGTTAATTTTACATTAATACTTTTTTTTTTATAAATGAAGCTTTGTGTTAATGATCTCACCTAACTGCAGGCTAACGCAAGTGTTCTAAGCATGTTTATGGTAGGCTTGGCCAGGCTAAGATGTTTGTTAGGTTAGGTGTACTGTATTAAAATGCATTTTTGTGTTATAATATTTTTGCCTTAGGATAGGTTTGTCATAACGTAACCCCATCATAACCTAGGGAGAGGCTGTATTTTCTAAATAAGAATAATTACACAAAATGAAAAATCATAAAAAATGTTAATTAAAATTTTTATGAACAGGCAGAAACATGGCCGGCTGTAGCAAAAGTCAGAATAGGCAGTTACCATGAAATATGTGAAAAGATTATCAATTTTCTTGGTAGGGAGCCTAAAGCTTTGCCTGGGGCCCCTGAAAAGGTAGATGCAGCCATGGCAGAACCGACACAGCGGTGAAGAACTGTGGCCGACGGTCAATTGCTCCCTGTGCATTGATTGTGTGTAATGCAGGCCTGAATGACGCAACTTCAGATAAAGTGCGTAAATGAGGGAGTGTGGCTCCGTAGCCGCATGGAGACTTTGTTTTCAAACTGCTCAAAGATACCCCTCACTTCACTGACAATGAGTCGGGAAACTTACACTGAGGTCCCGGAAATACTCGTTGTAGTCCAGCGCGTAGCCAACCACGAAGCGGTTAGGGATCTCGAATCCAACATCTCGCAGCACATGAAAAAAGAAAAATACCAGTGGTTTACAGGGAGAATAAGAGTTAACACACCATGCTGACAAGATACAAACAAGCAACAGATCGCAGTATCATGGAGTAGCACCATGGTGTTAATGATGTAAAGGGTAACATTAATACTACAGAGCCAATCATATTGGCCAGGCACTTATCTGAAGAGTTTCCTGAAGTTTGATATCATTTTTACAGCCTCTAAGCTTAAACAGGATTAAGGAGACATGGTGCACCACAGCTGGGTATACTGCGGTATTTTGCTCTTTACATTTTTTCGTCACGATTTCAGAATTCCGGAACAGTGTTGCTTTTGAAAATACCATCAAAACGCCCTGTACTGCAGCATAGTGTCTGGACGGTATGAGGGTATGAAAAATTAAGTACCGCCCATGCCTACTATGGGGCAACTACTTGTTGTGAGCTGTGATTGGCTGCAGAGGTGGAAGGGGCGGGCACATACAGTCAGGGAGGGTCTCCATTCCACTGGGGATCCTCTTCACCAGCAAACTAGAACAGGAAAGAGAAACATAACAGGTGTCAGTGCCATCCAGGTGCCCATCTCTACACTTGCCGGTCGGACCTAAGGGGGTGCCATGAGGAACAGGGAGCCTGACTCACCCAGTCACCTTCACCATCTTGGGCTGGAAGACCTCAATGTGCTTCAGGAGAGCCTTCATGGTCTTTCCTGTGTCAACTATACCCTGTAAGACAGCAGCAAAGACCTGAAACTGGGTCTGGCCCAACGAAAACATCTAAATGGCATCCAGATAATCAATGGACTTTTTTTCCACTATTTTGGTGAAAGACAGAAGAACACAGATCATACTGAAGAATGACACGTCTCTGTTGTCAACCCAGAATTTCAGAGGCATCTAACAAATACGTTTTCTAAAACACCTACAATGAGAGTATATTTCTTGCCATCTGTCTGCACCAATGGCTCCATCTTATCGAGAAAACAATTACAAATGTTGACCTACTTCTAATCTTCTCCTCAATTAACTTGCAGTCATGTGAATCAAAGTGACAATGCATTAAAAGTCAACAGAGTAATCATCCCTAATTATCGAGCACGGTTAAAAATGCTTAAGAACAGACTGACTTCTTTTTTCAGACAAACACGGCTAAGAGGAAATGGGCCTTTTGTTTTTTTAGTGATTAAAGCCACTGCATTACGCCGCAAAGAAGCATGACTTGGCACAGACGCGTGGGGGCGACACCGCTGACTCACCTCCACGATGAGGATGTTCTTCATCGCATGTGAAAACAGGAGGGAAGAGTCACACTGATTAGGAATGAAGCTGCAACTCGTCCAGGTTCATCGCGCCGCAAAAACAAGAGTCTCCCAGACCTTGGGTCACTCGTGGCTCAGGTTCATTCTCATCGTCGCTCCATTTAGGTGGTGGCTGGCTTGAGCCCCACTCATAGGTTCCCTCTATCCCTCCTGCTCTCGCTCACACATACACACAGAGTGGCGGTGTTTACCACCACTTAAACCATGCATTTCTGTGGAGCCCCCTGTTGGTCACAAATAGTAACTACATTAAATGTTACATAAACATATTTATTTAGGAGATGCTTTAGCAGCATGTTCTGCTGACCACCTACCTAGCTACAGTCTTCCAGCTCTATTCACTGGCTATTTATTTAGTTTTTTTAAACATATGGATGGGGGGAGAGTTGGCCCCCCCAGAAACAACAAACCCGCCCTTATACATTCACTGCTCTGTGTTCCTCAATGGTGCTTAGCAGGCCTTAATGGTGCGCCACAGTGTTCAGACACCTTCTCATAAATGAAGCTGCCAGCCGCTGGTGAGGTTTCCGTCTGCTGCAACTGGAACACCTGCTGGTGAGGTCCCGTTGCATAAAGACCAGCCATCTGCCTGTAAGGTTCCATTCCTCACCATGACGTCGTGCCTCACT
Source organism: Mormyrus proboscirostris (assembly GCA_026779585.1). Lineage (NCBI taxonomy): Eukaryota > Metazoa > Chordata > Actinopteri > Osteoglossiformes > Mormyridae > Mormyrus > Mormyrus proboscirostris. The sequence continues at coordinate 5,891,970 of JAODKF010000089.1, forward strand.
GCGAAGTTTGTCGTGATAATGAAACTGGGGTATCAAAATGACTCACAGGCGTCTGCTGAAGTGCAAGACTCATATATTGTCAAAGTTTTACATTGTTTTCCTCTCTATATCTTGGCTTTGGGGTGTCTTTCTTACCCCTGACTTGGTTTTGGAGTGTAAAATGTCAGGTGAGGAGGATTTAAAGCAGTCAAAATCCCTGCATGGAGGACTGACTTTTTATCTGCTGATAGTCGACATAACTGTGATGCAACATCTAATCGTACGACGGCTGAGGAACAGAACCCAGATCACAGGATCTTCCAAAATATCTGCAGGGATTCCACCCAGACAACCATCAAGACTGCATAAGATTACAGGTTTCCAAGGGGGATTAGAACCTACGTCCTCCCAGGTTTTACATGGAATGTGAGTAAAGGTACGTTCTTCACTCCAGCAGCATCAAGCCACTGGTAGGTCCAGGGGCGTCAGACGGGCACGGATACCCTAGCAGACTCAGGGTGCCCAGCATTTAAAATCATGTGTAAAACTGGGTGGATGTCCATGGCGACATTTTGTTAGGGCGCCCAGAATTTATAGGCACGGTCTGGGTAGGTCCCTACTGGATTTTCCGGAGGCCTGAAATCCTGTGCGGTGATTCAAAGCCACAAGGCGCTGAGACTGTTTAACAATGACTCACTCATCGAAAAGTAAATTACAACAAACACGCTGATAGTTCAGAACATGCAGTTACAGGCGACTGAGGTTTACTCAGCCAAGCCTCTGAGTCACTCTCACCTCCCTGCTGCAACACCCCATCCCCGTGCTCATCTGTTATCTTATCCCCGCGCCTCCCTGCCTTGGCGATGAAGTCAGCAGCGACTCCTGAATCTCTGACTCCTAGTGACTCGCATTTAGGGACGCTGAGATGTCACGCTGGCGACACTCCCTAACCCTACCCCATGACCACTGACCTCACTGTTGTCGACCTTCAGCAGCCCCATCATCAGACTTAGAAATAAATGCCAAAGTTTACGGCAGGATTTCATTCAATAGATCCTGATGCAAAGTGCCATTAATTACTGATTAGATTTACACTCAGGAAAACCTGCTTGGTAATGCCAACAACCTGTTCCCACAAACAGAGAATCAGGTGGCCGACTCGATACATACAGCACACAGGCGGGGTGGATAGATTTAGTTACTGTCGACAAAAATGCATGACCTACGAGTTTCTGAATGTCTTGGTGGCAGCAGCTCAGAAAACACTTCAGAAACACCTTCCTGGGATCATGTCTATAGAGGCTAAAGCCATCCATGCCTTGAAAAATTCAGTTCTCTAGGCCAGTGTTTACCAGCCTAGGGACCCTTAGACTGTCCACATTTTTGCTCCCTCCCAGCTCCCTATACCCTGTACTGGTTATTCGGTGTCCTTGATTGGCTGGGATCAGGGATGGAGCAAAAATGTGGATTGTCGGGGGGCCCCGAGGACTGGGATGGGAAACAAGCAAAAGCAAATCCGACCCTGCAGTAACGAAGTGCCACTGAGTGTAATCTGTGCTGAGTGTAATCAGGCATTGCATGAAACACTGCCCTCTGGTGGTCATAGAAAATCCAACCGGAACAAAACTTTACTTGTGCTTCAGGATAACACATAGGACCTGCCGCAAATGTCAATATTTTTATAAAAACGCAGCTGGGGAGAAGCGTATTTCTGGGCTGGGGCTTCTTTGGACATGTGAATCTTCAGCTTCACGTCACATTGAAAAACTCTCCCATCGCACCAACTCCTTCCTTCGGCCGATGGAGTAATCTTCTTGTTTATAGGAAAACCTCATTCAGTTTCTCAAATTAAATTAAATTGATTTCATTTCATTATTTCATTTTAAAGCATTTTTGCTATTTAGGCCAGGAATACGTGACCTGATTGAAGCAGAACAATGGTCTAATTAAAAAAAATAATAAAATAAAAACGGACAAAAACTCAGTCACACCATGGAGCTGTTCCTTGCTGAATATTGAGATTTCACACTTTGCCCACCCAGGGTACAGAAAGGGGCCCTGGGTTTAGAATCACTGCAGTCAGGACCGGCTGTTGTACCCCTGAGCAGGTGTGAGGCGTCCCACTAAAGTATCTCTCGGCCGTCTGCGTGGGTGAGGACGTACCTTCCCGCGTAACGTAGAAAGGTCTTCTGCTCCCACTATGTGAAGGTCCTCTGTGGACTGATCGTTCTGAAACAGGAGAAGAAGTTGTACTATGATGCTCACATCACCTTTCTAGGCTCCATTCCACGTAGCTGAAAGCGTACGAGTGTGTCTGTGTTTGATAGAGCCTCCCAGTATGGGTGTACCACATTCCTTAGGCCCGCCACATTCTTCACAATGACCGTCTGGTGCTCACATTACTGAATATACTTCAGAGGCAGGTAGATGGGGGACCTCTCTCTAATCCTCATACCATTCAAGATGCCCTACAGGCAGTCACATGACTCCCACGCCGCTCCCCCATCGTCACATGACCTTCCAGCGCCTGACAGTGTGGCGACCTTGTGACCGCCACATCACAAAAATATAATGAAGGTGATTCCCTTTCAAAATGGTTTTTCCAACCACTCAAGCAGTCGTAACTGCATGAGTCAAAGACAAAGGATGACTCTTGCACTGCATGTGGGAACACTCAAGCAGAACTTGAAAACACAAAAACACCAATGTATCCATCCATCCGTCCATCCATCCACTCATGTTGCTCAGGGTCACTTACAATTATGTGTTCAATATTATTTTGTTCCTTGGGGGAATGAATCAGAACTGATTTGCCTACATATGACCTCAATCATGTAATTTGCATAATAAAGCGTCACCAGACAAACACACCAACAAGATCAACAAAGTCTTTCGCTTCCTGGGAAACAACCAAAGAAGCTACCCTCATTTCAGCCGCGCCCTGCACCAAGCACTCGACCAGACAGAGGAGCGACACGTTTCCTCAGGCCTGCCTTCGCTCCAACAGGCAGAAACATAAGCTGCAGACAGCTCCTCAATGACTGGCAGGTACCTGCGTAATACTAAGGGAATACCCGTTAGGCCTGACTTCCTTCTACCATACCAATGTCGCCCCCTGCTGACAGAAAACAGAAATGCACCCTTAAGCTGAAACAGAAGATGTAGCAACAAAAATAGGGAAATTGTTCCTACGCACAACTGCATCCTATGAGACCTAGGAGAAGTGTCCGTTTCTCTTGTTCCCAAATAAGATGGCAGAGAATGATGGTTCTCAGTCACGTCACATCCTCAGGACGCAGGAAAGCTGTCGTCTGCAGCCCTGTAGGTAACATGCCGCAGGGGACACGACTCACTCAGAAGCAGGGAGGAGGATCTAGGGTCCTGAAGCGTGTGGAGACCTTTCCCGTTACAGCAGAGCTGGTTAGCAGCCAATATGGAAGGCATGAGAACCGCCAAGCCTGACGTTCCCTCAAACCACGGCGGGAGAAGTTGACAAGAGCAAGTTTTTATTATGCCTGGTTCTTTTCCTGCTGCTGTTCACATGTTCAAACACGCAAAGTCAGAACAGCATTCTTACCTCTAAAGAATAATCGCAATACCATTATTAAACAGTAACCGACCTCTATTTACCATGACATGAAGAGTAATCCGGTCACCAACGTACTTTCTCTGGAATAAGGAGAGCCATTTATAAAAAAACGCAGCTGAATAAAAGATATTATTTATTTGCCGATCTTGATTTGTCAGGTATCTGGTCCTCGCCTCAAGGTGTAACAGCAGTTTGGGAGATATTCGAGAAGAACATGAAAAAGAGAACTGCAACAAAGTATGATCTGAGTGTCATTGACACAATGCATAATGTCCTAAAATGTTAGGCTCAAATTATGGTGTAGTTTTGAAATATAACCCCAGTAAGATTTCAGAAGAAACTTGTTCAGAAATCATTGTTAAACTTTCCATATAAACGCTAGTGATTTGACACAATAGTACACATGAACATTCCTCTGCAGCTCATCTTGTGTTCTTCCTGCAGTAAAAGTTTTTGTGTCCACCAGCATGGAAACTCTACAGGTGTGTGTGTGTGTGTGTGTGGGTTATGGATATATTACACTGTGGGGACCAAATGTCTGTTATTCTGATCTTGTGGGGACATTTTCTCAGTCCCTAGGGAAAATCCAATTTTATAAAAAATTGGAAATGATATGAATACAAACGTGTGTGAGCATGTGTGCTTGTGCGCATGTACACATCTGTCTGTCTGTGCACGTGCGCAGAGGTGGAAATTTCAGCTCCAGACCAGGATTTTATTTCAACCAACCAGCTGAGCATAAAGAGTCACAGTCATATAGTTCTCAAGTGGTTGGTTGAAACAAAATCATGGTCTGGATTTTTACTTTCTGGACCTGAAATGTCCATCTCTGCACGTGTGTGTGTGTGTGCGTGCGTGCGCCCCCACCAGGTAGCTGTGCAGACGGATGAAAGCCACCCTCATAGGCAGGGACTTCTCAGAGGTGCGGCTCTGGGCCTTGATAAACTCCACCAGGTCTGCGCAGAACTGATACCCTCCCTTGAGGACGCAGAGCAACACGATGTCATGGTCGCCAAGGTCGTCCATTATAGCGCATGCCAGTCGCTCTATCCTGCACAGACAATGACCATCCATGCGTCACCTGACAGTGTTCAGCTTAATAATAACTTACTAAGGACAATTTACTACATTTTACTGTTTTCCATAATTATCCAAAGGTTTCTGGGTCCTAAGTTAATAAACTTTTCTATTCAAATGTTTCTATTGCTGTGTATAAAATACCAAAACAAATGATCAGTCATGTCATTTGGGGGGGGGGGGGAGAGAGAGAGAGAATGGGTACCTGTCCATGATGATGCCATGAGGAATGTAGACACAATCCAGATCGTCGGGAGAGTAATGCTCTGGGTAGGAAAACAGCTCTAGAGGATAACCTGGCCAGTCGTCTGGGATCTAGAAATAAACCAGCTAATCAGATCAGCAGACTGCCAGTAATGTAAAATGTAATGTACTTTAAATGTAGCAGGATAATTATTTTCCTATCTATTTTTCTACACGTCTTCCTGAAATTATTTCATTTATTTAAGTTCGGTTGTAAATTCATTTGTTTAATTTATTTTTGCCCCCTTGTAAATTGACGTTGTATGGCAGTAAAGTGTTACTTGGGTAGTTGGTACGCTGGCTCATGTTATACGTGTAGAAAGTTTTAAATGACAGCACGAAATACTGTAATTAGGTTTTACATTTTATTTTGGCATTTTGATTATACGATTCTTGGTGATGTTAGTGTTTTACTCTAAATGTTGTTTTAGTGTTTAATGCATCTCCTTATATGCATATCACTAATGCGTTTCGCTTTTCCCGAATGCCATTAGTTGTGAAACAATTTAGAGAAAAATATCGTCCTGCTACGCAAAACATCGGATTTTAGCAATAATTCGCATTATAATCACCACGCTTCGGTTATTTGGAGCTTCGCCGCAAGTTCTGCAATATCGGCATCAAATCGAAAGCAGTTTACCACGATGCCTCCGCTTTTTCCCACAAGTTGCGAGGCGCCTCCGTCTGCCATGTTGGGATCCCGCGTTTCCCAGCGAGTCTTCAGCGCTTCTGAAGCGCTCGCAGGGTAGGAGGGGCGTATCGCCGCCAGAAACTGCCGAAAAGCCGCATCGCTGGAAGCCAAACGTGACCACTAGGGGGAGTAGTATTTGACACGATGGACGTACAGCAGGGGTAGCCAATCTTATCCGCAAAGGGCCAGTGTGTATGTCGATTGTCGCTGCAACTCCCTAATTAGATTACTAATTAGAGGACTGATTGACTGAAGAGGCCTCACACCTGGGTTTGAACAGTTGACCTACAGGTTATCCCAAAAACCTGCATACACACCAGCCCTTTGCGGATAAGATTGGCTACGCCTGGCGTACAGCATACAAGAAGAAGTTGCCTAGGGGCAGTTGTGGTTATCTGTCTAGTATTGTTTTGAATGGTGCATTTTTATATAGCACTTTTCAAGACAGCCAAAAACTTCACAGAACCAATGGGGCACACTTCAACCCAGCAGCCATTCTTCACAGTACACTCCCCACACAGTAGCTAAGGTGGTGAAGGGGCAGAATTCACCAGTTAGATACAGGGGATGATTAGGTGGCCAGATCTGATAGAGCCACAGTGGGCAGTTTTGGCCAGGGCATGATGATACCATCCCTACTCTTTTGAAAGATTCCAAGGGGTCTTTTCTGACCCGAGAAGGTCAGAACCTCAGGTTCTCATCCAAAGGATGCCACCATTCTTCATGGACAGAGTTCCCATCACTGTACTTGTTCTTGGTTTATAAAATACATTTCAGATCAGACTTGTTTATGGCATTGATGTAGTTGTCAACCCCTGCTATGCGCAGTGTTGTGTGATTTCCAGCATTATGGGCTGTTAAATATGAACCGTACATTATGTAAGAGGATTGCTGTCAAATCAGCGATCGAATAAATCTTACAGAACTGTGCGTTTGAAGTGTTCATTCAAATAAAATATTAGGTATACGTTTTGGTTATTAGGTATATTTTTTATGTTATCAGAATCCAAAGCAAACACTTGGTTTAAGCTTCCGTAAATCTTTTGTTAGCCTTGGTACAAGTCCGTCGATTTTGAGACCTCAAGTTAAATGTAAGATTTGACCTCCTGCAAGCTCAGCTCAAAGGAAACAAGAGTCGCGCCCCTCCCTCGTTTTCTGACTGCTACAGTCCAAGCACGACTGACGCCGCTCTGGCCCACTTTTTAATGAAATCGGTGTAACTGCTCCAGTAGTGACATTTAAACAGTTTGGCAACACAGGAGAAGAAAAAAAAAACAGTCTTGGCTGGACATTACCTTATATTTCAGCACTGCAGGGAAACTAATTAAACTGTCAGAGCAGAGCAGCCTCAGAGCGGCAGCTGGGGGGTGGGGGTGGGAGCTCTAAGCGACATTTGTTTCCAAGCTTTGTTGTGGTGTAGTGCAGCCGTCCCATCAATCCTAGCTGTCAACAACTGTCGGTTGTTCCTGATCGCTCTGTTTCTGAGCTCCAGAAAGTGTGCAGCGGTGTGTGTGTGTGTGTGTGTGTGTGTGTGTGTGTGTGTGTGCGTGTTCATGACCAGGCCATGGAGGAAGTGCGTCAAGGCAGCGTGTGTGAATGGATACCTGATGATCACCGTGATCACGAGAGTATCAACGCTAGTGCCCCCTGTCTGAAGCAAAGTGAAACTGACTGGCAAGTCGGGACCCCCTCAGAAGCTGGTGCCTTATAGGATTGCCTGGCACTGATACATACTGAGACATATTAGTAATCTATTACAATAATGCAAATTTCTGTACATATACCTCCCTACTCATCCCTTTACTGTGTGCATATAGGTACTAGGAATTTGCCTGATGTCCTCAGGTCAAACATAAAGGATCCCTTTATAGAACCCTCACATTGCGTTGCCCCCTAACACATCTTACCTGCCCTATTATTATAGAGAAGATACAGGATACCTGCTGCAAAAGGTGTGATTACTTCCTTTGACAACATGATATAGAACCTCCCTTACAGAAACATGTGCAGGTTCTCAGCAGTAAAATAAAATATCACAGCTGCATGCCTGCATGGGCTTATTTATATATGCTCACATAAAATATGATGGGGATTATATCTTACACACAGGTTTAGCGTGAAAGGAAGTAGCATAAAATGTTGTTACGTCTCTAGGTGTGTGGAGTTTAACTCAATGGAGGTGATGCTAAGATAATATATTGGTGAGACCCCACCTAGAATATTGTGTGCAGGTTTGGTCACCATACCTTAAAAAGGACATTGCTGCCTTAGAAAAGGTGCAGCGTAGGGCTACAAGAATGATTCCTGGCTTAGAGGAATGTCTTATGAGGAGAGGTTAGCTGAGCTGAATCTGTTCAGCCTCGCATAAAGGAGATTAAGGGGGGACATGATCCAGGTGTATAAGATTCTAACAGGTCTGGATGCTGTTCAGTCAAATAGTTACTTTAATATTAGTTCAAATACTGGAACTCGGAGAGGAGTTGCTCAAGAGTCAAACCACGGACAGGAATCAAGAGCATTCAGCTTATGTGAAACTACCAGTAAGTAGCACTAGCACCTTGAACAGAGGGATGGGGGGGATCGAGTTAATATTCTGGATGTTCCCTGTTATCGCTGCTCTTATAGGAAAAAGTAACTTTTCGCCTTCGCCGCGCTGTCCATTCAAACACAGCGTGACTCAGCGGTCCTGGATGTGGATGTGAACTCGTCTGCTAAAGGCAAAGCCGAACAGTCACGATCTCACATAAATGATTTACCTGCAGTCGCTGCTGAACGCAGGGGGGTTACACGACAATCAACCACGCTCTTCTACCACCTACCTGTGCCCCCCTGCACGCCTCACTGCTGACTAATATCAGCGTCATATGAGTACCACACCAATTAACCATTTTCTTTCTGCGTAAATACAGTCATGTTATATAGGCATTCATTACTGCATAAAAAGAAATATATGCATAATGAAATAAAAGTAGAGACTACCCCATCTAATAATTGTTCCGAAATCCGACGCTTTTTAATCTCCAATTTCAATGACTGCTTATCTAATTTGGATCATGGTGATGCAGATTCTGTCTGCCCATCCATGGGTGCAACCTCGCACGAAAGGGAATTTAATAGCCGAGAATGAATTTGTGATGTAGCAGGAAATCTCTGCTGATCACGACGGGAACAGGGACGCCTTTCAGTAGACTCGAACCCACCGCTTTGGGGGTAGAACCAGCGGCACATCTCGCCATCCCGAAGCAACGCCCATTGGTAAAAAAAAAAAAAAAATCCTTCTCGGTAAGCTTTGATTCAGCACACGGCAGTTCCTTCCTCGTTTTTCCAAACGTTATTCCGTGGAGATTTAATGAAGAAATAAGCATTTATGACTTGAGAACACTTCAGGAATCTCCTAAGATAAGTAGACGGCATTGAAGGGGCAAGTGGTTTCTGGTATCCCCCAGTTGCAGACAGAAGAGGGCGGTGTGTGAGTGTGTACGTTTATTTTTTATTTATTTATCCACCATTTTATTATTTATTTATTATATATTTTTTTACGAAAGTGTTGGAGTCACGACAACACGCACCCAGTGATGGGGATATTTTTCTCTTTCCGTTCAGCCTGCGTACACCCAGACATATCAGTGTCAGGAGAGCTCCGAAAAAACAACACCGTCGACTTGGCAGTGTGGAAGAGACGAAGATGGACTGAATGAGAACAGCGACGGTCGGACATGCATGTAAACTGGGGCTGGGATCTCTGATGGAGAGGAAGAAGAATGTGACATGCAGGAGATAAGGCTGTCGTCCGTGGATTTTCAATAGCTGATACTACCTTAATAGGCTACAACTTAATAAAATCGATTAGATAGCTGAAGGATACCGACTGCCAAATTTATGCATTTTCACACTTTACTGCTTGGAGTAAACTGAGTCTTCTTTAAGCCTGCGAGGGGAAACGGCTTGGCGATATGTCTGTTTTTCTGATTTCCCTACTGTTGCAAATGGGATTTGTTGCTGGTTCAAATTATGGGTACGTGGAGTGGTCGGATCAAGACAGTGACTCGGAAATCCGAGGGAAGTATCCCGTGCAAAGCACCCATGTTAGCAAGAAGGATCCGCCGCAGCACCCGACTTATTTCTCCAAGCCAGTGACTGAGCGCCCTGTCCTCGCCCACAAGATCGAGGAGGACCTGCCAAGGGTCGTGACGGCGTTTCTCCACACCGGAGACTCGGCAACGCTAAAGCAAGCCCCATGCTCCCGGAGATACGAACTGAGCAGCCTGCGTGGTGCATCGCCCGTCACTTCTCATCACTCCCTGCACGGTGTGCTGGATACGGTGGCTCACGCCGCCAACTTCCTGAATATGATCCTACAGGGGAATAGGTCGAGAGAGCACAGTCTCCGGCGAGACATACACTGGTACCACGCGTTAATCCAGAGCATGCTGGAGGGCGATCCAAAAATCCACCGTGCCGTAGTTACATTCAGCACAGAATCGTCTTTGCCCAGTCCCAATATCTTTCTCCAAGCCACTAGGATGGATAGTGAAATAGTCCTCCAAGATCTTTCAAATACGTCCCACCATTATCTAAAAAATAAAACCTCCGAGTGGGAATGGTTCAGTGAGTTCAGGGACAAAAAGAAGCCACATTCGCATAGGAGGGTAGCGGGGAAAGAGGCGAACCCATCAGCCGAAACGCACACGAGAGGGGACGGCTACGTCTTCGATAAAACTCAGATAAAGTGGTCGGCTCCCTTCCTCGAGTGCGAAAATGGGAATTTTATTCCCCACTGGCTCCTCACTTTGTCCGCCGGCTTCTACGGCTTGAAGCCGAACTTGACACCTGAGTTCAGGTACGTGAGGGTAATCTTACGGGCGCCTAGGGTTTCATGCGTACGTCTGTCTATCTACCTGCCCAAATGCTTAACTGTTGCTCACTCTTGTCTTTACAAAGTACATACTTAGGTTTAATCTTTATGCAACTGGCGTTTGAGATCAAGTTCCAGCTTTAAGATTTGATGAACAGTGGAAATGCCAAAATGGGAATCGTTTCTTCAGTGTGCATTGCCTTTCTCAAAACTATAGGCTGTATGGTGAATAATAATAATAATAACAATAACAATAATGGTAATACTAATACTACTAATAATAATAATACTAATAATAATAATTAGCATGATTATTATTATTATTATTATTATTATTATTAATGATGACGACAATAATAATAATAATGATGATGATGATATGTGAAGGGTAAGACAGCCCAGTGCTGATTAGATTGCAGCGGCTCTCCTTCTATAGGTGTTAGGTGTTCCTGTAAAGCGCGTCGCTCAGCTGACGCCAGATGCAGAGGACGGATCTAAAAATAACCGCTGATGTTATTCCGTTGCGGTGAGAGTCCTCAGCTCCTCCAGCCCGTCAAAAAAACTCCAGCCTCGCTGCATCCTTCACACACAAACCCCGCTTTCACCCCTGTTCTCCACGTTGACTTGACGACGTGTGGATTTTGCAATAAAACACGGTTCCTTTGCCGAGCGTGTCAATGCATGTTCCGTATTTTGGTCAGAAGTTAAGTCACATGTAATTGGACTGATTTGTATGTATTATTTACATCAGTCTACACGACATCTCCTTCCAGCTGGGAAGGAGAATAAGGTTTGGGGAAATTAGTTTAACGTATTCAGTCAACGTCTACATTCGCCTATGTTTCCTTTCTCACAGTATTAATGTTTGATGATCATCATCATTTCACGAAAAAAACATCCAGTTTCTGGTACAGGAAGACTTATGAAAACGCATGACAGAAAAGATTTTTCATCATGATAAACGACAAATCCCATCAGACCGGTGTCGGAGAGGAGTGTGTGTCTGAGCTACCGACTGCAATATTTTATAAGTGGGTTTTATTAGTCTTTTATTGCTCGGCTTTTGTCATATGATCTTGCTTGATATTTCAAAGACTGAGCCCATGGATCGTGCCTTATTTCCTGTTTGTAAGTAGCAGTCTGGCTCTCAGCCATATCTTTTCGCCACCTGCTGTGGCGAGATGGTAGGACGCGTCGTTTTGTGAGCTTCCACAGGGAATATCTAGATCGGGGCCTTAGGGTAGCACAAAACGTACATATTCACTAGGACGCCCTTTCATTGGTTAGTCTAACTCAGTGGTTCTCGTCCATTTTTGCACCACTACCCAATCTTTACCATGGCAGCTTAGTCGTGACCATATAGCCTATCAAGCACAGGTTTAAATATTCAGTTTAACCGCTATGATCAAACATGCAGCGCAGTCTGCAGTTTACACCAATCAATGCCTATGGCACAAATCTGATTGAACGTGCCAGTGAATTTTTAATTCAGCATCTGTGGTTTGGCTTCTTGGATTGGTTGAGTGTTCACTGGTTTGGCACTAAGGATCTGCAGACCCAAGACCCGCTTATATAGGTTAATTCTAGGATTGGATCAACATAAGAGCTTGCTGGTTTTAAAATCTTTAAATTTCCAATTCCGCCTCTCTGCCCTTTCAGAACATGGGTGGAGAATCGCTGGTCTAACTCGTGAGAGTGTGGAGGATCCCCTGTCTCAGAAATATTTTCGCGTTAAGCTTTGCCTGCTTGCAGCCGCGATGTATATGAAAAGAAGAGCACGGTGCGCCCTGGGGACTTTGTTGTTAATAGCATGAAGAGATTGTCCTTAGCGATGCCTAATGTGGCAGAAAATTCAGAGAAAAACAGGCAGATATACAGGAAGATTGATCTCCTGCTGTAATGGTGATTGAGCATCTGCCATTGGTCAGAAAGGGGGAGGAGCCTTTTGACCTGAGAGTGTGACCATGACAGGGATTCATTAAGATGGGGCTCTGGAGGTGGGGCAGAGGAAGTGATGCGTATGGGAGAGGAGTCCTGGGAGCGAGGTGGGGGGGGTGGTCACACTGGATTGGAGAACAAGATACAGAGAAGATCCTGGGGGTGCAGAACCTCAAACTGGCTTGACTGCAACAGGATGGCAGCTACACTTGGACATCTGAGGCTCTGGTGTGACCTGACGTGTTTCGCTGGGGTTTAGGATGAGTTTGTCCTGTTTGTTCCCCAAACTGCCCATCGCCCATCTTAGCTTTAGCTGCTTGCTGCCAGGTGGTGTTTCCAGGGAGAAGCCAAATCTCATTGAGATGTTCAGATTGCATAGGGTTGGGTTTAGGGTATTCAGCGTAATGGGGAAAGAGGAAAACACTTACATTACTTTTTCAGCATAAACTCGTATGCAAGTGTGCAACTCACTAGTATGATATTTTAACTCTTCTGCTGGGAAATGAAGAGCTTCTAACCTTTTTTGGTCAAAGGTCCAGCACTGCTTCATGGGGACAATCGCCACAATGGGGCGAGACTGGCGAATCGGCTCCGGCGCATTGAATCCTGATGAAGATGAAAGTCCAAGTTGAGCTGAGCCAGTCGTCACATTCGGCGTGAGAGAGCCTTAGCCGACACCTTCCCTGGACACGTTACAGAATCATTTCAGGATCGGTGTTCTGGCACGTTCTCAGAGCCAGTCCCTCTCAGTTACACTCCAGGTAGTCGCGAAACGTCCGCTGCCTCGCTGGGGGGGGGCTGCGTTTGTCCAGATGGTGCGAGCTCCACAGTATGGGAAGCACAGAAGTGTGGAACAAAATGGTGGATCCAGAACGGTGATAGAGAGTCACGTTTCTCACGTTGCAGTTCTCCAAATCATGGCAGGAGGTACGATCCAGAGAGGATCAAAATCAGTGACACTTGTCTCCGGTCCATTTTATGTTTAGGTGACTTGATCCAGAAAATAGCTTCTGGCAGTCCTGTTGCAGCAAAACAACACCATGATCTGGGAACTTGATGTCATTCCTTTGTAAAACTAGCACTGGCTTGGATGCCTGTTTGGGACTTTAACCTCTAAAAGGCATGAAGCTGTTATGTGACACTGCCGGTTGTGGCATTCGTTTGATGGGCAGTCCTCTGGGGTCTGTATGTACTGTTTCACGTTACCTGCAAAGAGCACACATGGTTTAAGAGCTCGTAGCGTATCGCACGACTCTGAGAGCTTTGCAGGTCAGATTCCCTTACTCATAAATTTTTACTCATTTAGCTGACGGACATTTCTTTGAGGAAGCAGGGTCAGCCGGTCCCTGGACAAATTGGGGTTTAAGGGCCTTGCTCAAGGGCCCAATGGTGACATCACCCTCCCAACCATGGGATATGAACCTGTGACCTTTTGAGCCATACCTCCCCCTATTCCCATCATGCCTCAGACAATTATCCTTAATATTGTTATTATTGTTGCTGCTGCTGATGATGATGAAGATGATGAAGATGGTATCTGTGCCTGTGATGGGCTGGCATCCCATCCTGGGTGTCCCCTGCCTCATGCCCAGTGATTTCTGGGACAGGCTCCAGGCGCACCGCGACTGCACTGGCCAAGCGGTCCTCCTGCCTATATATAGCTCTCTTAAAAGCACAGCCAAGTGCAATTAACTCCGCGCTTCTTTGAGATTCACTCATTACCTACAAACCCTTTTTGCCACTTGCCAACAGAACTTTATAAAATGTCATATTACGCAATATACGCTCCAAATATGGAATATATTTATGATAATGTGCGTTTAGGGGGGAATTTTTGTGTATTAATCCAGCTTAAAGTCAATTAGTAAAAATGTTTCCCTCAGCAATGCAAATCAAATATCGCACACAGTATTAAGAATTCACTGGGGTGCTTCATTCAGACCCAGACAGTGGGATTACGGGGCGATTGATGAAAGGCCATTGTTATCACAGTGTCTCAGCAGTCAAATGCATCAGAGGTCCATGACCGCCGTTTGTATCATTGTTTGAATTAAGATCGGTGGACCCGTCTTATAAGGTGACTAGCGCCGCCATGATCACACTGTCCAGAACAAACAAAGCAGGACATCAGATAGAAAAAAAAAAGGCAGGTACACATTGAGACATCCTCAGGGCCTGGTCCCTTTTCGAGCTGCAGGAATTAACCAAGGTCTTGCCCTTGGCTGGATCAGTCTTCAATGGTACTTTGCTTCATCGGTCATATTCAGTGCCAGCGTTGTTTCACACAGATTAGCGTAATCAGTGATTCTCCTCTGAGCTGGGATTAACGATCCCACCGCCGGGAAAACGGACGTTTGTTTTTACTCGGAGTGTGATGTGGGACTGGCTGCCCGTCCTTGGGTCCATCGCGAGCAGAACCCAAAAGGCCCTTTCTTTGGGGTCTTTTGATGGCCTTAGATGGGTTTGACAGGGAGAATAACACACCAGCTGGTTTATAGGACGTGCTGGACGCTCTCTGGCCTCCCGTGGGCTGGGCCCCATCTCATGTTGGGGAGAAAGACAGCACCCTGCTGGAGATTCGCCCCAGGGTCGCGCCGGGGCGCTCCTGGCTCAAATGTGCTTATCTTTTGCTGTCCGGAGGAGGCCCTGTGCGATGAGGCACCGTGCCCGTTTAGTGGCCATTATAGATGACAGCTTCAAGTATAGTGTTACCATATTATTTTATTTATTTGCTTTAGTATTTGAACTATTTTTCA
>JAODKF010000089.1:5926604-5957348 GCA_026779585.1 Mormyrus proboscirostris
GAGACCTGCCCCTATGCCAGGGGTTCTCACATTTTTTTGTCTGCATCAGAGGTCTGCATCAGAGGTCTGCATCAGATTTTTGTTCAAAGTCAGAGGTCCGGATCAGTTTTCAATAACAGAGCAGCATTTCATGAACCGCTTTGAGTTAAGAGTAAGTCTTGACACAGACATCGATATGTCACAAGAAGGGAAACTTAACGTAAAGACGTTTGGCGATTTTTTTACGTTACCCATTGATTTATTGTGTGTATTATTGCTTGGGTCCAGATCCATCTCGCACTTCTGTCCACATCCAGACAGCTATTCGGGACTTGACATCATTTATCAAAACTACCTTTATCGCTTTGGTGGGAGGTACCTGTGAGTATGATTGGTGGCTTCTGGCATCACCTTGGATAAATGGTGACTATGAACTAAATAGGTCAGCACTGTGACATCACACATCCACGTGGCTTTGAATTCCTGCCCTGGTTCCGAGTGTGCGTGGGTGTGTATATGTGTGTGTGTAGAGCTTGCATGCTCTCTCTGTAATTGTTGGGGATTGTTTTCCCTAAACAGCTTTCACTTTGGGTTCCCCGTGATGGCCAGGCGTCCCATCCCGGCCCCGAACCTATATCGGATCCGTTTCTAGGAAAGTGGATTGGCAAATAAATTTCCCCTCGGCCCTCACTTCAAGGAACGTCACCAGTTGTGCTCCAAATGATTTATTAGGACTCACAGAAAACTTTGCTGCTCTGGAATTTTCTTTAATGGTATCCAGTCAGAAGAGAGAGGGGGGAAAAATGGTCGTTACAAGTGTCTCTTTCCCCAGGATAAATTAAAGGCACATTTGACAGGCTGTCTGTCTTCCGTAACACCCCTAAGTGTCTAAGTGACAGCCTGCATCCTCTCTTGGATCCGGGCCCAGCTGCTTATCGATCGAGGGAAGGATCGGTCACAGCGTCCGGCATCTGGGAGTCGCTCACCCAGGAACAACACCCCTTCCTCCTTCATTCCCGGAACTTTTCGCCAAGCTCAGCCAATCCGAACGACTAGACACCCCCTGGATCTGTTCCATCTGTTTATCGCTGTGTCCTCAAGACAAACTTCAGCAGCATGTTATCATCGCCAGAGGTGTTACCTGGGATCGAACACCGCACACTTTGCGGGTAGCATATTCTGAATTCCGCTGCAGAAGATCATTACTGGAAAACGCCGGCGCCTCCGTGGGCGTAACACAAAAGAACAAGTTTTTGATCCCGAATTTTTCCATGAAGCAAGTCACAATTCGCAGTTTTTTTTTTTACCCTGTTATTTGCTCAATCCGTAGCTAACATCTTAAAGAATGACAGACAGGGTCAGGGATGTTTGTCTATTTTTAAAAAACATTTTAATTGGATTAGGGAGCAGATCCTGATTCTAAGTATGCAACGGTTCTTACTTTAACAGTCATACTTTAACGTAATGTTATTCTTTGATTTTTAGGTGATGATATTGTACTTCCAACCAAGCATTTTCCTCTGCGTTCTCCTGAGATGGACTCGACTTCTGGGATTTGCTACCGTTTATGGAACCGTGATTCTCAAATTGTACCGGTACGTCTCCATGCATCTGTCGGCAGGTCGGAGGGGAGTCAGCTAGCAGGAATTTTCATCATAAACATCATACATTGGCGGCAGCGATAAGCCTCAGGAGACTCAATTAAGCGTGAGCTCAGAGAATGATTACAAAAGCTTCTGCCTTAATTATTGAATAATAATTCTCGAAGCGGAATAAAACCTTTCTATCAAGCCCAGAATGGTGGATCCTATTACAGATCGGGTTGTTTATGTGATATATACTGTAGAAAAGGGTCACGCATACTGAGCATTTATAACAATAGCTGACTATCATCCTTTGGAAATGAGTGAGAGCATCCTAAAAAAATTATGAGGTGCAATATTACTAAGGAGAATAAACGTCAACCAGAATGCATAACCGAGTGTGATGACTGTTTTAACCTAAATATTCTGGGCACAGCTGAGATTTATATTTAAAGAACTTGTCTCGTGACCTAAATGTTCTGGCCAAGGCTCTAGCCTAACGTTCTCACGTTCGGGGTGCCGCAGGGTTCTGAAGGTGTTCCTGTCCCGGACCGCCCAGAGGATCCCCTACATGACCAGCTGGAGGGTCCTTCGCTTGCTGGGGATCATCCTGCTCGTCGTGTGCTGGTTCCTGGTGGCCTGGACCCTGGCCGCCTTCCAGAACATGGACCGGGGCCGGTCC
The DNA here is from genome assembly GCA_026779585.1 of Mormyrus proboscirostris. Lineage (NCBI taxonomy): Eukaryota > Metazoa > Chordata > Actinopteri > Osteoglossiformes > Mormyridae > Mormyrus > Mormyrus proboscirostris. Next base: position 5,928,849 of record JAODKF010000089.1, read on the forward strand.
TTGATCGACGTGGGCCTGACGCCTGATGGCCAGCAGTTCAGCCTGTGCCTGCTGGACCGCTGGGACTACATGATGGCCGTTGGTGGGTCGTCGCCGTCTCCCCCGTGGTAGCGATAGAACGTTCTGGGAAAGTCCCGTCGATCTTTTTGGACGTCACAGTCTCCATTCAACTTCTGGCGTTCACAGGAACACGCTGTCCGCAGAGCCCGACTGTCAAAAATAAAAATGCTTGATTTGCAATGGTGTAACCCCACCTGCGCCAGTACCTGACTGTACCAGAGGCAGTTACAAAAGCGTCCAACGACTCGAACAACGCACCACAAGTGAGCAGGGGGTTTTCTCATGAGCCGGCAGACAGTGTAGTGTCTAAACAGAGCAGGCAGCTCCGTCTCAGAGCAAATGGTAATGATGGTGTCAAAGCCAGGCAGAGACGGGGGGGGGGGGAGCTTAAGAGGGGGCTTCTGGAGTGGGGGGGGTTCCTGAGGAGGCGTCGGCGGGGGCTCGGTGCCTGGTGTTTAACCCCCAAAGTGGATGTTATGGGAACTTCAAGACAAAAACAAACAGAAAATGTAAAATCAGCACAAGTACAATGAGAATTCGTGGGAAGACCCACATGCAGCTCTGCCTGAGCTGTTTGTGAATGTGTGTGCAAGAAGGATCTACCCACACACACACACACACACACACACACACACACCCTGGGACAGTTTCGCAGCTGCTGTGAGCCAAACTATAACAGTTATTACAGGCTGAAATAATTTACTGTGAGCACCGAATGGAGCTGCGTTTGTGCATTCAGCCAGGTACTGAAATGCTCCAGGAAGTTGATAAGATACCAGCTTGTAGGGATGTATGAGCACAAGATGAAAACGACCATATGCTGTATTCACATACTTTGGAGGTCGGAAGTCAGAGCTGGGAATGATGTCACACCTGAGTTAACAGTAGCCGTTTAGCAATAAAAAATACCAATCTAGCCAGGTTCATTGTTAACCATTGTTAGCAATGCCAGTTCTAGCCAGGTTCATTGTTAACCATTGTTAGCAATACCAGTTCTAGCCATGTTCATTGTTAACCTTTGTTAGCAATGCCAGTTCTAGCCAGGTTCATTGTTAACCATTGTTAGCAATACCAGTTTTAGCCATGTTCATTGTTAACCTTTGTTAGCAATGCCAGTCGATAATGATGGGTACATGGTATTTTGCACATACAAACACAGTAGCAACATGTGCACAAATAGAAGTTGAACGCACCTTGGTGTGGAGCTGATTTAATGAAACACAAGTGCTAATTAACAGTGTATAACTACAGCTGTCACTTCTGCTGATAAAGGGAGCAGCCATCTTGAATTCTGAGATCAGGATTGTAGAGGTTCCTCCGGCTTTCCAGGTTGGAAGTCTGACTTTAGGGGGTATTCCAGTTGAAATTTCCACATTGTACACAGCATTGTATCACCATGGAACGCTTGCTGCTAGCCTGTCTGTCTGTCTTTCCTCCAAACAGCTGAGCTGGTCTTCCTGCTGTGGGGTGTCTATCTCTGCTACGCCGTTCGGACTGTTCCCTCCGCCTTCCACGAGCCACGCTACATGGCCGTAGCCATCTACAACGAGCTTGCCGTCTCCGGAATATTCCACGTCATCCGGTAAGCCGCTTAAGAATTGCAAAGAATGAAAGAAAAACATAAATGAATACAGACCTTTTTAAATTCGGTATGGTATGCTCATTTTCCATATTTTCTATGGTAACAGTAACAGTAAAGATGGCAGCTTGACATGGCCAGAGTGTCCAGCCTGTAGAGAGAGACCTTTAAATAAATGGAAGACTCAACACTATCAGCAGCCACAGAGACTGACCCCATTTTTCTTGAGGACAGGGGTGTGGAGGGAGAGAGAGATAATTTGATTTAATTCTAAACTTTCGTTAAAAAATAGAACAAAAACCTGAAGGCACAACTCTTCTTTCTAAGATATGGGTTCAAGGCTCATCGAGGCCGGCAACCTCTGCCCTCTGACTTGTCTCACCCTTGAACTGTACATCCTGAAGTGAGCTTCTTCATCCTTCTGCCCAAAAGTGACTGTAATGGCATCGCTACATTGTAAAATTCACAGTGTGAAACGCCTCCCAATTCATAACGTCGTAACAGCATAATTGGTTTTCCTGCTACATCAAACAGCTGTGTAATGAGGCTGCCACAATTTATACTAGAAGAGATTCAAGACGCTTTCACCCTCTGACTAAATCATTCAAATTCAACGGAGAGCAAGTTTCTCAGAGCTGCTTAGAAAGTTCTAAAAGTTGCCGTCTGTGAACTTCAAAGCAAAATGGCAGCGTTGCTTCTGGACTGTCCAATCCTATCCCACATCTCCCATGCACCATGCCAATGATAAATACTAGCACACTTCTCTTCCAACATATTCCCTGTTGTGATGCCAACAGTTTTTGATCTCTGGATCTCATTTCCACATACAGTTCTTGTTGTGCCATTAGAGGCAGTTTGGTGTTTCTGGGACCTCACTGAAAAAAAATCACTTTGGGCCCCCCAGTGTAATGATTGTTTGTGACCAACAGGCGGCCTCCAGACCTCAGGGGCCCCAGGCAAATGCATGGTTTGAGTAGTGACAAACATGGCTGCTGGGTCACTGAGTGAAGTACCTTTGTCCTGTTAGGGGTGCCATGTGATTTAATTCATGCTTTGCTGTCCTGCACTTGAACACCGTTTGTTACTAGAACAGCAGGTTGCATTGATATTAGCAGTGCCTTTCTTTGCCTCTAATTGCACCCTAACAAACTATCCCAGCTGATAAAAGCTATAATGGAGGAAAGTGTTAACTCACTCCTCTGTGTCCTCGTATACCTTGCATAAGCACTTTCAGAAGGGGCTGTTTTCCTGCTGGCCTTATTCATGGCAACGCAGAGCGTAATTGCTTGTAGAAAAACCTTTCATGCTTCACCAGGAGACCCCAAAAAATGTAATTATGAATACTGCTGTGGTCCTTGTCCTATTAAGCTAATGCTACAACTTTAAATACTTGTGATTTTACAGCAGCGCAGCTCTATACGGGGAACATCACGAACTTCATATTCTCAGACTTGTTATTTTGAACTCATTTGCATTTTCTCATCCCCTTACTCAGTAAGGGGCTCATTATAGTTAAACGGTTCGCATGTGAACCTGATACGGTCCGTCAGTCTGGTGCCGCGCGGCGGTACGCACACCACGGGTATCGTAAAAAAGGGCGTAACTTCATTAAAACCGCAGCGCCGCGCTGACACTGTGATTCCGAGCCGGCACTCCCAGCCCATCGATGTCCGACCTCAGATGAACCCACTTTGACTAGTGGCTGAAGATACCAGCAGCGCCATCCCCCTCCCCCCCCGTCTAATCGGGTCTCTGTCTGCAGGTTTATGTTGGCGCCTGGGCTGCACCCTGACTGGATGCTGATGCTTTTCTTCACTCACGCGCAGCTGACCGTGACCGTGACCCTGGGACTGCTACTTGTACCCAAGGTAACTCCAGAATAAAAAAGTTTTACATGACAGGTTTAGTACCCAGCGGTAGAGCTATCCAATGGCCGGACTGAACAACCCTCCCGTTTTGGGCCCTAACAACGTTGTTGCTAACAGTAATTTAATTTGACATGATTGGGATATTAAGGAGAGTCTTTAATCTTGATTTAACAGGATTTTAAATCAACAGCTCGAACGAGCCTGATTAATTAAGAACTCCGCTGGACTGGAAACCGGCATGGTTAGTGGCCAGGGCAGAGGGGTGTGGGTTTAAAAAACACCGCCCAGGATTTACGGCCTGACCAAGATGTGTAACTCAATAAGAAGTTTACAGAAGCGGTAGCATGTGAGCCATTGTTTTCTACCCACTCTTTCATTTATGGTGTTCTGTCCACTGCCACCACATCACAATTAATCACCCGGAGAAATGCAATTACTTTGGGTGCCCTGGGCGGACATACTTGCCATCAACTTAATGGGGGTAAACGTTGTCTTAAAATAATGGCAGTCGATTAAAATCCTTCGATCCGCCCTTCCAGTTCCTGTTCGCAGGCGCCCACACGAGGGACGACATCGCCACAGAGGCCTACGAGGACGAGCTGGACATGGGCCGGTCCGGGTCCTACCTCAACAGCAGCATCACGTCGGCGTGGAGCGAGCACAGCCTGGATCCCGAGGACATCCGGGTATGTGCAGGGCGCACTTATTTCACCGCACTTCACACAACATCCCAAACTTGAGATGTCCAACCTCTCTAAACTGGCGTGTCACTAAGTGGTGGTTATTCTCTGTTTGATATGTATTGCTGTGAATTAGGAGGAGCTGAAGAAGCTATATGCTCAGCTTGAGATCTACAAGAGGAAGAAGATGCTGGCCAACAATCCACATCTACAGAAGAAGAGGAGCTCCAAGAAGGGACTAGGTCGCTCCCTCATGAGGCGCATCACGGAAATCCCGGAGACTATGAGTCGGCAGTGCAGCCGGGACGAGAAAGACCTGGGGGATCATGGGAGTAACAGGAACAGCCTCTGTACGCTCAGACGAAACCCATTTGACCCCTCCCACTCCAGCAAGTCCAAGGAAGACTCGCTGAAAAACAAAGTCTTCTCCCTTAAGAAGTCACATAGTTACGACCATGTCCGGGACCAGAACGAAGAGCCAAACAGCTCTGCTAATGACCAAATGGAGGTTTCCACCATGGAGAACTCACTGTTGGATACACTGATGGGCAAGAAGCTGGGGAAGAAGTCTGAGGGTGAGAAGGCCGAGGGTGAGTCTACAGAATCGGTACCCCTAGTATGTAAATCTGCCAGTGCGCATAACCTGACACTGGACAAGAAGCCTGTACATCTCAGGACGTCCATGCTACAGAAATCCCTGAGCGTCATCACAAGTGCCAAGGAAAAAACTCTCGGGCTCACAGGAAAAACACAGACCACAGATGATGGTGGGAAGAAAGGCGTAAACAAGAACAAAGACAACAAGGTGTTGTCAGAGATACATGAATCAGCGGAGTGCTACCCCAAAATGATCATCAGCCAGTCGGTGGAGTACCGTCAGACCGCCAATAAGATCGGCGTCATGAAGCACCCGGTTAGTGGGAGCCAGCCGTCCATTTGCTCTGAATCGGGAAGGTCTAAGGAGCTGTATGACCTTTCCGAAGTCTGCCCTTGGGAAGTGGAGGACCTTCCAACTCCCTCTGAAAACAAAGTACAGAAGCATGTGTCCATTGCTCCAGATGAGACAACTACCATCCATGGGAGTGGAACCAAAGGGAAACTGCATCAAAAGTTGAAAGTCGTGGATCAGTCCCTCTCAAACAGCAAACGTTCCAGCCAGAAGACGCCAGAGAAGTCAGCGGTGACCTCCAGGGAGGAGGTTATTGAGAGCCGTGGGCTGAGGAAGGGGATGAAGCCTCTTGCTCCACTTAGCCTCACTGGGAGTGCCCCTCAAAGTGCAGATGTGTGCCCCTGGGACATTGAGGAGCCACGGGCTAAAGCTGAGACCGCAAGATCTCCAGATATAATCAGGCGCAAGAAAAGTGTCACCCCAACAGAAGGAAAAGGAAAGACCCTCCATTCAGATCACTCCAAATCCACTGGAAGCCTTTTGCAATCATCCACTATGAGAGCAGACATCTGCCCCTGGGATTTTGACGGTCCTCCATCCCCTGATTCCGAAAAGGCTCCCAGTCCACCTCACGTCTCAAAGGGGAAGGACTCGCATTCGAAAAGAAAAGGGACACCTTCCTCCAAAACTTCAGAGAGGGACAAGGAGAAATCAAAAGACAAGGATGAAGAGAAACGCAGGTCCAAGAGCAAGGATAAAGGTTCCTCCAGCAGATCTACAGAGAAACGTCGCGTCAGCCAGTCGAAAGTGGGGGGAGGCTGCGTCTCGGATGTAGAATGCACCCGTGACTCACCAGTGTCCGAGAGGCGGAGGAGCTCTACAAATGGGCAGACTTCTGCTAAGAGCAAGAGTGACTTTTGCCCATGGGACTTCGAGGACACATCCCATAATAAGGAAGAGGACCGCAGCCCTTCCACCAGGAAACAAAATACTCTGCACTCTAAACCGGTGGCAGCAGATGGCACTAAGGTGGCCGACGTGTGTCCATGGGACTTTGATGACACAGTGTCGGAGAAAAATGCATGACACTCAAAAGGAAGAGACTTCTCTGTATTGCGTTCTTAATGTACTTTTTCTATACACAATACCAAACCCTCTCATTTTTAATGAACTTAAGGTGATGAAAAAAGAGGGGATTTTGCACATGTTGCCTTTTTCCAGTTTTGTCTTTGTTTTTTCCTCAAATTTTTATCAAAGAGAAAGGAGAAAATTGTGTACCAAGATGCATTCCAAATTCGTACTCCGTCTGTGCTGAATTGTAACGATGTATTCTGATAATTATGCAACTCAGTCACTTTATATGCGTGGTAGAAAATCTTGACTCATTACAGGTAGTGCACATTGTCAACGCCGGACTCTTTGCGGTGCAGCCATCGCATCTCTTGAGTTAATGAATTATGGGAAACTCACATTGCAAGCCACACATTGCATCGTTTGGATCAGTCGGATGAGAGATTTTTGGTGCTGCGACCAAGACAGCGATCAAGAGAGATATGACACAAAACCCAGAGTTTTCACCCATCATTGTGCAATTCTGTTTCACAACAAAATGTGTGACAGGAACAACGTGGAACACAAATGCACAATAAACTGGAAGCAAGATAAAATTGTATATACTAATACCTCTCATTTGGAAAAATAAATCTGTTGAAGTAATTGTCAAAATATTCAATGGATTGTCTGCAGATGTACGAGATGGCTTGTGGCAGGTTATTGCATCACTCCATTCCACTCAAATCTTTTATCATGAGACAAAAAGCTCAGTTTGACTGAAGGCCTCTCAACCAGGCCATTTGTTCATTGTTTTTTTAAGCATGATGTAGTGGTGTTTCAGGTCATCTATGTCTGAAGAGCACGTGCGTTACTGAAGTTTGGAGAAGACGCAAGTGTCGTGAATGAATGTTAAGGAGTCATCCTGTCAGATTCGATCCCTGCCGGGGTTGCTGTTGTACCTCCTTCTGGAGTTGCTGACTCTTGGTTCTCTGTGCGCTTATTGGTTGGTTTATTAGTTGCCCAGGTAGAGGGGGCTCCAGGGCCATGACTTTGACTTTCACCCCACTCTGCTCGCATGGATTTTGCATGCTCGCCCTATGTTTCAATCTCTTTATCCTGGCTATTCCGTTCTTTCTTCCACTGTCCAAAAATAGGCGGTTCAGATGTGTCCAAATGACCCTGTATTGGCCAGAAATCCCATCCATCATTTACCCGTACGTCTTGCTGTGACCATGCATCAGATAAGCTGTCGTGTGAGGTGCTTAAGGATGGTCAGGGGCGCCGTGAAGGGGGGGGAAATTAGGATGATTCCCTAAGTGACAGGGACCCTAAAAAATTCAAGATAATTGGATTGGTTTGAGTTGGGGGCCCAGTACAAAATGCTTTTATGGGGCCCGGAATCTTCAGTGGCGCCCCTGAGGATGATTAACCCCTTGTGTTCAGAGTGGTTTATCTGCAGTGTAAAAAGAATATTACAATGTAACAAAACAACAACAAAAAAAAAAAAGACTTTCCTTCAAAAAAGTATCATAGAGCTATCCATGTCCATGGAATGTCGCATTAAAAATATAACATGAAGCTTTAAAAATATTACATATATTGTTGTAACTAATGTAATATTTCTATTTGAACCAATACTGGTCCTCTAGTTGTGCTTTGATGTTGCTTCGCATTAGAATAAATTCTATGGTCTTTGTTACATTCTTCTGAAAATGAAGCCAGTGCAAAACCGTCTGTGCTTGTTTTTTATTTCACATAAATAATATTGACAGATGATACTTCAAAGATGGAACTTCTCCGGGTTTTACCTTGTTTACTAGTTAAGATTTTGCAGGAGAATCAAAACATTTGTTCATTTATTGAAAACACAGAACAGAGATCTCATACTATACTGGGATGGCTCAGTGGGCACCGTCATCGCCTCACATCCTCTAGCCTTGAGGTTTTGAATCCTGTCTCTGCGTTGTGGTTGCGTGCAGCTTACATTTTGGGCAAGTTTCTTGCAGGCACTCAGTTTCCTTCCATAGTCCACAGAGATGCACTTAGGCTAACTAGCATCTCTTAGTTGCCTGTCAAGTGTGAGTATGTTGTATGTATTTCGTTGCGGATTTGCATCCCGTGCAGGGTGATCACCCCACCCTGACGAGCTCCAGCCTCCTCTGGAAACCCTAAAATGGATGGATTGGATGGATGGATTCATGGATGGATGGATAGCATACTAGCCTAGTTAATTTGCCGGCGGACAGATGAACAGATGTGCTGTGTTTTTCACTGCCTATTTCTAAGGTTCCGTTTTGAAAGTTAACACAGAACAGCATGACATCAAACCTGCTCGGCTAAAGCGATGACCTTCAAGGTCTCGCGCCCCCTGCTGTCGCCTGATGCTCCATAGCTGTTAGCACACGGGCGCTCGGATTTGAAAGCACATCACGGTACGTGACATTAGTGAAAATGGAAGTGCGCTGGCTCGAGGCCATGGTGCACCGTGTCTTAACATCGGTGACTCAAACCTGATGTACGTCATCAAGCAGCCAGCACACGTGTTGCATCTTGGGTGGGGGGGGGGGGCATCTTTGAATAGCGCCTGTGACACGTGGATGCCAACTTCCACTGTATCTGACTGCTTGGCCATGGATCGCGCTGCCGTGATTTGTTTCGCTCCGTGCGAATGCCAACCTGATTCCAGGCGGCCCTCGGCAACCGTATCCCATGGTTACCTTTGAGAGGGAGACAATCAGTCACCTGCATGCCGCCTCGCAGAGTTTACCACCCTGCATGGCATCACCTCATTCTGACTCACGCTTAGCCGCCCAGCGCTGGCAGTATACGGTATGTAAGAGACCAGCGTATCGGGAATGTCACATGCCGAGACCCTCTGCCGTGATTGGCTGTAGGCAGCCAATTGGAATTGAAGCGCATGAAAAGCCTGCAGAGGGCAGGAACTGACCACAGGAGCTGGTCGTATGCTTCAAGCAGGTGGTTTGGGGTCAACCTGATGCCACTGCTCATCACATAGGATGACGCTTATGTGACGCAGAGTTTCTTTGAATATGCAGATAAAGCTTAAGGTTGATTTTACAGTCTGCACATGTCCCTAAAACAGTAGCACTATTGAAACCCAGAAACAAACATGGATTGCACTGGTAGAGCTATAGTCAGACGCAGCCTGACTGGGGCCCACAAAATCAGAGGGGGGGTGTGGGAAGCAGTGGGGGCCAATGGACCCTTCACAAGGAGGATCAGGAGGCTATTGGTGTAACCGTTTAACTTATGTAAGCATATTACTTGGCATTATGAAATGCTGCAAACTAAATGATATATACCAATTACCTGTATGGCAAATCTGTTTTGCTAAGAGTCCAGTTTGTAAGGCTATAAAGGTCATATTGCAAACCTCAAGGATATTTCACAAAAGATTCATGGCACATCTGTAAGATTTAACCATTAGGTTAAATCAGACAATAGGCCTTGTTTAAGTAAGAATAAGAAGCTTATGCCACTGCTGGATTGGGGCGACATTTTAAGATCTATTTTTAACCCCCAAAGAACTATTTGAACTGACACAAAGGTACAATCTCTGGTCTCTATAACTGCATGTTAATGCACAGAGCTGGTGTGGTTTCTGTGTTTCTCTGCTTTATCCTTTTTGGACTCCACTGTGGCGATTTTCCGTTCTTTTTTCCGATTTTTTCCCCTGATTTTCAGCTCCCACTGTGCCCATCGACATGGGCAATGTCACACAATGTTCGTAAGGGTTTCTGTTACCTTCTGCATGGCAGCAACTAGTAGGACTAACGTATCACTGCCCTTCTGGAACTTTGGTATTTGGACTGTTATAAATTGTATAGTGAAACTGTACCTTAACGATGGTATCTGATGCTTGTTATGATAATACTCTATGACGGGCTTCTGCATCCACATGGAATTATTTGGTAGAATTGTGTTATATTGTGATCGCATGCAAATTTAACACCTTCCATGCAATAAATATTTCTATAAAACTGAGCAACCAGATCCATTGAGCCATTTTCTTCCTGGTGTAATAAATTCCCTTTTCATTCTTTTCGAATCTACCTACAGAGTGTTGTCATATCTGAGGGGAGAAATTCCTCAGTTAGCCGATATCTGATGTATATTTCAACAAATTGAATCTCTGGAGGTTGAATCTTGAATCAGAACTCGAGATGAGTGAGAAGGGACAGCTGGAGAAACAAGCAGTTTTGGGTCACAGATTGCATGGATTATGTGGTGGAGGTAAATAATACTGCTCCGGGAATCACAATAAGAGTGATGCGACTTTAAGGTACATTCAAGCTCCTGAGAAACGTACTGTTGAGTTTTTTTTGCGGTCAGCTATAAATAGTATGAATGCTTTAAAAGCATTTAAACTTCCACTTTGACACATGCTAGCTCACTTACATTCATTAATTCGTTTCCACTGACGACATGAAATCTAATTTGTTCTGATTCAAAAAAAGCTGCAAGTCTTTTGTCAAGTAAATTGAAAAATAATACTGGAGCATTTAGCATTTGTTTTGCATAACACTTTGACCTGTATGCAGAAACTAAGGCCAGCCTCCCATACAAATAAATGCAGTCCAGACTCTCAGTCACCCACAGAGATCTATCAGAACTCCATCTGGGACCTGAGTCATTAAAACAAAACAGCAAATATCCTTGGAAAGAGTAAAGTGTCAAAGAGAGGGACATTGAGAGAAAGAGTTGCATTAACTTCAACCCTTGACATTGAACTCCAGGTCATGCAAAGCTATACAACAGGGGCATAGGTGGATAATTTAGGTCCAGAAAGTAAAAATCCAGATGAAGATGTTGTTTCAACCAACCAGTTTATTGTGACTGTGACTCTTTATACTCAATTGTTACGTACGTCTGGGCACAAACTGGGGAAGCAGGAGCAGGAGTTAGAAAATCGGGTATCTACGGGGATTAATGAGGAAACAGCAAGGCAAAAGGGGCAAAACAGTTAGCAACGTCACGAAACGTCAATGACCGGATAGGGGTAAGACAGACTCAAAAGCACTAAATATACAGAACTGATTAACAACAACTACACACAGCTGAAAACACCGGGATTCCACACGAGGTAACAAGGGGGCGTGGCACACAAGAAGATCGGATGAACAGGTCATGACACTCAAGTGGTTGGTGGTTGGTTGAGACAAAATCACGGTCTGGATTTTTACTTTCCGGTCCTGAACTATAAACTTCTGCACTGGAGAACATCAAGAAGAAAATATCCAATACTTTGATGGCAAGATATGGTTCAAAGAACATGCAATGTTTTAGGACCGTAATTGTAGAATCTGTTTGAGTCTCTTTGACCAAAAACTATTGATATGCAGAGTTGGGTAATTCAAGTCCAGAGAGTAAAGATCCAGACCAAGATTTTGTTTCAACCAACCATAAAGTGTGCGTAAATAGTCACAGTCACTGAGCACTCAACTGGTTGGTTGAAACAAAATCCTGGTCAGGACTTTTACTCTCTGGACCTGTATTACCTAACTATGTTGTTACGTCACATGAACATCTGTGCACAACATAGACTCAGGTGTAAAGTAGGAATAATTAATTAGAGGTATGGCATAGCCCACACAGTGGGTACAGTATCATCAGGAGCTAACCCCAAGAAATACACATGTATCCAGTTTGCAAATTAAACCATCCAGCCTACCTAGAGGCCATTACTCATGGCCTTTTCCCTCTCCTACTCACCATCTACATAGCCCCGATATTCACTGAGATTAATGGTGCTCTGTTGGGTTTTATTAAGAGGGCTACCCATTAGCTCAGGCCTGGTTATCTCTTGCCACAGCACCACACTTAACCCGTAGGCTATTCTGCCTAATGGTAACAACATATAATAAAAACCGTATTTTCACTAGACGGTCACATAAACGCTAGGTCTGTTACTATCCGGGGAGCGATTATTACAGTAAGCGCAAACCCACTGCCGTTTTGGGTTATTGAAAAGGATGTGGATGATAATGTGTGGTGAAACGGCTGGGTTGCCAATGCTGCCACCCTGTGGGCACAAGGCAAAAACACAAGGAAAATATAAAGGCAGCGGGTGGTGGAACATGCCTGCGTGGGATGGAACTTCCATGATAACACCCTCAGAAAAGATGTTCCCAAAGAATAGGGTGAAAATGTAGATGGTGTTATGGCATATATCGGTTTTTTTTTTTTTTTTTTTTTTTTGCTTTACCTCCGGGAATTTTTTTTCTGTATCCTGCTTTTCTGTTTTTTTTTCTTGCACGAAAATTCCCAGGCCTATGCATACCGCGTATGTTTTACAGTACAAATGCTGAAACTTAACTTTGATACGGTCCCATTTTGGGTGCAAAGATGCAAAGACGGTTTTTTTTGTACTCATACAAGACTAATTTATTGCGGTTTGAGTAGCCAGACCTCCTTACGGCAGAGCCAGTCTTAAATAATTCAGCGTGCTTTGGGTCTGCATGCGGAAACGTTGTTAAAAGGTCAGGTTTACCCCTAAAGCTTAATGTATTGTTATATATCCGTGGGAATGTAGCTCTCAAAATGCGTACACGAGAATACGACTACTATCAAAGCATGTAAAATAAAGGAATGATTGTATAATAATCATAATTGTAAAATAATCTCAGTGAAGATTGTGGGTATAGGCTACTTAAGGCTTGCATGTTGTCTGGGTTTTCCGAAGACGCGTTTTTCTTTTGTTTTTTTTTTTTGCGTAACTAGATGAGCGTGTCTGTGTGCCACGGATTTTTTTTTTTTGCTGAATCCATAAATAACTCATGCATCGTGTTGGTACAGCGAGTTTACATCCTCAGTTATTATCCTGTATTCAGAAGCTGGCAAAGCGACACCGGCAATATATTACAGCCGGTCTGAGCAGAGAGTGTCCGTATCCAGATGTAAACGGTCCATTCATAAAATAAGGGACAGACTCTGCCTGTGTCCCCCCAGGAGGGGAGTTATTGCCAAGTAGAAGTAAGTTAAATGCAGGACAGTCGGTTGCGACTGTATTATATAAGCCATGTTTAATTTCCAGGCATCAAAATGAAGGTGGTCATCAACATCTGGCCCGCGGTGCAAACCACATTAAGAGAAGGTGATTTATCCTCTGCTTGTTCAATTAATCCCAACATGTATGTTTCACAAAATACACCGAGGTGCTTATGCAAAGAATTCATTTATTAAGTGGCCCATGGAACCGGCTGCTAAGTGCAGACGCTGGATTAATAGACCTAGATAACGGGGGACATGATGGAGATGCTCTCCGGGAGCCGCCCAGCGGCCACCTTGACGTAAGCGGTCCGGAGCTGGGCTGGGCGGGGCGGCTTGGGCTGGTGTCCCGGGCCAGTGCTGAAGGGAGCAGCGATACCGAGCCGTAGTCTGTCCGACAGCACGCCAACATGGGCAACGTCCAGGTGAGTACTGATCCCTCCCCTGGGGGGTGGTTTCCCCAAATCTGCCGGTTATTTATATACGACATTTGTGTAAGCGAACTTACAATGAGATCAACGTTACAATCAGAAAATGCGCAGTCATCTGCACCGACGACATCGGCCGCCACGGTTATTGTACGACGCCACCTTGAAATATGTCACGCTATTTTAAAGTGAAATTAAGAAGCGGATAGATTGCCTAAGTAATACATTTTCTTTCTCAAAAGTTTTCTGCGTTATAGTACAAAAACCGTCTTGTACAGGTTAGCATAATATAATTCATGACCCTCCAATACTTGCAGTCATCTTGTTTTTATATTAGTATTATGACTGTTATTATTTTTATTGTTGTTGTTATTGTTATCATTATTTATTCGTTATTATTTAAAGAACAGTAATTTGCATTATGCAATGAGTGGGAGGAAAGCGGCCCCACCCGTAGGGAACTTGCCGGAATCCAGCCGAATCAATAGCGCCGCATTGTGGTGCACGGCGGCCTGCGCGTGCGGGAGGGGCGGAGGCGGCGGCGCACAGAGCGTCCATTCTGCATCTCGGCTCTAAATAAAACTGCAGTGCGGGGAGTCGGCATTTCTGCCCTTTTAAATACCAGCATGCACTAAAGATGTGTAACATTTACATTTTAAATATTACTTCCTTTCTCTCAACATTCTAGCCAACAGTAGTACCATATCCCGATTTCGACGTGGTCGCGGACATTAAAGCAATACGCAAAGCCTGCAAGGGTCTGGGTAAGTCTTACGCTCAGAGTCCTGTGGGGCGGGGCGGATCCATTGCCCCTGCGGGATGCAACGTGAGTCCGTCTTACTGGTGATAAATCTGTCAGCCTTTCCGGTTCACTACAAAACCAGTGTTTTTACAATCTTCATGCGATATGAAAAACAAATATCCGTTTAATAAGTGTAATTGATGAATTAATGAGCTGGCTTTGAGAACACTGCTTGGTACCCCTTGTATGTAAGGGGATGGAGGGGAGTACAGTTTAACAAATGCAGAGTAGGTCATCAGCATGTATTATTTATATTTACTTTTATTAAGAGGTTTTGATATCAATTGGAATTGTTATGCTAATACCGCAAGCTGCACACTTTTGCTTTCTTTTTACCTTAGGTAACTGGCCTTTTTTTCCAGCTTCGTAAATCTGTGCCTCTGATCTTTAGGGACAGACGAAGATGCCATAATCGACATCCTGGCCAACCGCTCTGCGGCTCAGCGAATGGAAATCAAGCAAGCTTATTTCGACAAGTACGACGATGTGAGTCATTTTATGTGCTTCACTGCATGGATCAAACAAAATTATACAATGAAAAAAAGTTGTACCAAAGACAGCCGTCTTTATATATACACTGTATATATACACACACAGAGACACACAGGTAGGTGTGGCATTACTAGTCTCTAGTGATGGACAAGATGTCACTTCATGAACCATTTGTTGTTTTTTTTGTCCCCACTAGATGGTGCTCATGGTTTGCTTTGGGGCATGCTTTGTTCCCTTCTTTGAACAGAGCCCCATCTAGTGGGGTCAAAAATACAGTCAATGGTTCACGAAGTGTCATTTTGTCCATCACTACTGGTGTCTGATTGGCTTGAGCTGGAAATGGATTGGAGTGATCACGTAACATGTCGCCATGGCTCCAGGAGCTGGAGGAGGTCCTGAAGAAGGAGCTCTCCGGCAGCTTTGAGAAGGCCATCATCGCCATGCTGGACCCTCCTCACGTCTATGCCGCCAAGGAGCTGAGGAGGGCCATGAAAGGGGCTGGCACAGATGAGGACGTGCTGGTTGAGATCCTGTGCACCAGCACCAATCAGGTGTCAATAGATCGGCACATGATATTGATAAAAATGGATCTAACACACTGCTTCCCAATCCGGTCTTCGGAGACCCACAGACAGTCCACATTTTTGTTCCCCCCTGGAGCTCGGAAGGAGCAAAAACATGGACCAACTGTGGGTCCCCAAGGACTGGAATGTGAAGCACTGCTCTAACAAGTGGGAACTCTGTTTCATGACCCTCCAATAACACGGCCCCGACATTTTGAACCCCTGTACTCATCACCATGTTTTCTGGCAGGATATTCTATGCTGTAAGGAAGCTTACTTCCAGGGTAAGTCCCCTGCTGATAAGTCTGAATGCTAAGTGATTTTGGTGCCATATTTTTTACATGTAAGTGTTATACTCAGCTAAGTATGATATTTATGAAACAATTAGTCAGGTTCTTAACCAGCATTTTCAGCTCAGTAGTTCCCACCTTTTATCTGACTTCTGCTCAGGATGCTCATTATTCTTTTGTGAAACCTGTGGCGATTCCATGAATTGTTAAAGCGGAGGGCATGGGAGGGGCCATAATTCATACAGGCGGGCCAACCATGTCATTGGCCAATGATATGTGTTCATTTAGTGAGTAATGGGGTGGGGCCACTCCGGGAGCCAATCAGTTTTCAGTTGAGGCCATTGGCCCTGTGACCCCACCCCACCCCTGTGTCAGTCTCACCTACACATCACCCTGTCTGCCGTCCCAGTGCATGAGCGTGACCTGGAGTCAGACATCGAAGGGGACACCAGCGGGGACGTGAGGAACCTGCTGATGGTCCTTCTGCAGGTAGAGGCTGCATCTTCACCATTACACTGACGTTCTTGTCCTCATTAATCTCCCTTCTTGGAGAGCTCCAAGAAATAGCCAATTTAATTTCTGGCAGAGTCCATTAAGAGAATTAATTCCTGGCATGTGCGCCCCTGCAGGCGAACAGGGATGGAAGCTATGAGGTCAATGAGGAGCTGGCAGAGCAGGATGCCACGGCCCTTTTTGAGGTGAGGTCACGTCTGCCAGAAGCTGAGGCGTTTCCAGCACCTTCGTGTGCGTCACATCATGGATTAATCCCAGAGAGACGCCTGGGGCTCAGAGTAGTCAGACCTTTGCACCTTCATATGGTCCATGAAGCTCCCTCAACTGACCCTGCACTGTATGACCATGGATAGATGAGTGGGTGGGGTTTGTCTATTTGTTTGTTTTAATTGGGACAGTGCTCATTGATCAGTAGAACAAAAGACCGTTGTGACACTATGCATGTTAAAAGGTATAATTCATACTGAAATATTAAGGTGTATTGTTAGAAGCGGCACCTGCACTATATATATGGATTTCTTTGAATTCAGTTCCATTTTAATTCTACTTCCTTAAATTCAAATTCAATTTTGTTATTCTGTATCCTGTTTTCAGCCTCGATTCAGAGTCAAATCAAATTCACAAACTGAATTGGAACTTCAGGGTCATTTCTCAATTTAATTCTGAATGGTGCACAGTCCTGTTCAGTAGGTCAGCATCTTAGCAAGTCTCTCCATGGCCTTTAGATTTATTGAATTATGCAAGAAGTACTAGAATCTTCCAGCCCATATAGCAGATCGGAAACCTCTTGCCCTCCACTGTAATGAAATTTAAGGTTTAAACCGTCATGCATGATTCGGAAAGACGTTCTGCTGCAAGCAAGGGGACTAAAAATACCCAGTGTGACAATTTATGTTCAGGTTTATAAAAATGTTTACAATTCCTGGTTGTGTACAACACCATTTCACACCATATACAAGCTAATGAAATCCACTGTATTATCATTGTTTTAACAGGTCATTCTCATAGGTGTTAACTGCCCGCATTTGTCCCGCTTTATTATATGTGTTTTCCGTAGGCTGGGGAAGTTTGCTTTGGGACGGATGAGTCCACCTTCAGCTACATCCTGTCGCAGAGGAACTACCTGCAGCTTCAGGCCACTTTCAAGATATATGAATCGGTATTTTCCCTCAGCGATGACACTGCTCATCCCCTGCAGCTCACCACTGTGTTCACACTCGAGTCACTTGATATTACACAGATTCTGGATAAAAACGAATCAGCAGAAAGACCCGAGATACAAAAGGTGTCGCTGCGCACGGTGGAAGCGTCAAACATATGTGTTCTCCATCACTTCTGCTGGGAAACTTTCATTGGCTGACTTCTGGGTGTGAAGCTGTAGTTACCTCTATATGCTTGGTCTTCAGCGCCGTTTCTGAAACGCGAGCTGTATAACTTTATCCTGCTGTTTACCCTGTAGCTCTCGGGAACAGAGATCCTGGACGCCATCGACAAGGAGGCATCGGGGACCCTGAAAGACTGCTACGTCACTCTTGGTAGCCGTCACGCCGACATCTCGTTTTCCCATGATCCTCGCTGAGCACGCCCCTTCCTGCCAGAATGATGCACACTTTTTGGGCAAAAGCATTCATTATACTCCATTAACCCATGAATTAGAGTATGAATGTTAGTTTTGGGCTGTTATTTGGAGATTGACCCCCCCTCATTGCCTCCCCCCACTGACCCCCTCACTTCTGGGAAATCCCTACAGTGAGGTGTGCCAAGAGCCCGCAGCTGTTCTTCGCTCGACGCCTGAACGCTGCCATGAAGGGGGCGGGCACGGACGAGGACACCCTCATCCGCATCATCGTCGGCCGCTCTGAGGTACGGTGACCCCTCATCTGACAATGTTTGAGGAAAATCTGCCTTGTAGTGGTTGTACTTATTATGGTTGTACCCAATCTTAGATTGACCTGGAGACCATCAAAGACTTGTATCTCGAGAAATATGACGTGTCCCTGAAGGATGCTCTGGAATCGGAATGCAGCGGTGACTTCAAACGACTCCTCATAGCCATCCTCCATTGAAGTCTGATAGTGTGGCACCCTCTAGTGGCAACCAACTGCCTCATTATTCCAGGATTCTGACTTACAATGCACCTGCTGCACTGGCCTTGAAAACATACATGGGTGGGAGTAGAATCCTCTGTTATTTTTAATTTTAAACAAATAATCCTTTTACTTTTCTGCAATTGACAAAGATCCAGATTTCAGCTTGCAGTCCAAAAACTCCTTTAAGTTTCCATTACTTCCTGTCCTTTTACTTCCTGTTTCTTGTCTGACTACCCTTGTTGTAACACAACCTTAGTGTCACAGAACTGTACACCATGCATGTGTCACTAAAGGGTGACCAGGCACTGGTTCAGATTTTCACCAGGTTATGCCAAGTTGGGTGTTGCACAGAGCACTCTGATAATCTCTTCACTGCCGACATCGCCTGTCATTTAGCAGCTAAAACTGAACGGGTTTGCATTCACGCTAATGACATTTTCTTACCTCATCATCTTCATACATCGTGCTACCCTGCGAAAGGCAGCTCAGCCCACATTTCCCACCAGATTGTAAACTGTGTGCCATTTAATTTCAGTCTAAGCAATTAATCTGTAGCAACTGTGTACATTATATATGCAATTGGAATCACCATTAAGGCTCTTGAACCTATGATATAATATTACATTAAGGCATTGTGGTATTTAACGTATTGTGTTTTTTTTAAATGTAATTCCTCTTTATAGTGTTTTATGCTGCAGTTTTCTGGGATCATAACACTGGCTTTTCTAACGTGGTTTTTCTTGTAATATTTGTTTTTATGCAAGACATCTGATTACCTAGGTGTAATTTTACTAAGCTGCTAGTGGTGTAAATTAAACAGCCAGTCTGACATAGAGAGCAATCGGCAGGAAGGCGCATATTGCAAGTTAACAAGCATGTGTATTGGGCCAGACTGATTTAATCTGTATCGCCAAGTATAGCCAAAGATGTAAGTATATAATAAAACAAACAAAAACCTGATAAAAGCATCTTACGTTGCTGGGTGCTTTTGTACCTCCAGAAAATCACTATGATAATCGAGACAGATCCAATACCGACGTCGCCTCCTCTGGACATTAACATCTACCACCACACACACACACATAAGACTGCGATTACACTGCTTACTTAAACAGTCACACACGCAATATCAGACACCTGATAATCTTAGTTTCGACACGCTCTGGTCACTATTTTGCCTGCGCTAACCTCACCCCCCAACCGAGGAATGTGTTTGATATGTAAAAATGTGAAGCACGTGTATCATTCAGTCATGACCAATTAAAATGCCTACCTTTTGTGAATACGCATCTGAAACTGCTATTTGGCTGTTGAGGTTTTAAATATAGGAATACATTTAGTTTTTTTCCTTCTTTTGCAACAATAAAGGCTATTTTCAGATCTTTTCCCTCGATGGTAACGTGATTTATCCCTAAACTGTGATGCCCATTCCAGTACCACCTTCATTTCTGTAGTGCCACGTTACACTGGTAGAACACATATCACATTTCCTTTTGAAAAATACAGCTGTTTTTACATCGAGGGAAGTGATAATTTCGCGGTTAATCAAGCCTTCACGAATATCTCACGTCAGATGAACCTCCGTTTACACTTAGTGCTATCCACTAGGGGGAGATGTTGGATTGAAACACACTGCATTGAGCGCTGTGTATTAATAGAAACAGAGCATCAGGATTGCAGCAGCTTAACCTACAGCGCCCTCTAACAGAAGAGACGGAATACTGCGGGAGGGGGCGTGGCCATCCCTGGAGGGACAGTCAGGTGACTGTGGTTGTTTGCGTCGGTTTATTTCGGGATTATACTGAAAGTGTTCTGCTTTTTTGACCCAGTAAATCCAGCCTGACACTGATACCTGTGCAGACTCCTTACAGTTTTTTTCCACTACACACACCTGAGTCTAATATTATCTTTTCCTTTTTTATGTCTACAACCTGTGCTGATGCTTCCAAGGTCCAGTGGCACATTTCCCCTTTTATTATTAATTAAAATGTTCAAATAAATTAATCCTATAAAATTTATGTAAATGCATATTACAGCTGAAGATATTTTCATATCTGACACATGGATCTTATATAGAGCCATGAAAAACCTCAAGATTCTTCGCTGGAAGCAGCTCATACTGCAGGTTAATCACAGCACTGAAGACGATAACCTAAAGAATTCATTAACCAGCAGCAGCCCCCCAGTCTGTGTCATATAAACACATTCACGCCTATATCCCCCAGGTACACATCTAAAACCCCATTCCAAACCCAAAAATCAACCAGTCACTCAGGACCAGCTGAGCTTTATAACATCGCCAACTGACGAGTCCCTGGGCTGATAATTAATCGCCATGGAAACACAACAGCGTGCCCAAACTTAGTCCTGGGTTGCTGTGTCGCCTCCATTTGTTAGTATATGGGTGCTTTGAGAGACCTTCTGCACATTTAAAATGTTTTCTTCTCTCCCAGTGACCCAGCACTGGATACATGTTTGCAGGATGACTGGCTGGATGTTTGAGAATGATCACGAATGAATTTTCTACACATTTTCTAGATACGGTATATTCTCCCAAGTGTTAACTTTTCCTAGAGCAGGTTTGGGGTACTTTCAGAAAAGATTACTGTAAGAACCCTGTTGAAGAACCGTGGAAGCCCAAACGTGACCAAGAGATCATGGTGCTTCTGCCGTGCACCACAATCCACACACCAAGGTGCATGAACACATTTCAAGCCAGATAAATACTACCATTATACAAGGGCGGTAACATCAGAGGACAATGAGAGAATAGAGGCGCCATTTATTCGGAGAAAAACAGGATGAGAATAGATGCATGTACACCAGAAGGAACCCAACAGTATCTGGGGCAGTGATTGGATTACAGGACGGATAAAACAGCACCTATCATATGTAATCACAGTATTATAGCATTTCTTTTTACAGTGTCTGTGTGAGAACCATGTGGGATTTCAGGTACAGTGTCTGAGGTCTAAGGTCTGCACTCTGCTCCAAATTAGGCACCAAATCAGAGCCAGCACTGTAGTATAAACACACCCACCCAGACACAGTGTCTTCTCACCACCATTGAACAAATCCAAACAAAACATACGTCTCTGAATCGCCCTTAGTAAGCATATCCTGCTGGAGACTGCTATACTCTCCAGGACAGACTCTGACCCCTGCCCTGCGATTCCAGGGCTATTCTCCAGGGGTCACTGCATCCCAACACTGGACTTCACTAAATTTCCACGCAAATATAAAGGTTTCAAACCAGGAAAAAATGATAAATAAGTACATATAATCACAAAAACAACACGTCAAAAACTAAAACATAAAAAAGCATCAAAGTACATATATTCATTTAAAATATAGAGTAATAAAAATACATCCATGTTGGTTTTTTGCTTTTATTCTGCAGTAGGCTGTCTGGTTTAAAGGGTTCATGGCACTAGGACTTACAGAATCACTTCATTTTGGCTGTAAACTTCTAGAATCTTCTCTGGATAACCTGGGTATAAGTGGGGGGGGGGGTCACAGCATATTTGTCTTTTGTGGGATTAAGTGCTTAAAACCACGTTCTGTATGAGAAGGTGGAGAAGCAGGAGATCCAGCCAGATCCAAGGCTGTGGCCACCTGTCTGACCTGCTGCTCGGGGCATCCGAGAGCTGGGAGAGCATCTGCGACCCACCCCGCTGGGATTAAAACCTAACCCAGCACCAGGGGGGCAGACTCAAGGCGGGGAGAGAGGAGGCAGTGATGTTCAGCAATGGATCTCATAGGCGACCTGCGTGTCGAACAGCAAGCCCTGGTTCAGGAAGGTCCCGTCAGGGTCGGCCTCCTCACCCTCAGTCACCCCTCGCTGCTGCCCCCCTGCAGCAATCTCTGCTGCCTGGTCCTGGGGGGCCTGCTGACCATCGGGGAGGACCGGCCGGCTGCGGTTCAGCACGTACATCTCATGGCCACGTTCGTCGCGGTATTCCTCTAATTGGGCGAAGGTGGTGGGCCCGTCTGAGTAGTCATTAATGTAGAGGACACTCTCCTCTAGGGGGCGCCTGAGGCGCCGCTTCTGCTGGCTATAGATCATGGCCACCAACAGCAGAGCAGTGAGGGCCAACAGGGAGATGCCCACACCAATAGCGGCCTGCGTGGCCACGCCCAGTGCACCGAAATCCATGCTCTCCAGATCATAAAGCGACTCTGGACTCACGCCCCCTGATGTATAGGAAGAGCGAGAACGATGACCCCAGTAGGAGGAGGAGGAAGAGGGAGGGGATGGTGCGGAGGACAGGTTGACGGAGAGGTGGAAGGTCACCTTGGCCACTCCCCCTGGGTTGGAGGCCTCGCACTCATAGCGGCCGGCGTGTGCCACCGTAATGTTGCTGAGGAAGAGCATCCCGCTGCCTGTGTCGGGGTCAAAGCGCTCCCCTTCCTCGAGGGGCCCCCTCGTCCCGCTGGACCCGCCCACCCAGCTGGCCGGCTGGGCAGTGGTGACACCCCCCGGGGCCCCTGCTCCTGGCACTGGCACCTCCTGCACCAGCCCCTGGGGTGTGAGATGGGTGCGGCCTCGCGTTGCCTTCCTCCAGCTGACCTGCGGTTGGGGGTAGCCGACAGCTCGGCAGGACACGCGCAGACTCTCCCCCAGTGGCACCGTCAGCCGGCTGGGCTCCAGTTGCACGCTGGGCGGGATGCACACCAGGCTGCTGGGCGGCACCTCGGAGAGGCCGCGATGTGACAGGCGCGGAGGCTCGGCGCAAACCAGGCGGCGTTCGGCCAAGCTCAGCAGCCGCCGGCCCTCCTCGTCCATCCAGCCGCGCAGCCAGTGGAGGGCACAGTCACAGCGCCACGGGTTGTCTACGTGGGGGATTGGGGCATGGGGGAGGAAAGTGATGGAAGGTTCCGGAAAGAGGAAGGAAGTGAGAATCCATCAATTCAATCTATCTATCTGGATTGAGCCATTCTTAATAAACAACATACATACAGACCCTGTGAGATACAACCCTGACTAACCCTGGAGGACACGCCCCCTCCGGTAGCCCCTCCCCTCACCTGTGATACGCAGAACCTGCAGGCTGACCAGGGGATGGAGTGTGGCTTGGCTCAGGGTACGCAAGCTATTTCTGCTGAGGTCCAGTAGTGCCAGGGAGCCCAGACCCAGCATTGCCTGCTCCCCCAACACCTCCAAGCTGTTCTCCTGCAGATGCAGCTCCTGGAGGCGCTGAAGAGGTGGAGGAAATTTTAATTCCAGTCTACCATTGGACCCACCCACTTATGAAACCCCGCCCCCCAGTCTCCCCAGGCTGCTCCTCCATGCTGCCATCCCCCATGCGCCACCTGGAGGCCACGGAAGGTGAAGTCCTGCAGCCGCGTGATCTGGTTCCCGGCTAGGTAGAGGACACGCAGGTGTGACAGGCCTTCAAGCACGTCGGCGCTCAGCAGGTGGATGCGGTTGCCGTTGAGTGCCAGCTCCAACAGCCGGCCCTGGCTGCGGAAGGCGCCTGGCTCCAACACCGAGATGCCATTGTTCTGGAGGTACAGGTACAGCAGACTGCCGAGCCGGGACAGGTCATGCTGATGCACCTGGCCAATGGCGTTGTCCTGAAGGAATACGGTCTGTACGCGGCGGAGAAGGGGCAGATTAGTGCCAGGCATGTATCTGTCTGACCCACTCGCAGGTGTTGTGGCATGTCCATAAAAACGCAGGCCACACGTGACAGGAAATCTACGGCTACCCAAAGATTTTCTAAATCAGGGACAGAAGCTGCTAGGGTCAAATCCCCGTTCAACCACTAGGGGGCAGAGGGGAGGTTGCTGAGCTTTTGTTAAAATGCTTGACAGTGGGGTCAGACCGTTACAAGTGATCCAAAGATCAGCTTAAATCTACCATGAAGCTTTACATTGTTTACATGGTGCCCCCTGTGTGTCTGACATTTAACAACATTAAACAACATCCGATGCGGCCTAATGACCACTAGTCTCTTTCACAGGGATCAGGCAAGTAAAAGAGGCAGACTGGTGATCTCCATGCGGCCAGTGGATCAATCCATATGGGTGTCCCTGTGTTAGTATTCAAGAAATATAAGCATGCAACCCTCTGACCTAAAGAGTGATGGGTGCTTCATTAGAGGTGAATAGAAGGCTGATAAAACGAGTTGGGATCCCAGGATGAATTAAACATGGGCTCTAAGAGTAAGACATGATGCACTAAAGCCTGAACTTTGCCAAGGAGCAAATGCTCCTGTCTGGTACTGGTTGATGCCATTGACAGACCTGTCATGGCTGTAGTGCCATCAAATCCAAAGTGCATAATGAAAGCAGTTGATGCACTGGCATATCCTATAAGCAGACTGAGGAAAATATATTAAATACTGTAAATTGGGGTTTTCCAGTTTCAGCCCTTGCTTAATTTGAGCACACTCCCTAAGCAGCTGGCCCGCTCTAGGCTGCTGGCAATTCAGTCAGATTTTTTACACCATCTGATTGGATAATGAAAAGCCTATCAGAAGTGTGGTTGGACTGTAACTCCTCAGGTGAAGCAAGACTCTGATTGGATTGCGACATGGGAGCCAGACCTGTGTGCTGGGTGGTACACCCTCAGGGATGTCACGAAGCCCGATGGAGCCACACTCCACGGTCAGGCTATAGCAGCGGCAGCGACTAGGGCAGGCCTGCGCCATCAGGGCCAGAAGACCGAGGAGAAAGAGGGAGATCTGGGGAGGAGCCATGATGGCCAGGCTGGGGTCCTGGGAGGGGAGAAACAGGAAACAGAGAGACAAAGTGGGGAAACAGGAAACACAGCAGGAAAATAGAGACAAGATAGGGAAACAGGAGGTAGAGAAATAAGGTAGGGAAACAGGAAAAAGAGAGACATGGAGGAAAACAGGAAACATGACAGAAAAACAGAGAGGCATGGTGGGGAAACAGGAAACAGAGAGGTATGGTGGGGAAACAGGAAGAATAGAGGCATGGCAAAGAAACAGGAAACAGAGAGGCATGGCGGGGAAACAGGAAACAGAGAAGCATGGCGGGGAAACAGGAAGAATAGAGGCATGGCAAGGAAACAGGAAACAGAGAGGCATGGTGGGGAAACAGGAAACAGAGAGGCATGGCGGGGAAACAGGAAACAGAGAGGCATGGCGGGGAAACAGGAAACAGAGAGGTATGGTGGGAAAACAGAGAACAGAGAAGCATGGCGGGGAAACAGGAAACAGAGAGGCATGGCGGGGAAACAGGAAACAGAGAGGCATGGCGGGGAAACAGGACACAGAGAGGTATGGTGGGAAAACAGAGAACAGAGAAGCATGGCGGGGAAACAGGAAACAGAGAGGCATGGCAAGGAAACAGGAAACAGAGAGGCATGGTGGGAAAACAGGAAATAGAGAAGCATGGCGGGGAAACAGGAAGAAGAGAGGCATGGTGGGGAAACAGGACACAGAGAGGCATGGTGGGGAAATGGGAAACAGAGAGATGTGGTGGAGGAAATTGGCAAATTAAGGTCACAGACTAGATCTTATGAAAATGTGTAATTAATATTTCATTGAATGCACTCCATGCAAGGCATATATCAGACACACACTTTAAAAATGCAAGAGGCCATTACCTGTATACTCAAGGCTGTTAATTAAGAGCAGGACAGTTACCTGGCTCAGCTGTGTAGGGTAGGGGGAGGAATGGAGTAAAAATGTGGGCTGGCCCAAGAGCCATTGACGTGAGGGATTTGACACTCCCCATGTAGCTGGCCTGCTCTAGCCTGTTGGCAAAGCGTCGCCCCCTACAGACCCGAGGGCAGAAATAGAAGAAGAGTCTTCGTGGGACACAGAGCAGATGGAGCAATCTGCCCCCAGCTCTGGGCCAACAGGACACCCTACACTGCTCCAGGGTCTGTAGACCGTTTAATAATGCACCGTAACAGCTGACAGAATCGCAACATACAAACGCCATGGGCACAGAATCTGCTCCACGCAACAGAAACATCTCTGTCGGGTCGGGAGGGCTGTCACTAACCATGTTCACAGGACAGCGAGGCCAAGGCGGCCCAAGGTCACCGCAAAAGAAAACATCTATATCTGATAAGGTGCTTTCGGATCAGAGGGTGATGGGTGTGTTAGTGTTCTGGGTGCTTACAGCTTGGAGGCACGAGGCTGCTATAATCCAGTAAACATCTGACTGAAGATTCGCAGGCGTCCGATAGCGTGATTATCTCTGTTTTGGTGAAGTAAAGGACACACAGCACTGAGCTTCGTGACTTTCAAACGCCCTCGGACACAGAGGAAAACACACACAAACCTTCCTACGTGACTGAAAAGGGAGTCGAAGCTGATTCAGGGGGTGACGTGTGGCTTAGGCCAATCTGCCTGTGTTCGGAAGGTCATCAGTTTGAATCCCAGGGTCTGTGGTGAATTCCTAGAGTCTGACCCTGAGCTCAGACCCCAACCTTCACTGTCATATCTATATGTGTGTGGTGTGTCTTTAAGGGAGCTTGGTGGGAAAAAAACATTTCAATGTATCCTGTTCTTGTACAACTGGCAAATACAGAATCATTCCAGTTCAGAGTGCTCTGCTGAACACTGACTCTACACCCCGCAGTTCCTGGTGGCGTATAATCCTGTGAGGAATGAAATCACCCTGAAACACGTCCCCCATATAAGGCCCTGTATACTGTGCGGAGAATTATTAGGTGTTTTTTCCTTGTGTCTTGTCTTTCGACCAATAGTTATAGTCAAGATTAATCTCCAATTCAGAATGGACTGCTAAAAAATGGAGCTTGCTCAGTCTGAATACTTACTGTTTCGAGTAAAACGGGAAACTGCTTATACTTCCTTGTGCAGAATTATTAAGCAAATTATCGCTACTATTAAAATGGGCCAATAAAGGACCTTACTGAGAACGGGGAAAAAACAAAATAGCCAGTCACAGGGAAGCAAAACAATCAAAACCGCTGAACTGGCAAACTTTTAAAACGTGATCACTGTACAATTGAGTATTTTGTGGCCAACAGCCAAAGAAGATGGGAGATGTGCATGTAACGAAGACACAAATTAACTGCCAAATTAAAGGGGAAACTTCCAGAATCTCTTTAGAATCAAATACCACTGTTTTTCAAAACTGCAATCTGAATGGAATTTCTGTAAGTTCTATGTCAGGGGTGACCAGTCTTATCCAGAGAGAGCTGTTGGTTATGCGAGTTTCCATTGCAAATCCCTAATTAGATTACTAATTATAGGCCTGATTGGCTGAAGAGTCCTCACACTTGGGTTTGAACAGCTGGTGTAAAAGGTCACCCCAAAAATCTGCATATACACCAGCCCTTTGCAGATAAGACTGCCCACCTCCATACTAGGTGCAGGGTGCTGCGTGGGATACGAAGGTCACAAAGGCCGAAACACGACCGCAACCCGATACGGAGCACAAGCTAAAACGTCAAGAATGGGGATGGAAACGTCTCAAGGCTGATTCCACAAGGTTTTTGTCAATAGAAGAGATGAGAGTGACTCCTGCTGGAGCGGATGGACCGGCCAGCGGATGGACACCATCTTCAAGTACCAACAAGGTTCAATGATGAACTTCCTAGACCTTTCCAACTTGCAGATGGTAAAATAAAAATGAACCACAAGATCTACTGCCAGTTTCTCGAAGGCACCTTCTTCAAACACTGGCACAGGAAGTCAGCAAACTTTCTAATAGGTTATGATATTCCTGCAGGATGTTGCCCCTTCCCATGCATCAAAGTATATCATAGATTGGCCAAGAAAAGCTTGAAAGGTGAATGAATCATGACCTACTGGGCCTTATTAACGTGTAAGATTAACCAATGTAGTAGGGAGTGTCCTTCTCAGAGCAGCTTCGGGGAGGCTGTCCTAGCTGCCTCAGCTAATATAGAACATGATCAAATCAAAAACCTGACTCGTTCAATGGACAACAGGGTCAAGATGGTCACTGAGAAGAAAGTGGCTATACGGGACATTACAATTAAACTTGGTGAAGTGGATTGCATAGAATGGCCAATAGTGTGTTATTCCTAATTTAGATTAAAAACTGTTTTTATTATTATTTCTGCTGATGGTGAAGAGAGAAAGGTCCACTTAGCTTCTTATTGGCCAATAATTAAGAACATAAGAACATAAGAAACATACAAACGAGAGGAGGCCATTCGGCCCATCAAGCTCACTTGGGGAGAACTTAACTAATAGCTCAGAGTTGTTAAAA
>JAODKF010000089.1:5957448-5973837 GCA_026779585.1 Mormyrus proboscirostris
CATACTCCGACTACACGCTGCGTAAAGAAGTGCTTCCTTAAATCTAGCTTGAAATGTTCTCCCGCTAATTTCCACATTGATTGTGCACATTGATGTGTTTTTCTTTTATTTTTGTTGATGCCAGATTAATGTAACATTTTATCTGAGAAATAAATTTACTTGAAGCCAAAGAAAACTTCTCAATTCACTTTTATAGTTTTATAGTTTATAGTTCTGATTACAATTACCTAAAGGAAAAGTATTTGCCTAAATAATTCTGCGCACAGAGTATAAATATCAGCTCCCTATGCGTTGTAGCAATGACCGTTGCCCTGGAAGTATGTCTGTTTAAAAAGCACCCTTTTGAAGTCAAGCCTGTTAAGATACTGCAGATTCCACACAGACTGCTGTGTTGGGATAATGCATTTCTGAATGCCTTACATGCATCCATCGCAGGGCACACGCTCACACACACTATAACACAGAGTGACCAGTTCACCTAACCACCATGTTATGGGCTATTAAGCTTAAGACTTAAATTAACACTAGCAGCCATCTACCAGCTGTTCTTTTAAAAATAAAATTAAATAGCACAGACCCCTTGAATCACTTTTTTCTGGGGGGACCAGAAACACATCAAATGTAAATTTATGGTGGACTTATAAGACGCATAAGTGTTACAAAACATCTGGTGCGATAAAGGAGAGAGGGTGTGCTGCAGGAGAAGGTCCAGTGGTTTAACATAGACAGGAATGGTGTGTGTGCAAAGTGCTGTTATGTAAGCTACCCAGACATAATGTCATTCCGCTAGCCAGCCCTTTGAAACTGCCATTAGAGTCAGTGCTTCTCCTCGCCTGTAGGGGGCGAGACCACTGCTGTCCCAGAGCTTGTACGACCACTGCTGTAAGCTCCATCAGAAGGATCCTTTGACACAAATCTCAAGTGAAAATCTGTGTGTGGTTTAGGAAGCCCATCTGTTTCAACACTGATTCAGGACGGACCTGACTGAGTAAAGGGTTGTTATCCCGGCTGGCTGCTACCAGGAAGCTGTAAGACTATTTAGAGCCTCAGGGAGAGGTCAAAGGTCAATGGGCTGAATCATGTGACCATCCTGGCAGACCGCCACCTGTGCGACACACACATCTTCATCTGTTTCTCTGTAACGAGAAACATAATTGTTTGCATTAATTGATGCAGCTTTTTTTGGCACAAAAACACAGTGTCAGGGGGTTAGCACTGTAACATCAGTGTTCCAGGGCAGGGAAGCTGAGTATCTCTTCCGCTCTGTGCGTGGAGTTTGTATTCTCTCACTGTTTGCTCACACAGTCACAGGCATGCAAGTAGGCTAACAGGAGCAAGTGCCCAAAGGTTATGCTGCTATGTGTCCTGCAAAGGACTAGCATCTTTTTCCGGGTGGCACCCCAGCCTTGGGGTCTGTGCTGCGTGGGACAGGCACCAGGCACCCTGCAACCCTGTCCAGGACACGAAGGATGAATGTACGTATTGGTGGATGAATGAATGTCTTTCTGCTGCTTTTATTAACAGAGGAACTGCTACAGCACTGTGCAAGCATTAGGAGAAATAAGCACATCCTGCATCCCTATCTTTATTTCATTGTATTTTATAAGATCACAACAAACTAGCAACTGCTTAATTCAGACTGCAACCTTTGTTTCGGGATTCTGGGCCAGGGGTTGTTTATTTGAGCGAATATAAAGAAGGCAACAACCAACGAGCCAATCTCCCAGGTGCCCGGGAAACTGTACTCAGTGCTCGCATACACATATCTGATCATGTCCGTTACACATTCATCAACTACAGCTGATGTACTGCTTGCACATCAAGACTTGCCTTACCAAGCGCCTGTTTATAGAGTTAAAGTTGCAAAAAGTTTAAAATTATTATACGTCATATATTCACGAAAGCCTTTCCTTTTACAGATTACGAGATAAATGACACTTTAATAACAAATGCATATATTTGAAGAACACCGCGACAGGATGATTGATGTCAGTAAATGCACAGCACGGGCATCCATAATCCATCCTTTTTCCATTAATAAGTCAATCATTTCGGTTTCCTACATGCAGTATTGTACTTGTGTGTGGAGGGGGGCGAATGGCGCTATAAAGTGAAAATGCGCTCAGCTTAATGTTGTATTCGTGACATTAAAGCGGCGACACGTTTCCCACCTGTCAGTGAAGCAGACGGTCGATCCTCTTCTTAATCCTGGTAAAGGGGATAAAAGGGGCCCGATCGCTGAGATCCATGCAGGCTAGGCTGGGAAGAGGCACAGAAACAGACCTCCTCCGGTTGTATTTTCCATCCGGTTTAACGGATCGTAATCGCGACGAACGACACGAAATAACGCGAAATCGCGGCGCTAAACCGGCTCCAGGCAGCGGACTGTCATCAGATCGTGGGGCAGGCGGTGTTTTATTCGCCTCCTCTCCTTCCCGCAGACCTCCCTCATCATGTGCCGTCCCACTCTCCTCCTTCACCCACCCCGGTCTCTTCTCTCGCCTCCTAAACCCCGTTAAACACCGTCTCCAATCACCAGCCTTCAACACACATCGGCGTACGTCCTATTTAACGTATTTTTAACGGCTATTTTCTAAACCGATTTATGAATTTTCCAACTAGGTGGCACATTTTATTCTTGTGCAATTATTACACAGACGTTTTCATTTTGTCCCACTTCGTGTGGCTTCCATCCCGCTAGAGCCTCATCCCCCCTTACGATTCATTTTAAACACGATTGTAGGTTTTTAGTCGTTAATCGTTCTTTCACATTTGTAAAGAAAATGCTGAAATGTAAACACGAGGTAACGAAGAAAAAACCTACAAATCACAGACACATTAATTTTGTTTTTATATATAAACTGGAACTCTCTTGTGATTCTGGAAACTTACTGTGTATACCTGCCTTCCTGGAATTGTTCGCAAGTAACTTCAGTCAAGGGCAAAACCGTTTTCCCCTGGAATTCCAATCAACAAAACAAAAACACAAATTCTTACTGCCAAGGATTTTTCAGTTATGGGTTGGTGGATCATCAGTATTCCTTGGACTGTTGCTTTCTTAGGGAGTGTTTGAACAGATGCTCAAGGTCTGCCTTTGTCTAGTTTATCTGGGACGGTAAATCCACAGCACCATTTGGGAGCAGCGACACATAGAGGTGATGCTAGGGACTCTGGGGGCCTTTGGCGAAATAACACCAAGGGTCCCTGCAACATACCCCCTCCACATAGCAGAATACACAAAAAAATGCAGATTTGTCATTGCAATGTACTATGCAATTCTCCCCCCTCGGGCCCCCCCCCCCCAGTCCCCCAATTCGGGGGCCCAGGCAATTGCCTACCTTGCCTGTCCTGTAGCTATGCTTCAGGTGACACATACCTTTAACTTTGTGAGTCAAGCCTGTACTGTATTCTGATGCTATAACTCGAGCTAAATACCCATCAATCTTCCAAATACTTATCTAACCTATTCCAGGAAGCCCGAGGCGGAATACTTAGAATGATTCAGAAACTCAGGTCGCCACGGGAGGAAGCTGGAGTACTAGGAAGAACCCTACTACATAGGCACGACACGCGAACAACACGGATGGAGATTCGAACCTCCAACCCTGGATGTGTGAGGCTGGGTTAAACAAAGATATCAAAACAGTATTAAGATGATATTTAGTGTATAATCGCCCTCTAGTTTCCTTTTGCCTCAGCTGTGAAGTTGGATTTTATTGCCGTTTCCCTGGGAATCAAATTTGATGGTCGAGAAATAAACATCGTGTCATAAAAACTGACATTGACTGAACTGAGCAGAATGCATAAGGAGTGTATGAAGGGACTCTGTCTAGTTTTTTGCCTTCTTCAAAGAACACATGATACTTGAGTGACCCTTGGGAGCAGGTGTGAATGTTAATTGGACTTTAATCCAGAACATGAGGAGATTAGAGGAAGTGGATCTGCTCTTGGAAGATCATATCCCATAATTCCGCAGTGCTGCTCATGCTCCCCGGTCTACTGCTGTGGGCACCAGGGTGACACAGGTGACATCATGACTCCAGGGTGGGACCCAGGTGACCTTCAGTTTTAATCTAGTTGTGGCCATATTGAGTCTTCGACATGCATAGAGTGCGCTTTTTCTGACTGTACCATCACTTAAACTGTTTCATTTAATAATTTTCATTAATGGTGAGTCATGAAAGATTTCATGTCAAGTAAAATACCTTCTGAAATCAAGAACTCTTAAGTTGTGTGATGGAGATCATTTTCTAAGCCTGGGGAAAAATTCTGCTTTTCTAAGGTGTCCATCTTAAACAAACGATCTCAAGGCAGATTGAATTAACATGGACCCTATACTTCACGTCACCATGGTAATAGCAGTTCCTTTTCATCTGTATTCTTCCGATGGGTGATCTGACGTCTTCATTGCTCTCATCATATCCATGGCTCCTCTCGCTTTGACGGTTCCCTTAATGGGAACGTGAGCTACGTCACACTCTCACCGTACGCAAAGAAGGGTCTTCAGCTGTTCACGCCGGCTGCGAATCGTGTAATTTAGGTCAGGCGGGATGTGGGGGCGAGCCGGGGGGAGCCCTAAGCAAACAGGAGGCCCGCGGGTGGACACCCAGTGCCGGTCAACCCCATGGGTGGCTGCCTAGGGCTCCATCTTCTGGGGGGCACTCACTTAGCAAGCCAATTTCACCTTGTTTAAGACAGGGGCGCCACACACACACCCACACGTTTATAGAGACACACAGAACATGCAGATGCATACAGAGGATCAGCTGTTACGGGATGAGAGTGTGGAGAAGAAGAGGACATGTCTACAAAGGGCAAGCTTTCCGAAAGGTCTCGACCAGACCAGCCGGGCTTTTTTTTTTGCTACTAAATTCTCTATTAATGTTTGGCATTCTATCTGAAGTGGAGATAGAAAGAGAGAGACGCGCCATGACTTTGAGGGGGTCACAGTGCATTAGGAAAGGGGAGAAGAGCCACTATTGTCTCTGATAAGAGCCCGTTTTGGCAGAATTCTCCTCCTTCACTGTAGGTCTGTCAGCAACTGTCTAAATGGACTTCAAAACGTAGCTGATCGAACAGATGGATATTTCACCGGAGCAAAGATTAGTTTACTCAAAGGTCCAATTAGGATGAGCATCACCATCCAGAGAGTAATAGCAGCATCAGTGCCAGGCTCATGCACACAAACACACACACACACACACACACACACCAAAGGGGATACATAAACAGGAGAATACAGACTCAGACAGACACCACTGAGTACAGACAGAGACACAGACAAACACACATACATCATTAAACATAGCGCAGCTACATTGAATATCTTAAAGGAGCCCCTGTAAAATTAGCATGCTGTTGTTATTATTGTCATTATTGTCAACAGCCACTACGGGCCTCTGGCAGATTCCCAACTCATCTGGTACCTGCATTTTTGCGGTTGTTGGTACATAAACCACTCAGGTTGATCTTTGGGCCAGATGAGAGCGTGGAGTCAGTCTAAGAATGTGTGACACAAGCCCTGGATCTGAACTGTGCCAAGCCAGTCCCGCCCAAAGCTGCCCTGTGCCTCCATGTCGCCCCCTGTTGGCCACAAGCAACCACAATACTAAATATTAAATGAAGCCTTCTGACTTCTGTTTTTGAAACATGCGAGTGGATGCTGGGGGGGAAGCCAAAATGACTTTTTGAGTGAGACCCAAGATAAAAACAAACTCAGCCCTGCTCACACACCCCCACTCACTGTGAAGGCAGTACATTTTTACCAAAGGACTCATAAACACTGTGACACACCTACAAAGACACAGCTTGAATTTTGTCCTACTGCCAGGTCCGTCTCTTTCAGAAGCCTTTTCCAACGGATGTAAAATGCCTTCCTATTTACATTAAGATCACAGAGATCCCACTGGTATGAAATTTGGCCTCTCGTCTTACATTCAGCCTTCGGGCAAGGACAGTGACCTGTTTGTTTGGATTCAGCTTGTCCTTGATGCATTTCACAGCTACACACCACAATTACACTGGATGAATGAGTCTTTTGCCTCTGATTGGCTGAGATCCGATCTGCATAGGTGTATAGGTGGTAGCTGTGAATGGAAGGTTGATGGGGGCAACAAGCTTTTAAAGCCACACCATCTAGATATAGTTTACTCAGCATACTTCAAGGTGACAGGTGAAACAAAACAGGACCACTTGTGTATTCATATCTGAAAGATTTTTTGATTAAATGAAAACCCTCATCCAGTTATAGCATGTATTTTCCCATACCTGCTTTATATCACCTCACACCAAGAGACCTGAAATAGAACACAGATTATTCAAAATTATTACATGGTCACATGACCAAATTACGGGAATAATTAGAGATGTGGCAGGTTTCCCAATTGAATGTTTAAAATTTTAAAGGTGAATCTGATGTTTGAGTGCAGATTAACATGTTTAGAGTTCTCAAAAGATCTCTGATCCTGAATCTATATTCAAACCAGTTATTTGATTATGGTGTATTTTCAGAGAATCTGTCAACCTGATAACTACCTTACTAGCCATGGGGTAGGATTTAAAGAAACCCAGCTTTTCCCTCAACTGAATAAGAATGAGATTATTGCCTTTCCATATCTGGCTAGCGTTTTACTTCTGGCACTTTACTAGAAAAAGAGAGGGGGCGCCATCTAGTGTCATATAAGCTGTAAGTAAGCGAAATAAGCAATATGGATGGCTGTGTCATGCACTTGGACGGTTCTAGCATAAGGGCGGGCATCGTGCAGACGGGGAACCGAGATGGAGGATCCACTGGCGGCTGGCAGGAACATAGGGGTTTATTAACAGAACTGAAAACACTGGAATCATTACGACACAAACAGACCACGAAGGGTCAAAAAGGAAAATAGGAAAAACGACGGCAAACTATAAAAAGGTCAGGGCAACAGGGAGCAGGTAGGGAACAATAAAATGCAAAAATTAAACAACATAGGGGAACTTCTAACATTCTCAGACATACTTGCTGAAATGCACATGGAATATAACAATGACATACTAGGGAACTGAACTAAGGTGGGAACATATATACAGAAACTGAACCGGTAATGATGTAGCAGGAGTGAGAAATGAAACAATAAACCAATCAGGGTAGAACACACAATGACATGCACAAGAAAACAGGCAACGTGCAATGACTAATTAAATAAAGGAACTGAAATTTAACAGAGAAACTAAGAAACAGAATCTACCACTAGGGGAATAACAAAGACAGGTAAAACACAACCATGGGCACAAAGTAAAAAAACAAAACCGAATACAAGTTACAAAACACAGGAACTAGGAAACCGATACAAATGAATCACTATGAAAGAACAAAAAATCTACAAAAAATACAAATACAGAAGATGCAGGATTTTTTCTGACACACAACAGAGGGGTTTAGTGACTGCACACTCAGCTCACTGGGCCATGCGGCAGTCTGGGGAGCAGGGGAAACACACTAAGGACTTTGACAACGAGGACAGGATGACTAGTGACACCTGCTGGCCAAACAGGAAGAAGACACAAAAGACTTGGACAGAGGGGTGCTGACCCTGACAGGCTGGTCGTAAAGTTATCCATTATCTCTGGTAACTAGTGAATACACGAGATCACTTACACGTTAAATAGAACCCAAATAGTTTCAGTTTAACAATCTGGAAATATATGACTGTCCATGCTGTACGACTCTTTCTATAATCTGCAGGATTTCACTATTATTATTAGTAATAATATGAATTTATTACATTATTTTATAACCTGTAGTGGTTATGTATTTATAAAATTGTAAAATTTTGGGAATGAGGGCAGCATGGTGGCCAGTGGTTAGCACTGTTGCCTCCTGGGATGGATTATGAGCATCGAGTGTTCCCATAGCTTTCGGGATAGGCACCGGACCAGCACCCCGCCCCGATTCTACAAAAGTATACAAAATGGATGCATGGATGAAAAACTTTCTTTTCACGTTGAAAGGACACCGCGTAGCGGCCAATACACACTCCGAGTCAGAAGGTGGTGCTGCGGAGACTCACCGGCGTCGGGACAGTAGGATAACGTGCCGAAGAAGGCGGCTTGCGGCAGCCAGACCGGCAGACGGGATCAAAGGAGCAGGTGAGTTGCTTTCGGGAAGCGTGTGTATACATTTCTAAACAGCTACCCATGGATGATTATTATATTACTATAATTATATCATCATCATTATATTATCGTTTTATATCATTTTTGTCACCTCGACCATTTATGAGCTCAGGTGCTGAATCACTGTCCCCGTTCTCTACGCGAAATTCAGAATCTAATTTCAGAATTACCGGTAAACGCTCGGATGCGTAATCCGGCGAGCTGCAGTGTGTCTGTCGGTTTGCTAGTGCTGCGATCCGTACATGCCAGGATTTTTGGACATGTGTTCTGTCATTCAATCATACCAAATCATCCCTGCGATTGCTATTGCGCATGTGCACATGCCATCTACTTTGATTTTTGTTTCTAAAGTTGTAAGCATCGTATATTTCCCTTAAGCTTTTATGGTTAACTCATTTTCCCACACCACATAATATAAAGCCATATTATTGTTCATTGAATAATTTACTGTTAAACTCTGCCTTTTACTATATTATTTATAGTAATAAAGGCCACTTCGTGCTTTAACTGCCATAGTTTTTATGGTTATAGTGAATTTAACTTTTTAAGCCGTTCGTACGGAGACAGATTACTTTCTGTTTCTGACAGTTATTTTCTGTTTCTTAAGGTACACGGAGTATGTTTTTATAGGTAATTCGTGCTACTAAAATATCCTACCTATTACGTATTGAACTGGTAGCATGTAATTCGATCGATATTACTATTAGTAAGCGCTACGGTAGAGTCCTGTGACTCATGCGGTACCGGGCTGGGAAACAGAAATCGCTTTTTTTATTAAACCCCCACAGCGATTAAGAGAGATTTAGGAGATCTGGCCTAAAACGGTGCACAAGGCACAGTGCCAGTGTGTCCAGGGGCGTAGGAACCAGCAGAGAGGATGTGTACCCCGGATATTTAATTTGGCTTGATTCGTCTCACCTACAAATAAACCTTTACCTTTATATTAAGTCGCGTCCCTCCCATACGCCCTTTGGTGTGTCAGACATTACTAGGCATGATCTACCGTTTTCCTTTGAGCTTCATTATGTAGGCGTGTGCTTGCGCGTGAAAATCCAGTTCTTGCTATGTGTCATACCGTACTTTAACGCTTAACTGTTACCCTGTACAGCTGTTTGGCATGTGCCATCACGCCAGGGACACCACGTTAATACCCACCCCGTCTCCCTTTCAGACCAATGCTGCTGTGGGTGCTGTCCGGACTCCTGCTGCTCTTCTGCAGCCTGGACGTCTGGTACTTCCTCCGGGGGGGTGTAACGGTGCTCCGCGCCTGGCTCCAAGGTCCCGTCTGGGACATACTGGCTGAGCAGAGCGTTCGCGGCCGGGTGCTTCTCCAGGATGTCGACTTCATGGGCCACATGAACAACGGCAGGTACCTGCGGGAGTGTGACTTTGCCCGGTTCGCCCACTACACACGGAATGGCCTCATGAAGGGCACGCGGGCGCTGGGGGCCAACATGGTAGTGGGGGCCTCCACCATCCGCTACCGCCGCTCCCTGCGGCTGGGCGAGGCTTTCGAGCTGCGCAGCCGCATCGTGAGCTGGGACGATAAGGCCTTCTTTGTGGAGCAGCGGTTCGTCTCCTGCGCAGACGGCTTCGTCGCCGCAGTCATGTTCTGTAGGCAGAACGTCCTGCGCAGCAGCCCAGACAAGGTCCTGCAGTTCCTGTGCAAGAGGAAGGTGAGAGGCTCCGCAGGGCCACCATCCCTGGGTTCGAACCTGCGTCTCGCTGACCCCTGCGTGTGCCTGTCTGTGCAGGTGGAGTGCCCAGAGGTTCCAGAAGACCTGCAGCATTGGATCAACTACATCAAATGCAGCAGCGAGGTCCTGAGGGCGGAGAATGACCAGGAGAAAAGCAAATGAGGGGGAACAGGCTGGGGGACGCGTCTGCCTAATATTTACTGTAGCTAAACACACATGTGACCAGAATCTGTTATTACCCATCTGGAAGTTTGAGATGTTCAGAGTGATGTAACCATGGCTGGAGAAGGGGGGGGAAAAAGAAAAAAAAAAAAAAAAAAAAAAAAAAACAGCTGTGTGTGAAAATATCACATCAGCTCCATAATGCACTGCATGATGAAAGCCCCCCCCCCCCCCTTAAGAAATCAGCTGTGTAATACTGCATGTTCAGATGGGGGCTAATTGATTTTTCTAATGAGATGAACCAAAGTACTGCAGAGCCACAGATGTCCGGTAGAGCAAATGCATCTGTCCGCATGGTGCTGCACATGTGCGACCCTGCTTGGTGTTTAGCTGCAGCTACGCCGCTTTATTTTAAGAAGCCGAAGTTGGACTGTGTGTGACGCTGAAT
The DNA here is from genome assembly GCA_026779585.1 of Mormyrus proboscirostris. NCBI lineage: Eukaryota > Metazoa > Chordata > Actinopteri > Osteoglossiformes > Mormyridae > Mormyrus > Mormyrus proboscirostris. The sequence goes on from JAODKF010000089.1 coordinate 5,967,910, forward strand.
TACCCACAAGACACGGTCACCTCTCTGTTCACATTGGTACTGTACTGAATGGCTGAGGGAACACCGGCTGGGGGGAAGACTGGACCCCACAGTTCTGTACGCACTGAACTGAGATAATGCACTACACTGCATCCAAGTATTATTCTAATTAAATGGGTATTTAATTAAGGAGATTGGGGTGAGTAAAGGGAACATTCTTCTGTTTATATACTGTCAATAACTCTGCAAGTTCTGATTCTTTGAATGCAAGGGTCTGTTCAATGCATGTATCTGCATTTTAATTTGTGCGCACATTTGAAGACCATGAAATGGATTCTGTATGTTATTTAAAGCATTTTAATGGAGTCTATTGTTGGTTTATCACCACCAATTTCACACAGTATCACAAAGATACATACAGCGAGCACCAGCCCCCGAGCTGTCGGTTTTTAAGCAAATGGTTAAGAGAAATGACCAAAGAGGAGATGCCTACAAAAATACTAAAAGCTCTAAAAGAGCTTTTAAACTTGTGACCACTGTCCAGCTTTCAAGGGTTCATTGAGAATTCATGACACCGTGAATATTTGATGTGAACACAATATGGCCAAGAACATGATTTTCCATGACATACGGATGGGTGTGACCTGTGTACTGGCTGCATCTTTAATGAGATGGGACAGCAGTTACCTTCAGTCTAAATGCCTCCAATAGAGGTGACACAAAGGCGGGTCACTGACCTCAAAGTGACATATCTGGACCTGATTTTGGGTGCTGGGGGGGGGCATGAAATAATGAGGAAAAACTGCAAGAACTTGCCACTGATTTGAGGCTGATTTATTGGTAACCGTGACTCACAGCAGTAGATACAGTGACGGTCGGATGGGTGGGGGCAGAGGGGGACAGGGGGATTGGGTTAGATCTTGTTGAAAGCAGCGACATCCACGCTCTGGACCTGAAAGCAGGAAACATCAGGTCAGCGATGGGCCTGGTTGTCATGACGACACCATTCGGCAGGATCAGCGAATACAGATGACCAAGGTCATTTCTGAAGTTGGTGTGTATAGATACCTCTGCAGTACCAAAGATAGGCAATGGGCCTGGCTTAGAGGGTCACCTTTAGATGAGGCTGCAGAGATGTCTGCTAATGACTCAAAAGCTTCATTTTGTTATATCGTTGTACTTCATTTCCCATGAATCCTCAGTGCTATGAGCAGTATCACAGAGAACTGTGGCATACTTATTCTAGCGATGTGGCAACAGCCAGATGAGAAATGCTACTAGCACTTAGTGCAGACTCCCTGAACAGTAAGCATAGGAAGCCCGGAAGTCTGCCGCCCTGCTGGCGGCGAAAGGCAGTGCGGTTCACTCACGTAGTCCTCGAATTTGGTGATCTCCTCTTCCAGCATGTCGGTGCCGACCTTGTCGTCCTCCACCACGCACTGGATCTGCAGCTTCTTGATGCCGTAACCCACAGGCACCAGCTTGGAGGTCCCCCACACGAGGCCGTCAGCCTGCACTGAGCGCACGCACTCCTCCAGCTTGGCCATGTCGGTCTCGTCATCCCACTAGGGGGCGACACGAGCCGGGATGCCACCTCACTTCACGTACAATTCACAGTCTCAAAACAAATGGGTCTGCTAAAAGGGATTTACTGTCACAAAAGGTCTGGTGCAAAGACACCTGGGGGGGGGGGGCGGTACTCACGGGCTTAACGTCCAGCAAGATGGAGGACTTTGCGATGATGGCGGGCTTCTTGGCCTTCCGCTCAGTGTACTCCTTGACTCGCTGCTCCCGGATGCGCTCCGCCTCTGCGTCTTCCTCCTCATCGCTGCCAAACAGGTCGAGGTCGTCGTCATCCTCCTCCACCGGGGCCCGTTCTTTGGGCTGCTGGACGGGGGCAGCCTGAGTTTCAGGACAAAGAATAGGGTTTGTGTGGGTGGGTAGACTGGCCTGCCAATCACTCACTTAAACCAATCAAAAGCAGTAGTGAAACCTTCCCACTCAAATCATTAGAAGTCAATTGAAACCTCGTTTCTTTCCTGACCATCAGCTCACCGCAACAATTTGATCAATCTGTTTGCTGCTCAATGGACCCGGCCATGCATGCACCAGTCACATCAGCATCAGAATCAAATTGATTAAAAGGGATCAAAGGGTTTAATTTAACAAGACATACCGCTCCCTGTTGCCTTACTGAATTAGCCGAAGACATTACAACAAAACAACCTCTAGTTTAACCTTAGAAAAACATCCTGCAAAAGTACTGACTGGAACCTACCAGGTATAAATCAGGTGCTACTTTAAGATGTACCGAGAAGGGAAGGGTCACACCTTAGCACAAGGAGCTGCAGAAGCAGGAACCTTCTCCAGCACAGCTACCCTGGCCTCCAGCTTGGAGAGAGCGGAGCGCAAGTTCTCCACCACTGTGAGGACATAAGGAGAAGGTGAGGATGACCACAAGCACAACACGCCCCAGGACAACCCCAGGGATATCATCCTTTCGGCCCACCCAAACACACACCTTTGTGCAGACTCTGGTTCTCCAGTTCCAAGTCCCTCATGCGTGTGACGAGCTCTCCATGGTCCCCGGTACCAGGTGCTGTGCTCTGGAGACAGGTTTAAAGGTCAAGGATCAGGGGACAGAGGTCTGGGATAACCTGGCTGGACTGGCCTCTTTATAAACACCAACCATTGGAACACTGACATAGTTCTTCAAAACAGAAGCCAGCCTGTACACTCCAGGTCAGGCGGCCACAAGATCTCTCACTTCAACTAGGACTGGAACATAAAGACCAACGAATTACACCCTAATATTAGAATACCTTTTAAATGTACCTGGCAGGAAATGGGCTATATTAGCATATCAAGATATCCTTGCTCTCCTGGCTATTATGGAACACAGAAGTCGACCGTCACTATGGCAAGCTACTTAAACAGACAAAAGCTGCAAGGGGATTGGGGGTAAAATCATAGCATCTAAGTTAGCCCTGTGTGGCAGACGTTGCTGCTTGAAAAGATGGCAAAATTTCCTAAGCCCAGGTACACAGAGACTGGCTACCAAATGCCATCTGGGCGTGTAGTGGAATCAGACCTCGGCTTAGGCTAAGGCTAAGCCGATGTACATCAACTGCAGAGAATCAGCCGCCTGCAAGCATAGACCAATGAGAAAATCTCATGGATTAGGCTCCTGAATAAAAGCACAAAACAAAGGGATTGTGGGTAAAGCAAGCAGGCAGGAAGGTGTGAGCTTTAGGCTGCGCGGAGAGAGACCAGGCCTGAGGGGATGAAGAGAGTGGGGTCAGGGGGGGGGGGGGGGTAACTTACAGGCTGTGCTTGGCGATGCTTAGGGGGGCAGGATGACCCTTTCCCAGAATGCAGTGTTGTCTTCAGCTGGCGTTTGCAAAGGGCGGGTGGGGAACATGAGAGAAAGGAAGTTGCGTGAAGCCAAACGGCACGAAGATAGAGGGAGATGAGGATCAACATGACCAGAAATGGGAGATACAGTCATGCAGACCACCCAGGATGGGATGACATGATGCCATGCAACGACATGCGGATTCAGCATGCAAGGTCATGCAAAAACACGCGCACACAGTGGGAGAGGGGCGGGGGGAGATCATTTTCACACAAACAGCTGGAGGAGGATCTTTTTCAGCATCCCAACACCAACCACAGCATCACCAAAATAACCACCGTGGATTAAAGCAACAAAACCATGCAGCTCTCCGGTTACAGGATCACTACCCGACAGCCCTAACAGAAAACGCATCACGGGCACCCAGTCAGAGGCCCGCAAAACGACCTGGCGGATCGTACAGCGTTCTCCAAAATTGAGGCATGGTAACACCACAAAAGAATTTTCATCACCAGGACGAGATAGTGACTCAATGCATGACCCTCAGCAGTACCGGCTAAACAATATGCACAGCTCAGTCATGTTAGGCGGAAGCCCTTCGCAAAGGACACAGATCAGCCTTGGTTATTCAAGTACTGCATTTGCATGCAACACTTTGAGTGAAGGTCATTTTTTAAAAAGCACTGGTGCACGAACAGGAGTTTATTCAAGCTTTCTTCAAGGGATAAAGATGCTCGGATCTACATGTTGATTTCAGAGGGTTTTGCCTAGAACTCCAGTTTCGTTCTTTTGGCCTTTCGGGACCTTAGAGTGATCAATTATGACAGCAATGAATGGAACTGCTGGAGCCGACTTTATTCAAGATGCTTTAGTGACAAGTGAGTAAAGTTTGGTATCTGAAAGCAAGGACAACCAGCACCCAGCGTGCCTGGAGCAGTTGGGGCTAAGGTCTTGCAAGGGCCAAAAAAAAAAAAAAAAAAAAAAAAAAAACGGATTACTCGACCGGGTATGAGATACAAACTCACAACCTTTCAGACATGGGTACAATTCCCTAAACGACTGGGCTACACAGCGCCCAGGTGTAAAAATCTGGTTGAGAGTTGAGAGCCTTGAGGTTAAAGTTCAGAAAAGTGAAACAGCGATGGATGATGACCGAGAATGTGAGCCTCGTGATCTGGCGATCCTCTGAAGAACGGGGGAATACAAAGCAGAGAATGGGGTCCATCAAGCAGGGCCACACACTTCATCTTCCATCATGTCCCAAACAAATCCAAACCAAGCAGAGACCTACAAGCCTCACTCCCTTGAGAAACAGGTCCTACAAGCTTCACGTGCATCACCGAGAGAATGTGCGATAGGGCTGAGGAATCTCATAGGTGGGGAGTAACAGGCAATAACACGTGATTGGCTGCTGCAGATGGGTGGGCGGGGCGTTAGAACGTGTACACATGCAGTCAGAAGGTATCGACACAGTGAGTGTTAACAGTGAGGGCCACTGGTGTGAAGGATGTAGAAGAGGGGGGGAGGCGTCCCATAATTTTGTAACCGACTTCGGCATCCTGACGGATCCCCAAGTGTCCCGGACGGCCGAGGTGTCTATGACTGGTCAGAGTGGGCTGGGGAGGGGGGATGACCTGCCATTCTGATGTGGCCTCAAAGACATGGGGGCCCGTTAGGAAGCTCTTAGAATAAGATCAGCATACCAGTGATATAACAGGGCTGGATAGGGTCAAGGGGCAACAGAACATAGCTCAAAAAGAAGGGCATGAAAGTCAGTGAACAAAAACAGCCTTTAAATTCAGGCAAGAAGCAAAAAAGCTCTGGGGAGAAAAAAAAATAAATCAAAATCGATAAACGCAAGGAAATCGTTCTAAAATGAGCGCCAAATGAAATCAGAGCGCCAAAAGGATTTGCATGAACGCAAAAAGCTCGATTGGGTTGGGAAAAGCGGGAAAGGCAAACCTCGATTGATTCTTGGATTATTCATATCAGATAAGAAAGCCCAGGCTACAGAATTATGGGACAAGAGAAGGTGAACAGGGAGCAGGGAATGATCCGGATGTGGAGTACACACGAAACCACTAGCCCTCCCTCCGGATGAACGAAAAGGCGAGGATGGAAGGGAGGAGGGCAGTCCTACATAGAGACACCCCCACCAGGAGCCTGCAGGGGCAGGGGGGGGTACTGGAGAGCACAGTACTCACTCCGGCAAGGGATTTCTGGATATTCTCACGCGCCCGGGCAATGTCCTGTAGGATGGTGTTAGCTCCAGTATCCTGTAGGGGCACAGGGGGGCAGAGACAGGCAGGTCAAAACAGGTGCCACGAAGCGGGACGCAAGAAAAAAAGCCGGAACAGGGGCTAAGCGCAGCCGCCCAGGACACAAAGGCTGTGAGGCGCTGCACGCTGGCAGGGGGAGGAGTAACAGGCAGAACACAGCACGGCTTCCCTCCAGGGAAATTTATAGCGTCAAAAACTACACCCGAAACTTCCTTTATTCAGCAAAACCCATGTGTCCCCCTCCAGACTCAGGTGACAGGTGTTTAAAGACACACCCTGGGTAATCAGATATTGTACGAAGTATTTCATTTGAGT
>JAODKF010000089.1:5973868-5995559 GCA_026779585.1 Mormyrus proboscirostris
CCCCCCCCCCCCCCCCCCCCCCCCCCCCCCCCCCCCCCCCCCCCCCCCCCCCCCCCCCCCCCCCCCCCCCCAATGAGCTCCAAGTTGATTCAGCTGCTTTTCAAATAACAGCATAAACAAAAAAAATTATCCACGCACATCTCCAACACGTACATTAGCATCTGTCTCAAGCCAAATCTCGGGGGAGTGAATTGACTGGATACCTTATACACTCTTGGGAACAGCACTTAAAATGCTTAAAAATGAAAGCGGAGCTTTTAGATAACGGCAGGTCGAGTTACACTGAACGTCAGAGTCCAGCTCAGGCTGGCAGCCGCGGTAAAGTCAAAGGCGCAGCGAGGCGTGGGCTGGCGTTTGGTCTGTCAGCGTGTCGGTTGCTCAAGGGCTGCACATGCCCCTTTAACGTCCACCCTGTCCCGTCCTGCTCTGCTCACATGGCTGCAGGAGGCGCCGTCTCCACCACCGGGCTGCTCAGACAGACTAAAAATAACCCGAAACGCGAGAAGTGCTCTCATCGACACTGACGCAAAACGCAGCCCCACAGGTCTCCCCAGTGCTGGGACGTGACCGGGCATGACGGCCACGTCTCGCGGCCGGTAACCCTGGCGATCAGACGGGGCACCCAGGAAGCAGACACGGGGCGACCATCATCTCGACTAGAGAAAGTGTAGGATAAGACCCCCCCCAAAACATTTATACAAAACATTTCTGTGTTTAACCACATGCTGAGTAACCTCCAGACCAGAAAGATGCCCTGATTTCTTTTCTAAAGGGTCAAGCCGTTTCCCAGGTTATTATGATGCTTAAAATCCAATCTGTTCAGCCATAAACAAAAGCAAAGTCCACACCGCTTACCCTTCTATTCCGCCTTAAAACACGGGGCCGACAGTCACCCAAAAATCACCAAGAACTCCCTTACATTTCCTTAAAGCTGCCTTTATATTTCAGTGGTGAGCAGCAAAATCAACCGGGTTTAATAATGGAGGATTAATGAGTTGTAGAGTTAGGCTGATACATTTCCAGAGCGGGGAAAAAAAAAATCACAGGCAGGCAGACGGCACACACAGGAAGCCCCAGGGTCCTACAGTCCCCACCCGAGCGCTCTCAGGGCAGACAGCCTCATCGTACTGGGGACGGGCCACACGAAAAGGGGGGGGGGGGGTACCTGTGCCGGGCCATTGACCCCCTCGTAGAAACGCCGCTCGGCCTCGTCGTACTGGGTCTTCTCGAACCAGATCTTCTCCTGGGACAGGTACTGCACGGCAGTCATTGTGCTGAGGGAAGACAGTATAGAGAATGGAATCACATGAGGGCAGCGAGGAACTCTCATTGGTTACAAGCCGCCAGACGGGGTGGGGCAGGTAAGCTGTTGGTCAGTGAGCAGTCTAACAGCTACAGCTACAAGACCTGGCAGGATGTGGGTCAGGTTCAGGGGTGTCTAGCCTCGAAAAATCGACGGCGGGAGGTACATCACAGACACGAACTGTTAACTAGATAAACACCAGGGGCGAGGATCTGGAAGGGGAGCCTGTCATCTGCTCCGAAAACAACCCAGCTACCGGATGAAATGTCTGCCGGTCTGCAAATGGAGGCCTGACCTCTAAAATCACAGGGCCCCGCAGCAACAGGAAACCGCGTCAAAAAAAGTCTTAAAGGACAAATGCTTCAAGAAAGACTACAAAACATAGCCTGAGAGAGAGCTGCCTCATGTGGAACATTTACAGACTGATTTGTTTAAAGTAATACATGCTACAGGACACACACACACACACACACCCAACAAAAAATATGCACACACAAAAAAACAAAAAACGAATAAGCCTGTGATGTCAGCCGACCATCCTCGTGAAGACGGGCCACACTTGTCCCTCCGGGGGGCGCCGTTGTCCTCAGGTCCTGGCCATTTTTGGTCTCTTGTCACCTTGGCTAGCCTGCCGGAGTCCTTGGCTCCAGCAGGCTTGTCCCCACCCTGGGCCGTCGCAGCAGGCTGTCCATACAGCCGCTGGTAGTAGGCAGACTCCGCCTGATCGTAGCGAGGCTTCTCCACCCACACGCCCCCGACTAGCTCGGCAGGAAAACGGGGCAGCCCGTTCACAGACTCCTGCTGGATCATGGGAGAGGGGGTAGCTGGGGTGGGGGCCTGGGTGAGATAGCCCTCGTCTGGGGTGGGCTGAGTTGCCAGGCTGCGCCCGGGGGGGAGAGGGAGGGACCCAGGAGCAGCACGGGGGGGGGCCTGCTCCATGAGACGGCGCTCGGCTGAGTTGGAGGACGGCTTGTTCACCCGCACCGCCTGCGCCACGGGGTGGCAGGCCACCTGGTCACCATGACGACCGTCGGCAGACTGTTCGGACATGGCTGGGGCAACAGGTGGAGGACTGCGCGACGTCTCCCGGCACGACGGTGCCGGTGGAGTGGACCCATCAGGGGCGGATGCCTGGCTGACCAGCCACCGCTGGTAGGAACTCTCGGCCTGCTCATAGGTGCTGCGGCCGAACCACACCGTGTCTGCCTGGAGCCCAAGCAGCATTGTGCTAGGCCCGGGGGAGCGACTTTCGCTGGGGGAGACGTGTTGCCCGTCCCCTCGCCCGCCAAGACGCCCTTCCACACCAGCGGCCTTGGTCTCCGAGCGAGAGGAACGCTTGCGGCGCCGCTGCCGCTTCCCTACACGCCGCACGTCGCCGTTCACGCTGCTGCTCTCCGGTGAAGACGAAGTGCCGTTTCCCTCCCGGGGTACCACTCCAGGCCACCCCTCCGCAGGTGCACAGGTGGTGCTGTCCACATGAGCCTGATCCAGTTTGGCCTGATCCATTTCTTGATTTGAGGGGGGGGTGGATTTTCACTTCTTGAATCCAAAATGCAGCACAGGAAACGAAGAGAGGAACAGGTAACAGGGGCAGGCTAAAGACTTAATTTTATACTGGATTTAAAACAAAATGGGGCTGATCCAGAGACCTTTGACACTTCCCAGCATAAAGAACTTTAACTTAAGAGGCTTACGAATCCACCTATACCCAACCCCCTTTAGGCTATACCTGCTACCCTGCGTTCAGAGACACAGTACCACTTAACTGTGATGCATGATCTGAGCTTAATTCAAATCACACAAATCGCAAAGAGCCTTTAAAATCAAGGTCTTGGATCACTGCCCCACTGAAAGCAGAGGCATGCAGCTGAGAATGGAAACAAATACAGGGCAAAACAAAACTACAAAATCAATGTGAAATGAAATTCATTGTGACCTCATTCTCTCAGTCTCTGTTGAAAAACACTCAGTTGTACCCGCAAACTGGGCTAAAAACATTTCATGCACCTATAAAAAAATAGCGTAGGACAGGATTGGCAGGAGCAGTTAACGATGCCCCTAATGGGGAAACCTTGAGGTCTCTGTGCACAACTTTATCGGGGCTTAGGACAGCCTTAAGCTTTTTGTGGTTGAAAAGTGCACGATCAGTACTAACGTAACATTAAGGGCAAGCGAAAAATCAAGTCACAGATGAACATCAACCGGGCTGCTTTAGGAAACAGCAGCAGACGGACGCATAATCAAACCAAAATAGATACGTGCATTTAAAAAAAAAAAAAAAAAAAACTATGTGAAGGAGAGGAACCAGTGGGGGTGAGAGTGGGCTGTGATTGCCGACACACACAACGTCCACCGCACGGCATGCAGCGGAACACTTGCCGCTACTCACCGGCTGAAGGTACCCGGCAGTGGGATCAAATAACAGAAATGCCTGGTGGGCTCCTTTCATCCGCGAAGCATGGGTGGATGGGCACAGTTAGGTTGGGGTGACTCGAGCATGAACACCAAGGACTCAAAGCCGGAGCCCATTAAAAACGGCGCATTTTTATCGCGCATTTACATAGTATCCTTATGGATGTTTTGTTTCCTTGTGCCTAACATTTAAGCACTCTGGGAGATATTAGATAGAGGAGGAGTAAGTTCGGACAATGAAATACTCACTTTGCAAGTCCTTGACAGCATTAAGAAAACAGAGAAACTGGTCATTATAAAGGTGATTTACATCAGGTTCGATTCATACCATATAAACAGAAAGTAATTTCAATGTGTTAACGGCAAACCATAGTCACATACAAGTAAAAATTTCATTCTATTGTGTAACAAACGCATCACACACACACACACACACACACACACAATAGGTCACAAACATATTATATACGTTTTATATTGATATATATACACAGATTTTATATGTAACAATATCCTTTTTATATATAAACAAAATACCGCACAAACAGTAAATCCTGACCACCAGAATAAACCTCGGCCAGAGATCGGCCTTTAAGCCGTGCACCGTACTCCGCGGCAGCCTCAGCCTGTCACCGGCTCACCTTTAGGGTGGCAGGGTACCGCTTCGATGGAGAAAGGCGGGCGGACATTTTAACGGCAGACTCTTATACCCGTGCAGTGATTATTAGCATTATCCAGACAGCAGTGCGACCCTCAGCTCCCTACCGCTATCCTCCTACCCTGCGCTCGCCTGCACCTGGCCCCATCGTGACACGGGGAGCCCCAACCCCCGCCGCCCCGTTAACCGCCCCGTCAGCGTCAAAGGGTCACGGCGGCACTGGCGGACACGTCCGAAGGCAGCCGTGTATTAAACGCCAGAAGCCGGAGTGACGCGAGGAACAGCGCTCATTTACTCACTGTGAAATTTTATTGCTTTATTTTGGTGAGCAGGACGATCCGCGTGCGACTCGCTCGCGACGACAAGAGCGGAAAAGGGCAGCGAATAGAGAAGCGCGTCAGTATATCCACTGGTAAGCCGGGGGGGGGGGCACCGCGGAAATCCCTCAGAAACGCGGCCGATTGGCGGCCTTTTTGATATGGCTGACATATCGGAGGGTATTTAGACACCTATTAGATGGTACGTATACTACCGCATGGCTAGGTTATTTGGATATTTTTTAACCGTTACATTACCTACCACCTATCAAAAATGGAACATTCTCAGGATGACGTCAGGACATGATCATGTGAATTTGACGGGGGGCGGAGCTTCTTGGCCTTATAATCCTGGTGCTGAATGGCTCAGTTCTGCCGCCTCCAAACCGGTGTAGTATTTCTATGTATGTTAAGGTCAATATAAATTTAAATTTGATTATGAATGCGACATAAATGTGAGAGGAACACCTACCTGTTACTTCATACACTTAATCTATTATGCAATTAATTTTCAACGACTGCTTCCCTATAATCAGTTTTCCTACTCTTTTTTACATACTTGTACCATCTACTGAATGTGTCCAAATTAATTGTGCGGGTGCAATATTGTTAATGTTCTCTAATGTTATAAAATACACGCGTTAAATATTCCGTAGAAGGTGCACAAACACGTTTCATGAGATTACATACTACATATATCACGTGACATGATTATTATGTGGTAAGAATACAGTCTATTAAATGGCTATGAAATTTTATGTGGCAGGTACGATGCAATATAGAATTGTACACTAGGGGTCATTATCGGGATAATACACCCACCGTTCACATCGGAGCATCCAATATATTAAACACCACAGACAAAGCAATGCATTTCTATAGTTTATTAAACAATGTCCTGTTTCCTGACCCAAGTTATTATCTCTAAGAGCGTGTGACACTTGAAATGATGTGGGCAGTACCATGACTATTAGTTTGACTGATATTTAGCCAGTATGAAAATGAACTCTCTGTGGAATATCAACTGTGTAACAGTTTTAAAAGAACAGTAATAACAATATAAAATATGAAACATACATCTGAAAAAAACCATTCAAAATGTAAAATTAACAGCAACAGGTTTTTAATTTTTATCCAGTTCGTAGCTCACATGTAGTAAAAGGACTAAATTTACCTTGCCAAACATCCCTCATTGGAGCAATGTAGGAGGCTAAATCCAGCAAACGCATGTTAGAATTATGTTAGTCTTCGTATATATCTCTGAATAGACGTTCATATAACAGCACTGTCAAATTTGATAATGCTCTCTCTAATGACCATTCATCTTACTCAATCCTGATTGGCTCAAGCATGATTTCAAACCAACCAATGGTCAGTGGTGTGACTATTCAGAATCTGACTCAGGGTTCAAATATTCCCACTTTAAGGGTGTCATATCCCATAATAATCCTTTGTGTGTGCGTGCGTGCACATTTTTGAGTGTTAGTGTTACTGAGCTCCATCCCCCATTCCAGCCCCATGACTGGTTAATCTCAGAGGATTGACACGTTAGACATGGACAGCAGCAAGACAGTAACCTCCTGACGTTGGGCTCTCTCTCTATCCCAGAGGAGAGCTCTGGGTAACAAGATCTGCCTTGATGCCCATTTTCTCACCCAAATGCACCAAAGTTGTTGCATAACTAACTGCAATCCTATTTTTTAATTATGTACTATCATGTTCATCTGATTGGCTGTCCAAAAATTCTGAGCAGGGTGCAGACGAGCTGCTTATGAGAGTTTACAACCTTGCCAATATGCCTGTATGGGGACAGTCCACCTTCATGGCTGATATTTGAAGGCACGACCCTTGAACGGAACAAACATTTCCCTCAGGCTTGGGATTCAGCCACTTGCCAGAAATAACTGGAGGCCTGCCTTTGAAGGCCCCACGCCTCTGGCGGTACCCCAACCTTCACTTTAATCTCTGAACTCATGCCCTGAAGATGTTCAGAATCACGATACGCAACATAAATTCACCCTCCGCTTTCGAAAAGAGCTGTTAATGTATAAGCATCTTCATTCTCACGCTATCACTCCTTACACATTAAAAAAAAACATTTATAAATCCAATTTAAATAAATACAAATAAATTAAATAAAACAGGTTAAAGACATCAATTCTGTTAGCGTAACAGATAACAAGCAGATAAATTCTATCACACGCTCACATACGAATGAGCAGGACAGTAGTGTGGCTGATACACACATCAGTGTGTCACCTGGACTGATTTCACATGGCTCGGGGAGGGGGGGGGGGTTCTCACAGAGAGTTCCACTGGCGGTTACAGGGTCTTCCTCATGAGGGAGACAGAGTCAGTGTGGTTTATTCCTGACTGTGCCGGAGATGGCAGGCAGTGGGGTAAGGATACAGTCCTGTGGATGGAGAATCACCAGCAGGACGAGCTGGAGAGGAGAGCAGCCACGTCAGGCTGGTCCGCACCTCATTTTCAATACTACTGTACATCTGAAGCTTCCGTGGTCCGGTAACCATGGGCAACCACTCGGCCAATCAGGCCTGGAGGTTACATCCGATGCTTGTGATTGTGTTGCGGTGATTGGCACAGTGTCCTTGCTGGATATTTTTCCTGGGTTTTACGGCAACTGCAGCAAAACCACGGGAATGTCACAAATCCAGCGACTGAAGATCTCTGAGGGTGTGGCAGTTTTGGCTACTTCGAATGGAGATGGAATGGAATGGAATGTAGTAGAGAGACAATGTAGGCTCGCCGATGTGATGAGGATGGGAAAGGAAAAGAAATCTAGGTGGCAGACCGCAAAAACCAGACATCCCGACTCAAGGGGAAACAGAGGCAAAGAGTATCAAGAAAACAAACAAGGTATGGGAGTGGTCAGCGATGGTCTGGTTACGGTCACCCACGTGACTGCAGGTTCGCGCAGTAGAGGGCGAGCTGGGCAGACTCTGTCTTCATTTGGCAATTTCTAGGAATACAGCCCTGGCTACGCTGCTGGGCAGCAAGGAAGCCCAGTGTTTTGGAGGGAAGGCCCCTGTTCCGAGGCATCCAAAAATGTGCCCGTACGTTTGCCCAACGAAACGTGTATGTCTTTATGAGCGTGGTGCCGCATGTGAATATTCGATTCACGCACATTTCTATCAGTGGCCATGTATCCTTTACGGCGTAAACATCCGTCTGTACGTGTCTGCTGCTGATAAAGTATGTTCAGTGCAGGTGTGTTTGTGTTGGCTGGCATGCATTATTGCAGGTGACTTCCTGACTAGCGACACAGAGCACTCCCTTGTTATTAAAATTGAAGAACGGCTGTTTAATACATCCCTGTGTTCCTCACTACAATTTTCTACTTCAGTTTAGCAAAACAAAATCTGAGTCTTTCTCTCAGTTTGAGTCTGGGTAAGATGAACTCTGGCCAATTTATGTAAATTATGTATAGTATGAAGGAATAATTGGACAATAACCTGGCTTAAATGTATAATGTGTGAGATGTATGAGTGAATACACTTTATTCATGTGTGTGTGTGTGTGTGTGTGTGTGTGTGTGTCTGCAATGTCTACAAAGTTGAAAACTGTTACCTGGGTTATGTTTTGGCTGTACTGTGAGTTTGTGTGCTCTTGGTGCATTTTCCATTTCTGTGTGTCCGTTTATGTGTATTTGTACGTGATGATGTGTGTGGACGTGTGTATGTGAATTCCCTTTTGGCAGAGTATTTGAGGTATGCATGCGTCTGTGTGAATGTGTGTGTTTGCCTGGTGTTACCCTGCAGCGCCTTGACCCTACAGGACAGCTCTCAGGAGGGCAGGTGTATGGCGCCCCCTAGGGTCCACTGGTGACTATAGCACCCCATCCATGAAGCTAGTGTCCAGCCTTTGGATCAGCACACGGATGAAGGACATCTCCTTGCGTGTGTTCTCAAAGATGACCCGCGGGTCGTCTGACTGGCAGCGCAGGCAGTTGGGAGCCATGACCATGGCCAGGTTGCTGACGTCCATCTTGGTGATGGAAACATTGGCGGGCTGTGCAAACACCTGGGCAGAGTAAGGGTAGGGGGCAGTGACAGGGTCAGCGGGAGTAACGGAGGAAGAGGAGGGACGTGTGTGCTTTACAAAGAGAGAAGGACTGAATGAAGAAATGACAGAGACAGAAAAAAGGACCCTCAGAAACAAGGAAATCTGAAAAGAAGCGAATACAGAAGAGCTGCGGGATCAGTTTGACTAGGTAGTGATAGACAGGAAGCAAAACTGAAAATAAATAAGGTAAGGCAATGTGGAATTAGGAAGCGGAACAGGAAGTACATACAGTAACCCAATATGTAGTTACTGGACAGGAAGTGGAGCTGGAAGTAAATAACGTTAAGCAATATGGCGTTACTGGACAGGAAGTGGGGCCGGAAGTAAATAAGGTAAAGCAATATGTAGTTACTGGACAGGAAGTGGAACTGGAAGTAAATAAGGTAAAGCAATATGGAGTTACTGGACAGGAAGTGGAACTGGAAATAAATAAGGTAAAGCAATATGTAGTTACTGGATAGGAAGTGGAACTGGAAGTAAATAAGGTAAAGCAATATGGAGTTACTGAACAGGAAGTGGGGCCAGAAGTAAATAAGGTAACACAATATGGAATTAACAACCAGAAGTGTAAAAGAAGGTAAATAAGGTAGTGCAACATGAAATTCAAAGGCAGGCAGAGAGAGAGACGGATAGGAAGTGGAGCGGACCTGCAGGAAGCGGATCAGGTAGCACAGCACCATCTTGTTGATGTGGGGCAGGTTCAACACCAGGTTGACAGCAGCCTCTGCATCGTCGTAGTTCGAGATGCACTCATCGTAGAACTCGTGGGGGATCAAGGGCTCCTCCAGTTCACGGTACCACAGTTTCAGCAGGGAGGCTGAATGGGAGGATAGACGTGTAACTGACATCATCGTAGTGCAGGGAACCAGTACACAGTATTAACTGATCTGATCAGGAGGGAAAACCCCAGCTGCACGCCTGAGCATGCGTGTGGCTCCACCAGAAACGGGATGGCAGCCGGTGGACTCTCATCAAACAAACCCAGCTTATGTAGGAAGAAGATGTCGAGAAGATGGTGACGAGTAGGTGGAAAAGAAAAATGATGGGACAGTGAGCTTGGTTCAAAAGGCCCATATGGCAGAAAGCAGGGATGGGCGGCAAATACCTGGAACATGTGGGTCCTCGAGTCCCGTGGGGACCCTCCACTGGTCCACCTGAAGTTTCAGAGCGTTGACCTCATCTATGTCACCAGGAACTCTGTGACGCAACACGGGATGGCCAAGCA
The DNA here is from genome assembly GCA_026779585.1 of Mormyrus proboscirostris. Lineage (NCBI taxonomy): Eukaryota > Metazoa > Chordata > Actinopteri > Osteoglossiformes > Mormyridae > Mormyrus > Mormyrus proboscirostris. The sequence goes on from JAODKF010000089.1 coordinate 5,983,867, forward strand.
GCCTCAATTAGCCATCAATGGACACATGCCGATCCCTCTTCCCCTTGCCCTCCCTCTGTTTCTGTCTTCAGCCTTCATTCTTCCCCAGCCCTTCCTTCCTTCCTTCCTTCCTTTTTCCTTCCTTCCTCCCTCCCTAATGCCTGCCCCACCAGGATGGCTTCTACCCTTGACGTTCCTAGAAAAATATCAGCCCAGACGGTCACCTGAAGATGCCCTCGGTTTGGTCCCCGTTGAGCACCAGAACCTCCTCAGAGAGGCGTGTCTGCACCCAGGGCAGCTGCCGGTCAGGATAGCGCTCCCTCTGTAGAGCCATGACCTCCGCCAGTGTGCTTCCGAACATTGAGGGGCTGAAGATGGCGACGCGGGCATAAATGATCTCCTCCAAGCTGGGCTTCTGCAGGCCCTGCAATGCGCACGGGTGCGAGGGGGACAGACACTGCATTAAAAGAGATCTGGAAGTACTGCACAGTAAAGTTGGAGCAGTGCACAATGAAGTAGGGGCAATGCACAATTAACTGTGAGCACTGCACAGTGAAATAGAAACATTGCGTAGTGAAGTAGGAGTACCACATAGTGAAGTGTGAGGACAGCACAGTGAAGTAAGAGCACTGCACAGTGAGGTAAAAACACTGCGCAGAAAAGTGCATAGTAATAGCGTAGCAACCCATCTCAGAGGTCATCTCCAGTTAGCAAAAGGAGACAAACTGCCCTTGTTACCCTGCCAAGGTGCAGTGGGCGCCAGCCTTGCTGGGACAGGCCCGTTGGCGGGAGCACAGACTGGCACCGCGGTGGGCTGCTGGCCGTCTGCCTCATGTATGACCACACACACATGCATGCGAGCAAAAGCAGACTGAAAGAGAGACATAGGGGTCTTTATGCAGGCTGTTACATATATGAAAGCACAGAGAAACACATACACACACTGACGTGCTTTAAACAGTAGGAGTTGCGGTGTGGCAGAGAAAACAAATCACGCCCTATCAGAGAGTAGCATCAGCCGGAAGCTGCACTCAAGCAGCTCGGAGTCTGAGGCGGGACTAAACCGCCGCCTCCCGGGGAAAATTAAAATTAGAACAGAGAAGAGGATAGCCAGAGTGTGCTGAAGAATGGGAAGACATGAGGAGGACAAGGCAAGGAAAACAAACCTATGCGTGGATTGTTAAACACGCAACCTCAAACGGAAACAGAAACCTGACCTACCCCGGTTCGGCTAAGATCACCCCCCCCACACAGCTTCCTGCCACCTGTTCCCATGGTAGTGATGCGATGTGATAGGCCTTCCTATGACGCAGACAAATAGCCTGCTCACTATAATCAATCACAATCAGAAAGTGGTCACTGACGCCAAGGGAAAAGGCTGGCGCCAAGTAACTCTCACTCACGGTGCATCCAATCCCAACACGACCCAATAAATCAAACCTTCCCCCCTGACCCCAGGCCACCTAATTCTCACTCTGTTTTAAAACGGTGCATGTCTGTGTGGAACAGGTCTCAGGGAGACGGCGAGGGGTCTAATTTGTGAGCCTGTGCGTGTCATCCAGAGAATGCTTACCCAGAATCCCATGTGTTACCGTGCAACAACGTGAAGCAGATATATGAGGTGTAGAAACTCACCTTGCTGAATATGTGTCGCCCTCCATCACCTCCACACCTACAAAACTGCTCAGCTCAGCACATCCTGAGGTGACCTACATATCATAACTCCGCGTCTCGCCCCACAACTACCCAGAATGCCTTACTGTGATGGAAACTCCAATAAGCCAAGATGTAGGGGGGGAAAAAAGCTAAACTCTCCTCCATGCTCCATTTTGGCCCAGCTGCTACCTCCAGGAGTGTCTGGCTGTGTTGGACATCTTGACTAATCTGCTGAGAAACATCTCCATCATTTAACGCGACGGTCATTTAACTCAACCTTCCACTTAATTATGTGTCTGTTATTGTATTTACTTCACAAACTCACATGCCAAACACAAAGGCCACACACCACCCTGATTTTTCTTTTTCCTGTTTTAAACATATAACGCTTAATTTCATACATGGTGTCCGCATGGCCTGCTAGACCCGGAAAAGCACAGACGGCACCCGAACAACCCCAATCCAACCTTCACGGCTCAGAACCCTTAAGCACTTATCGCCTTTCAGCTTTTCCTTGTACCGGGACACATTCACACGTGCAGGCGTGGGCTTTCTCTGAGCAGAGCGGTAAAAGGCACGTTAGGAAACGGCACACGTATGTCGCTCTGGCAGTGCGTGACACAGAGAGCGACCCACAGTACCGGGGTAGGGGGGAGTTAAGTCTGAATGAAACGCCCGCAAATACAAAACTGCGCAAATGAAATATTTAACGCTGGCAGCGGCGCAAGATGAAAGCTTCACAGGGGTGAAAGGCAGACTTAGGAGACTCTCACAGCCGCGGGCGACACGCAACCGTCGCTACATTTTCACATTTTACGTCGAGATGAAATTTATTACGGTAATTAGCCAGCTGCTGCAAGGAAACCGCTTCACGTTCACGGAAGAAATGTGGGGGCGAGAGTAAAGGTATTCGAGGCCAGCGTCAACGGACGTGCCGTTAATTTATCGACTACCTGCGGAACGGTGCTGTGTTAAAATCAGGTATGCAGGTAAAATTTCATTAAAGCCTTCGTTACAGAAAGGGCTGGTTAATTACAGACTGCGAGAGGATCCTTCGCTGAGCTCTGAGTCTAATCGGACCAGGCTCCCACAACCCCATTTTCTAGCAATTAGACTCGGGGCTATCGATGGCTAGGTAATTAGACAGGAGACAAACGGCCTCACCCTGAGTCGAGCGACAGACTGGGCCTCAAACACCCCGAGGGACAAGAACCATCATCAGGGCACACTAAGTACACTCTGAGTCCGGGGAATACTTTAAAAGCACTTAAGTACTTTAAGAGAACCTGCAATACTAAATTCTGAAGAAGCTTTTAATGTGATTTAATGGAGCTGAGCCCACAGCCAGAAGGTTGTGGGGTCAAATCTCAGAGAGGTCTCTGCAGGAAGTTCCCTAATGCGACCTTCCTCCGGAGTGCTGTCTACCTGGCGGATGGTGATGGGCTCATCGCCCCGGAGCCTCCAGTGAGTTGTACTGTTACCTTTTTGGCTCCGGTCAGGCCCGCCTTCTGCAGCTTCCGGTGACAGTACTTAGCATAACTGCTTATGGCCACGCCTACAACAGGAGGAAGGAGAGAGGGAGGGAAGGTTAGCGTGGGACCGTCTGGGCCCGGCAGACCTGCTGAGAGCACACAGAACCACGGGCACATTAGTCAGCCTGTCACAGGGAGAGCCAGATAGCCCCATGAGACCAGTGGAGTTGAACAGACATCGAAAGCGCACCACCTCCCTGAGGAGGAATATGGATTAGTGCGATCACATGAGCATGAGAGCCAGGATTAAAGGCACTCTAATGATCTGCTAGATGTGTGTCCAGGACAGTGATTCTGTCAACCTTCATCCTAGAAGAAAAACAACTGGATCAGTGTCTGACACATGCAGGGGGCGTGGTCACAGCCTGTCTCAGGAGGGAGGTGTGGTCACAGCCTGTCTCAGGAGGGAGGTGTGGTCTCAGCCTGTCTCAGGCAGGAGGTGTGTCCTCAGGTGAGGGATAGTGGTCTCAGCCTGTCTCAGGTGGGGGTGTGGTCTCAGCCTGTCTCAGGAGGGAGGTGTGGTCTCAGCCTGTCTCAGGAGGGAGGTGTGTCCTCAGGCAGGGGTGGGGTCTCAGCTTGTCTGAGGCGGGGGTGTGGTCACAGCCCGTCTCAGGCGGAAGGCGTGGTCACGGCCAGTCTCAGGCGGGGGTGTGGTCACAGCCTGTCTCAGGCGGGAGGTGTGGTCACGGCCAGTCTCAGGCAGGAGGTGTGGTCACGGCCTGTCTCAGGCGGGAGGTGTGGTCACGGCCTGTCTCAGGCGAGAGGTGTGGTCACGGCCAGTCTCAGGCAGGAGGTGTGTTCACGGCCTGTCTCAGGCAGGGGGTGTGGTCTCAGTCGGTCTCAGGTAAGGGATATTGGTCTCAGTCTGTCTCAGGCTAGGGTGTGGTCTCAGTCTGTCTCAGGCAGGGGTGTGGTCACCACTTGTCCTGAGAGGAGGCATGGTTTCCAAAACCCCCTGTGGTTTTGCCCCTATCTCGCCAGCATCCTTTTATTGAATATTACCAGAAAACATAGCAATGCTTGTCATGGGTTTTAAACATTTTAGTTGTATTTATTTCTGACATTTTTTATGGTACACTTACGCCAAAGCTATTGCTAGAAATTTATGGTTTGAAAATTTTAAAATAAATATACATCCTATCATATTCATACTAAATCTTTATCCTTCACTCTGCAAAACTGCACAGAGCAAACAAGTATAATTAAGCAGCAATTCCTCCAGCTGCCCTTGGATGGCGCTGTAGCTCAAAGTCCTTAAAGCTCTCACAACCAGATCAGTACTGCAGTTCTACATCAGCGATAAATGCTCTTGTACATATAAATAATCAGCACACATATCAGGCATAGCTGTGTTTATGGGGATTTTTCTGGTGAATTCAGTTCCCTGCGAATCTACTGAGGTTTGAGTAATGTGCCATAAATCATTTAGAGAATGAAGTCACGCTACCCACACGGAGAGTGAAGAAACACAAGCGGACAGTTTCAGGAGAATAACCACACATGACTGTCTGAACAGCCCAGTACTACAATGTTTGATTTGCAGCGTAAATATTTGTTAAGAGACAAATCTGGTTCTCTCTCTCCTCTTGGGAAATTTACATGAATTTACACTCAGAACGGGGTGGGCAAAACAACGCGAAGGGATGAAAGACTTCCCATAATCCTTTGTGGGGTGCTCCACTGTGAACTGACCAGCTGAGGTAGACAAAACAGCTTGGGGGGGGGGGGTCCCAGATAAACATTATGGACAGACAGTGATGGCAAAGCAGGATATAACCTAGAAAGTCGTCTGAAAATGCAATTAGAAGGTGTCCTTTGCATCAGCAGGTTCTCTGTCTGGAGCGGAGTGCAGTTGGGAATAAACGGTGAGGCGGAGCACCTCACCCTGGTGGCTTTAGGAATTACACAACAGTAGATGAAATGCACAGTACCCTGCATGTTTTATCCGCTCATCACCAACATCCCCACTCCCAATGCACCTGAAGCCCCTCCCATTTCACCATGTACCAATCCCTATCCACAAAGCCCCATCCCATCACCCCTCTATGTCCAGAGCCCCTCCTCCTCATTAATCCCCATCACCCCTACACACCCACCCTTGGTGTCGTTGAGCGGGTCCATGTGCCGGTAGATGTATCCTTCAAGGTAGGAGTGGAACTTAGGTGTTGGGGGGAAGAAGGCCAGGCAGATGGCCATCAGCTCCCAGCCGCGCTCCAGGCTGTCATAGCGGAAGTTCTCAGTGGTCTGTCGGCACAGCTGGATGTAGAGCTCGTCGCGGAGGCCCTGACAGCTCCAGCCACGCACCACGATCTCCAGCGCCACACTCAGCGGTTCCAGCTTGGTACGCCGGTCACCCATGTACATCTGGATGAGCTTGAAGATCTCCACGGCCTCCTTCTTCACGGAGCGGTCCGACGTGACGATCATGGGCTTCTTGATGGGCTCACTGCTCCATGCCAGCATGTTGGCGATGGAAACCTTACGCCGGAACAGTCCCTGCGGGTAAAGGTGACCGTCCCATGACACATGGAGAACCAGGGCAAAGTTGTGCCTAAGGGCCAGGTCAGGCCAGACTCTCTGGAGATGTGGGACACATGGTTGTTCAGGATGACCTAAATCCCAGCCCAGGATCTTCTAAATATTCTCTAAATATTCAGCATGGACATACTGAGGAGCCCCATGTGTGTTGGCGTATGTGGCATCATGTTATGAAGGCGTGATTCTAGCTAGTGGCCGAGCCTGGTGTAAACGCAGCTCTTGGAGTGCATCTTCTACACGCCAATCTTAGACAAAGGCTCACTCCAGTCTCCCAGCTCTCTGGTGTGCCCCTCTGAGTGTTTGTGAGCATACGTGTGTATGTGCGTACCTGCGTGTGCTTATTGAAGTGCTTGGACGCCCAGTTCTCGATGTCGGTCTCGGAGGATGGCTTGCGCAGGCTGAATTCCGGGAAGACCCCGCAGCTGGCGCTGGGGATCAGGTTGCGGGCGTTTCGGCTGGCTTCGAACTGGGCGCACGCCCCAAGGTCCTCCGACTGGTGGGCGCGGCGTTGGGTGAGACAGTGAGAGCAGGGGATTCTTTAGCTAATGAGGTAATGCCTTATGAATCAACAAAACCGTACTACACTGCACACAAATAAATCCGCAGGGAGCACAGAGTGAGCAAATGCTGAGGGGAAAGATGAAAGGAGATGAAGGACAACAAAAAAGGGAAAAGAGAAGATACAGAAACACGGGATAGAAAAGCAGAAGTAAAGGGAGGAGATGTGAGGTGTGTTCCTCTGTCATATGTCCCCCCCCACTGTGACATATGTGTGGGTGCGACCCTCCACCGTGAGGTTTTTGTGTGTGGGCGTGTCATATCTGTGAGATGTGTGTGGGCGTGTCCCTCCCACTGCAAGGTATTTGTGGGTGTGTCCCTCCCCCTGTGAGGTTTCTGTGTGAGGGTGTGTCCCTCCATCTGTGGGAGTGTCCCTCCCCCTGTGAGGCTTCTGTGTGTGGGTGTGTCCCTCCCACTGCAAGGTATTTGTGGGTGTGTCCCTCCCCCTGTGAGGTTTCTGTGTGAGGGTGTGTCCCTCCCACTGCAAGGTATTTGTGGGTGTGTCCCTCCCCCTGTGAGGTTTCTGTGTGTGGGCGTGTCACATCTGTGAGATGTGTGTGGGCATGTCCCTCCCACTGTGAGGTATTTGTGGGTGTGTCCCTCCCCCTGTGAGGTTTCTGTGTGTGGGTGTGTCCCTCCCCCTGTGAGGTTTCTGTGTGTGGGTGTGTCCCTCCCACTGCAAGGTATCTCCTGTGAGATGTGTGTGGGCGTGTCCCTCCCACTGTGAGGTATTTGTGGGTGTGTCTCTCCCCTTGTGAGGTTTCTGTGTGTGGGCGTGTCACATCTGTGAGATGTGTGGGCGTGTCCCTACTCCTGCGAGATATGTGTGGGTATGTCCCTCCCACTGTAAGGTACCTGGATGTGGGTATGTCCCTCCCCCTGTGAGGTGTATGTCCCTTCCCCCCGCAAGTCCCTCCCCACCTGTGAGGGGTGCAGGTAGGGCTCGGGGGAGGCCAGGTTCGTTTGCACAGACAGGCTCTTCTCCAGCAGCGCCTGGGGAAAGCCCAGCCTCTCGAAGGCGCTGCGTTTCCAGGGGTGCCCGTCATGCTGGGCCAGCGCCTCATCCTCACTGAACGCCCGCACCACAGGACCAGGCAGGGGCGTCGGCGCCGCTCCATCACTCTCGTACCCGTCCTTGACGCTTTGCGGCGTGGTGCTCAAGGGTGTGCCTGGGGCCCGGCCGGCATCCCAGCTGCCGCGCTGCCGCATCTGCTGCACCTGCTGCGCCTCCCAGGCAAGGCGCGCCTGTGCCAGCATCGCTTCTGTGTCGCCACCACTGCTCGGCGCTGCCTCCTGCGACAGGTTGCGTGTCTTACGCTTGCGGTTTCCGCCGCCGTTGCCACCTGCACCATTGCCAGGAGATGCCGGGCTATCGGGAGGGCCGGCCGGGTCCTCGTAGACGAAGCGCTGCCCGGCTTTTTCGGCTACAGCCCGTGGGTCACGCACCAAAGACTGGGCATGTTGCAGGGTGCAGGACCCCCCATAGGGGGCACCACCAGACCCACCAGGCTGGTACCTGAGCAGCCTGTCAGCTGTGCGGAATCGTGGGCTGGATCCCGACTGCTCCACATAGACAAGCTGCTTGACATACTCCCTGCCAGCCGGGCTGTACTCCAGGTTCTGGGGTTTGTCCGGACCATGCTGCCGGGTCAGAACCAGTTGTTGATAGGGCGAAGGGCTCTGCTTGGGTGAGTGGAACAGGGAGGAGGGCTTTCCCCGGCCAGGGGAGGATATGGGATGTTCGCCGGTCTGTTGGCACGCCGCGTCCCCCGGCGGCTCCTCGTAGATTGGGGGGTGGTACTCAGATGGCGGCTCCTCATAAAGCGGGGGCTCATAGCCATAACGGGGGGAGGGTGGCTGCGAATCAGCGGACAGCCGGCGATATGTCCCGCCATCACTACCCAGCAGCGGCGAGCCGGCCAGCTCTGGTCGCTTGAGAAAGGGAGAGTGAACGGCGGGTGAGCCGTCGGGGTCAGGGGCCATGTTCCCCGAGGCATGGCGGGCACGAGAGGGCGGCCCTGAACCCTCGCAGAGGGTAATGCCATTGCCTTGGTGTGTCAGAAAGCTGGGCTCATGGTCCTTCACCTTGATAAGCATACGGTCCTTCGTCCCAGTGTTCCAGCAGTAAGGCGATGACCTGTAGGGGGCGCAAATGTGTCATATCAGGCACAAACAGCCCCAACACCAGCAATATGACATTCTACATGGTGCTATGAAATCCAGACACCCCCAGACACAAAAAAATCACATATGAAGACAACAGTGAAACTGAACAGAATTCTGGGAACTTGGAGGACTGTGATTCACAAAGAAGGGAGCTGGAGCAGGATTTGAGCTCACAGCCCTAAAGAAGTGAGTGTAGACTCACAACAAGAATCAGTTTAATGAGAATCAGAAAGGGTTCCATTGTGAGCCCCTCTACGATGTACCTACACACTCAACAGCCAATCGGGTACGAGGGGGTGGGGAATAAGTGTTATATCAATCACTAGAACAGCCAGGCGATCCTCAGAGAGTGAATAAAGTCCATCATTAATGCGGGCCTGTCCTCACGTTAACCTCCGCATGCAGGACGCTAGCGAGCGGCCCATCCCTCGCCATCTGGGCTGCTGCCTGCAGTCGGGGCTTCAAAGCGTCTGCCGAAGTGCGCTCTTTCATGGAGGCCAGCTGCGAAGCTCCAGTGGCCCCTCAGCTGAGGATGTCATTATGGGCGATAACGAGACGAGAGCACCCCCCGCAGGCGCGCGGACCCTCTTGAGCGAGCCACACAACACTCGTGCATAAACGGCTTTCATGGTTGCGTCATCGGCCAGCTAGCCCGAGCTACTTAATTTCGAGTTTGCGTTACGCAACTGTGATTGGGAAGCATTCATGCCCGAAGATGTTACACCACCAGTGGAATCGAACAGCCTGTCCCTAACGTCTCACCCCAGCCACTGAGCCCTGCCCCCTTGCTGTGATGTACTGCAAATATCGATATAACGGCTAAGAGCCAAACTATCATGCTACCGAAGACAAATTCATTATCCGTAAAGAATAACCAGCGTATAATAGGTTTATAGATGACTTCCATGGCAACAGCCTGAACCACGTGCTTAACGGATACCCTGAAATCTGAGCATGAAGGATCAGGGCTTAATTAGATTATATAAAGTAGTCAATATAAGTCACAGCCCTGTATACTGAAAGAATTTAGACTGGGTGGGGGGGTGAGAAGGAGGCATGCGCACAGGGATGATTCTAGGAATTTTCTAGGGTGGAGGCATAGGAGGGGTCATTATTCATACAGAGGAGCCTATCTTATCATTAGTCAATGATATGTTTTGAAATGGTGAACGACAGAGGAGGGGGCGCTTTGGCAGCCAATCACCTTTGAGCTGGGGTCACTGCCCCTGTGGCCCCGCCCCTGTATACAGCCTTGTACGTATAGATGACTGGCTATAGTTGCCAAGGCGACTGAATATGAGGCTGGAGGGGATGTGGGGGGCGCTTCTGTCTTGTTCGGGAGTGCCTGATCGCTGTCTGGCCCGTTCAGCAGTGGGCGCCCCCATGCCGAGTATGCCCACCCCCAGGGGGACAGTGTTCCTGGAAGCGAGGCATGCTGGGAAATTAAATCAGGATGTCTACACACCCCCTTAGTAGAGGGGCTTTACTACAAGGTCCCCTGGATATAAATCTGTGTGTGGTTGTGTGTGGTTGTGTGTGTGTGTGTGTGTGTGTGTGTGTGTGAGATGCATGCTCGCTGCTACATTAAATCAAACTTCCTTTAGAGAAATTTCCAGGCCTGTCCGCTGAGTGTTCACCTAACCATTTGTCCACGTCACCCTCCACATTCCCGAAAATTTAGGGCAATCCTAATTAGCTATCATTCCCATTCCGGCATCGTTTACCCCGAACACAAACCTGGCGCGGCTCTAAAATAGCACACTTTATGCTTTATGTCCTCTCATTAAGAGGAGAGGTAGACGCAGATGATTTACCACACAGCACTCAGCTCCAAAGGTGAGGTGGGAGCAGTTCTATTCAGGCTCGGGGTGGGACCTGGATTTCATCCCAAACCCTGCATCGGGAGCCAAGAGACTTAATTGGAGACTGACTTTGTACTTACTCCCTTATCCAATTAATCAATTAAGGTCCAACTGCTACATCTTATGAAAATCAGAGATGCCATCATTCCGAGGAGGAAGTTGACTACCTGACCCCCATTGACAAACATGCCACCCTGCCCGGCTCACCTCTCTCGCTCTTCCTTCCCCCCAGCGTTGACGTTGACATTGGCGTTGGGTGCCTCCTGGTCCAGCGAGGAGGAGGTGCTGCCGTGGCGACTGAGCGGCGGCGGTGGCGAGTCGGAGCTCTGCTTGAGCGTCTGCAGCTTGGCCAGGGGGATGATGTCGCAGTCGTGGGGGCGGTGCCACACGGTGCGCTGGGACGCTGCACTGTAGTAGTAGAACCTCGACGTGTTTGGGTCGAACAGCTCCCACCACTGGTCGTCGCCCGAGCGCTTGATGCGCACGCCCTGCGGCGGGTCCCACACGCACTCGCCCGTCAGCAGGTTGGCGTACATGCGCTCCCGCGTGCGAGGCTCGATGATCTCCACCCACTCCAGCCTGCAGGGGGCGACAGCGATACGCCACAAACTTGTCATATGTGCTTGTGATCTCTTTAAATAGTTAAATTCATTCAGCTTAAAAAAGAAACTTAAAAAACATACTAAATAAAAAAATGCATTTAAGCTGGCATAAGCATCATTTTAACCTTTTAAAAATCATTAGATCCTGGTCACATGCCCCCCCCCTTTCCTGCTAAGGGAATACAGACAGGACTGGATAAAAGAGGCAGATCCTGCTATCTGGATCAGCTTCAAACACGCCTGTCAGCTTCTTGTACTGGCTCCGGCGAACAGCTCCGGAAGAATCCGCCGAGGGCTTTGCGGGGTAACCCTCCCGACTGCAAATGGCACCGCAGCTGTGCCCTCTCTACATCCCTGGTCTTTTCATCTTTTAATGTCACATTCTATGCAGTTTTAAGGCCTCGGTGCGTTCAGCTGGGCCGCAAGTGCACTTGGCGCCACGTTACCGCCGCCAGTGGTGATGCATGTCTGTCACATGTGACGTTAGCACGCTGGCCAGGTGTGTGGCGCTGACATACGTCACCGATCCTCGTCACCGCACACCTTCTGGATCACGGTGACCGTGACGCAGCTGGCCATTCACAGTGGAAGGCACTGGCGTCCCACCCCCCGGGATTTCGCCGCGCTCAGCTGGGACTGGCAGTAAAATCTCCCAGAATCAATTTTTAATCCATTAACGAGATGTCTGTCTAACGAAGCAACGGGATGCAAGTGTGACGTGATTGACCCTCTGTCCTCCCCCCCCCCCCCCCCCCCCCCACCCGTATTTGTAAATCACAATCATTTGACCTGGGCCTCAG
>JAODKF010000089.1:5998496-6014174 GCA_026779585.1 Mormyrus proboscirostris
CTGGGGGGGGGGGGGGGGGGGCACTCTTTAATCTCCCATACATGAGCACGCGAGCACACACCCGAGAAGCGAGGCGTCACCCTGAAGCACTCAGCTTTCATCCTGCTTCTTACTCATGACTGAAAGCTGTAAATAGCTCCCTAGGTTGCCTTATATGGGGTCCAAATCTTTAAGTCGTTTCTAGGCACAGAGCGGCTGCAGGAAGCCGAGGTGGAGCGACGTGGAAACGCGGGCCGGAACCATCCGGACTCGGGCTTGGGGTGCTGGCCCCCTCCTCACTCCAGCAAGACACAATGGCACATAGCTGTTTCCATAGAGAATGGCCAAACCTTTACCTCCCATGCTGTTCCCTCTGACACCCCCCCCCCATCATCCCTAACCAGATCAAAATGGTTAAATAAGCTAGGGGGGGGTCAAGAAAAAAAAAAAAGAAAATAATGCAGATCTCCCTGTCACCTCCCTCCTAGCGGTGACACGGTAATTACTGCGTTTTTCTCCTCGTAATTGAAAAGCTGTCACGCTTCAATCAAGCTGTCACTTACAAGCCAGGCAATCCAGCCTGTCACATGCCCATCCCGCAAAATGGATGACAGAAACTTCTGAGCCCCACGCCAGCTCTGTAGCCGCGTGACACAGAATCAGCTCTGAGCGTGAGAATTAGCTGACGGCTAGACGTGTTACAGGAGAGAAGTGTGTTCCTTCGGGGTAGGTTTGGTGATCTGTTACTTGAGAAAACAAAATGGGGCGTGCACAGCAAGGACCGGGAGGGCTTCTTTAACTATTTTTTATAAACACAGCTACATTTTTCTTCTGTAGACATGCAGAAGAAAGTGCAGTGTATGGAGGATTTTCCCAGGTCCTTGTCCCACAGGTGTTTTTAGAGAAGAAAACAGATTCAGATGAAAAAGGGCGACAGAGCTGGCGAAAGAAGGGAGATGGAAGGGGAGAGAGAGAGAGAGAGAGAGAGAGAGGGAGGAAAGTACAAAGTTAACTAAAACTTGCTAGTGTGTATCAACGAGCACGAGACACAGACGCTGTCATCCAGAAATATCTCCTCATGAAAGTTTAATCATATACAGTAAATGGAGGTGCCGTAATTTGTGTGTGTATATCACGAGGGACAAATGGGGTTTTATACATGGAGAGATGAAATCACAAATGGACGTCTAAATGAAGACAGGAAAATTTGATGAGACGATTAGGCCGCCTGTTCCATTGAGAGGCCCATGGGGGGAGCCAGTGGGCACATTTGGAAATAAGTTAACCAGAAATATGCTGTTTAGAAATGAGTAATGTGTGCAGATGTCCAAATGCAGTGAACTTCTGTGATGTCCTGGTGCACAGCTATGTTTAGAGAGAAGATGATGAGGGAATGCTGTTGAGCTTATTTTAACCCAATGTTTAGGGCAGGGCTCTTCAAATGTGGACCTCGATTCCAAATCCAGGCCGTGTTTTCAGTTATCCCGCATAGTTAGTTTAATATTTACCGATTCTGATTGGTCAATGGCTTCACACCTGAGTCACAGGCATAGGAAAGTTTGGGAAATCAGCAGGATTGATAACCTATTTATTAGGGAGGTCAATGAAGCCAAATTAAGCATTACGGTGTAACACATCCCCCCACCCCCCCCACCAAGTTCCTTCGCCCTTGTCTGTAGGTGGTTTTTGAGTGTTTTTCATTAGACTCTGGACTGAGTTATACTCAAAAGGCATCTTGAGCATAGCTACAGATTAATTTATTGTTTGATTCTGCTCGAAGGTCGACGTAATTCAAGCAGAAGCAATAAAAAAAAAAAAACGTGCAAAGAGAGAAACCCTTTTGTGCAATTTAGTCATGCAAGAAATCATAACTGTCACGTGGGCAAATGAATATTAGATTGTGGAATTTATAGACAATCCTTGAATGGATTGAAAACATTTTTTGAATGCTTTGTTGTCCAGCAATATTTCGCCATGGTGATACGTCGGCACAGTGATACGTTACCCTTCCAAACTCACAAGGCGACCAGTTAAAATGTACGGTTGGACTTCGGCGACAAAGAGATTCAAAACATTGCTCGTTAAGGTTCAGATGCAGCCTTTGTGTGAAGGTCAGAGACGGATTCTGCAAAGTGGGATGTTACGAATAACTGAGCGGCATAAATCCCACATGCATGTCGGACGCAGGCGTGTCACGACGCACCTTCACGTAAGAGATAGGTAATCGAGATGTATTCAGTACGGCGGCATTTACAAACAAGCTTTGTCACTGAGTGCCTTACTGCGATTTACGGGGTTTTTCCTGGGGAATCGATACTGTGGTCAATGCAATACAGGGGCCGTAAAAGCAGATGGGATTAGACCCAAGGGATTCATATTGTCTTATACTGACTCTCAGTCATTTCCCTCCACTGCATTTCCTTTGAAATCGCACCAGGTATTTCCACCCAGAAGTGTTAAGACACAGACGACTTAAAATTAATAATGAATAGAAACAGCAGGTGGGTCTCTTAAACGACACTGTACTGTGCCCAAAGGTTACAGGCAGGAGGGGGGACCCATACAGACCTGTGGTGAGACGAAAATCCCCGAACCGGACGTATAGACGGAATGGCTTCGGTGTACAAATGGATTCTGATGAAGGCAAATAAATAAATCAGCAGGTAAATAAATAAGAAAAAACACTCAGCATGATGCTTTAATTACTGGAATGTTTCTATAACGTGAAAGAGCACTTTAGAAGGGAGGAAGTGTGCAGGGTAAAGCTCTTTAAGCCCTTGGGGGGGGGGGGGTACTGTTTGACCCTTAAGTGATTAACCTGAATTCTAAAATGCTCAGTAAATGAGGTAACTGGAGGTGTGAGGAAACATCCATCCATCCATCCATCCATCCATCCATCCATCCATCCATCGTCTATCCACTAATTCTGGTCAAGGTCAGGATAATAATAATATGAAGACGATGGTGATGATGATGGTGAAAAAGATTAGAGGTCCAGTAGCTTTTCAAACTGTTCCTCGAATAACCAATGTTAGCACAGAGGCACAGAAACGGCCTCACTATGGAAAAGCGGCTCCTTAGCTGTCCGCTAATGCGTCGGGTGGTGGGAGCCTCCACATGCGAGTTAACACAGGAAACAATCAGGGACGGAAGCCACAACTCAGACAGCGAAACGAGCACTAATCCCATTATCAGCCAACGTGCATTTACCAAATTAGCATCTCCCTTTGGTGCGTGGTGCCACACCGGCCCTAGCTTCCCTGTCAAAGCAAGCCTTCTTCGCTCGCACGTTCCTGGCTGTTCCATAATATTAGCACGACCCCGACGGCACATCTCAGCGGTTATGGGCTGCTTATCACGGCCGTGAGGTTCAGTAACCTGCACAGGACCCAACGCATCTGCGCCTGTAGCCCGCTCAGAGCGAGCGACAAAGCTGCCTCCGCTTCCCAGAGACCCAAACCTCATACGGGGACCCGGAACATAATTAGATGAAAGTGCTAATTAATCTACAGACTCTACAGCTAATCAGGAGATCCAAGAGGCACGGTAGTAACGGAAATGTTTTGTTTTGGAAACAGTGCGCAGTGAGTATTACGCAACTTCAGTCGACAGCCTGCTGGACATGGGGGGGACCGAGTCCTGGGGTGTCTGGTCCCTCCGTTTGTCATCAAGGGTCATACAGGATGTTTTACAAGCGGCAGGTTTTTAGGTGGGTCTTGCCATGGCTATTCCATCGCCAATGGTTACGACCATCGATGCGAGCCCGCCTTGGGCAAGATCTCTGCCGTTTCATGACTGGGGTGTCCCAGCACAGAGAGATACAGACTGCGAGCTGACATGTCCCCTGCTGCGTCACACTGTGCCCCCTCCCAAAATAGGATTTTCATAAACAATACCCCCTTTCTCAGGCCACCATACGGCACAGCGCACTACACATACATCCGAGCGACGTGCGACTCACAGCTGATTCCCAGCAAGCATGGCGGCCACAGCAGGAGCGGCAGAATGAGGAGACCAGTATTATCATTTCCTGTCACTGGGCATAATGCCAGTGGCACTAAGGAATGTAAAAAATAGCCACCGTCCGTCCGAAAAGAGAAACTGGCCCCTCAGACTTCTCGCAAAATATTTTCTTTTTTTCTGTTTAACCAGGGTTATTCGTTTCATTAGAGCCTTGCACCAGAGAGAGACCCCAAGGAAACAGGTCGTGGTCTCCGCACAGACCTGGTGGTTTTATCTGGACTGCAATATAAAAACACCACAAATACACCTCTGGCAGTGATTGTATCCATTTAACACCTGCCGAGTGTTAACAGGATAGACTGCTGATGTCGCGATGATTATCCTGTTAACACTCGGCTGGTGTCAGAGTCAAGGGGCTCTCCCAGGTCAGGAAGGAGGTGGCAGTAACTGGATGGTCAGGCTAAGGGGGGTAGGTTGAGGGATAGACATGTCCATATCTTTCCTCCACCAACCTTAGCTGGAGTTAAATACTGTAGGTATATGCAACTGGTGTTTCTGTGATTATCCTGTTAAGACTTATCTGATCTTAAATAGTTATGTATCCCTGGTGTTGTGGTGATTATCTGGTTAACACTCAGCAGGTGTTAAATGGATATAGACTACTGGTGCTGTGGTGCTGATCCGGCTAACAGGCAAAGGGTTCTTCCATGTCAGGAGGGAGGTGGCGTTAACTTGATGGCCAGCCTGGGGGGGAGGGACAGGCTGTGGGACAGACATGTCCCCATCTTTCCTCCGCCAACCTGTCACTCGCTTGTTCGTATGTCAGTTACACAGCCCTGTTCTGGATGCATGACTCCCGGTCCTGGATTGGGGATTAACCTTGTTACCGGCGGTTACGCTCCTTGCTGCATTTATCCCATCTGTCCCCATCATGGCCATGTCACTCTGCTCGGGGTGGGGGCGACAAGGGCTGCTCAGCAGAGAATGACTGGCCGGCTGAACAATAACCCATTTTAATACATGCCATCTCTCCTCTACGGCCTTGACTGTACACACACACAAGAACAAAGGCACTGAGAAGCAGCAGACTGGGGAGCACAGAGACTGAGGCACACACACGCACACAAGTTTATCTGCAATTAAACAGACGATAAACAAAATGCCTCAGCAGAATGTGGTGGTGGTGAGGGGGGGCAGAGTGTACTTTCACACACGTATCTGTCGCCCCCTCTCCCCCAGTCTCCCTTCTGCCCCCTCCCCCTCTCTCCTTTTCCTCCTCTGATCACATGACTGTGCAGTGGAGTCATGTGAAGGATGGAGAAAAAGAAATGGGGAGAAGGGAGGCTGAGAACAGCTACAGAAACGCCTGAGGAGAGAGGGGGGGCAGGAGAGGAGCCAGGGATGGAAGCACTGAGTGGGGGCTGCAATCAGTACACAGACAGACACACAAGGACACACAGACAGACAGATACACAAGGACACACAGACAGACACACAAGGACACACAGACAGACAGATACAAAGAGACGGAGACACGGAGACGCACAGAGACACGGCAAAGACACGGAGGGACACACATGGAGACGCACAGAGGCACACAGAGACACGACAAAGACATAGACAGAGAGTCACAGAGGAGAGACACAGAGACACACATGGAGACACAGAGACACATGGAGACGCACAGAGACACACGGAGACACGACAAAGACATAGAGAGTCACAGAGGAGAGACACAGAGACACACATGGAGACACAGAGACACATGGAGACACACATGGAGACACACAGAGACACGACAAAGACATAGAGAGTCATAGAGGAGAGACACAGAGACACTCAAGGAGACACAGAGACACATGGAGACGCACAGAGGCACACAGAGACAAGACAAAGACATAGAGAGTCACAGAGGAGAGACACAAAGACACTCATGGAGACACAGAGACACATGGAGACACACAGAGGCACACAGAGACACGACAAAGACACACACACACACAGACACACACAGAGACACGGACACACACACAGAGACACAGAGACACACAGACACATACCAATACAATACATTCTTTTAAAATATATTTACATTTTTTATTCAGTTTTTAAAGTGAGTGTAAACAGCCAGAATAATTAATGATGTAGGCCTAACCACAACTGATGAACTTAACATTTAGCTGCCAGTCTAAAGTAATCTCAGAGTCTGAAGGAATCTCAGAGTCTGCTGTTTAACAGACATCTGAGGTCGTAACCTCAGGTTCTCTGGGGAAAAACACAGCAGTAACAGGAGTCAGCAAATTAATCTCTTAATTAGGCTGCTTAATTAACAGCATGAGGATGAGAATGGCTGAGCCACGAGAAAGGCCGTCCCAGTCAGATGGGTGTGGAGGTGTCTGCACACTCTGTGGTTGTGGTCTACATTTACAGGTGGGGGTTTCTGCATGCACTTTGAGGTTGTGGTCTGCATTTACAGGTGGGGATCACTGCACACTCTCTGTGGTTGTGGTCTACATTTACAGGTGGGGGTTTCTGCATGCACTTTGAGGTTGTGGTCTGCATTTACAGGTGGGGATCACTGCATGCACTCTGAGGTTGTGGTCTGTATTTCCCAGTTTATGCTTGCAGATCCAAAAGCGAGCAAAGGCAAGAACCTCAAGACACTCCTGGAAGCTTCCTTCACCCCATTTCCATTGAGTTAGGGATAAGGTTATGGTCAGTTTGCACACTTGGCTAGATAGACTGGGTAGTGAAGACCCCCTGATGGGCAGGGCATGAGGCATTACCCTCGTTATTTGGCTTACTGCCTTTAGTGTTGCCATGGCGCTCTGTTCGAGTCACCAAATTCAACGAGAGATGCATCTCGGTGTCCAGGCATTCTCCTTATAAAGGACACCAAGTATCACGTCGAACCCCCCATATCTACAAATACCACTATGGCATTTTAATCTTACTGAGCAAAAGGTGAACTGTTAAAAAGTAATTGTGCATTTAACAAATGTTTTTATACATTTAGCTTAATTCATGCAGTACAAAACATTAAATGTATAATTAACTCAATTTATTAAAAGCTGACAGATACTAAGAAGAGCATGCAGCGGAATTATTCATAAAATGCACAAAACATCTGGTACTTGCAGGAAGTGGGGGCATAAAGCACCCCTTCATTTAGGTTTGAAAAATGTTCAGAAGAGAGCTTTTTGGTAAAAACTCTAGACTTTAAATGTTTGAATATGTAAATTAGCCCAGAGATTGCTGATATGTTAAAATTACTATACTGTATTCCAAAATGTAATCAAGTATCAAAGTGCACTGACTAAATTAGTGCAGTAAATCTGTTTATACCTGAAGGCCTGAGCTACCTCCACCACCCCCCACCCCCCCACAGAGGATTACTAAAATGACCTGGGAAGCAAGTCAAGGGGAAAGGAAGATAAGCACAGCTGAGCGCGGGTTCGAGGCGAATTTACCTACGTGGATCTAACAGGAATAACCGTGTCCCCCACCTGCCCATCCTCCGGGATTAAGGTTCAATGTCACTTTTACTGCCAAGCGCACAGTCACCTCTCCATTATGCTCAGTTAATGCACTATTTTTACCAGTGGGGGTGCTGAGCATGCAGGCATGCCGGCATTTTCCAAAGGCGCGAGGGAAACGTCTGACTCGGACTCCAAACCGAGATCCCAAGCTGACGTAACTTCCACAGACGGGAACAGGAGCAGGGGAGGTCGGCCGTTTCCCCTCTCAACTTGCGGCTCTGTCTTTGACGCCTTTTCAGTCGATGTGTCGATGCAGTACATCGGGATGCCTCCAGGGGGCGCCGTCTTAGTCACAGGATGGCTGGTGTTTGCGAACACTAAGAAATGACACCACAGCCTACCCACAACAGACACTGTCATACCTCAAGCTGTGAAAACACATTTTTTAAGGTCATAAAGACTTATTAAAGAATTCCCTTCAGTTTTCTAGAAAAATCCATCTATCCTCCAACTATTTATCCTGGTAGGGTTGTGGGGGTTGGTACTGGAGTCTATGCCGCTATGGCATCATAGGGGACATCCCTGTAGTGCACCCTGGACGGGATGCCAGTCCATCACAGACCATTCGTTTTCAGAAAAAAAAGGACTTTCCGAGTCCGCTGGCATGTGAGCCACACTCCGGGAGAAACCCACACATCTGTGGGGTCAGCTGGGTGCAGAATCTGGGAAGAGAGGCATTTCGGGGCAGCGTGTCCTGACGATGACCCGGCTCGCTGGGTCCGCTTCAGTGGCCCATCACACCGGTGATCAGTCGGGTCGACTCACAATCGAGATCTGCACTTGAGACGGGCCATTTGATTTATACGGTGACAGTTCTCTGGGTGCCGCGATGGCTCTCGGCACGCAACCCTGCGGGTTCAACGCCCACCTCAGCGCTGCGTGTGTTTGTATGGGATTCCGTGCGCCGCCCCGGCACCAGGAGTCAGTCCATATGCTTCAGCGGGATGGTCGTCTTCGGGCTTGAGGGACAGCTCCAAGATCCGAACTTGGCCTGGCCAAGTCTGAATGCCTCCAGTTAGGAATGATGAACAGAACCATTCATCATGGGGATTTGGACCAGACCCGCAAATGGGAGAAGCCCGAGAGAACCCCAACAACCCAGGCTTCCTCGCTGTCATACAGATAACGTGCCAGACTGAAGCGCCGTTCAGCAAGCGAAACCATCTCCGAGGCGAACGAACGATCGCACACGGTGCTGCCGGGAGCGCCGACCCCTCTCGCTGCGGACAAACCGTTTACTTTATTCCTAGTTATTTTCTAATGCACGCGTCAGTCGAGGCTCCCGGGGCTTCAGACCAGGTGTGAGCGAGGCGGCTGCCTCGTTATCAGAGCCGGAGGCTCACGTCGTGTTTCCGAGTTCCGTGGCGATGAATCCCGGCGTGCCGGCAGGCTGTCGGGAACTACGTTGCTGTAAGAACTAATTAGAAGGCCCACATGGAGAGAGAGAGAGTCGGAGACAAATGGCGAACTGGGACGGGGCTCGGGGAGCGTGGCGGGGCGTAAACACCGACACACAGGCCTACGCGTGATCTTTCACCGTGAAGAATATCTGCTATCTGCTTTACGTGTTAAAAAACACACACGACAGCACAAAGCAGCCAAGGTATTGGTCATCCTGTCCGGCAGATGGTCGCTATACCATCAAGTGCAGAAGGGGAGTCCTAGCAGAAGGGGAATTAAGGGATGGGAGGATGGTATACCATACTGAGACTGACGAGAAGGTCCTTGCAGGAATGTTCTGACCATAGACTCTTGACTCAGGGCCGTGACGTGGCGTCTCCTCATTATTCAGCCTCAGAATTTGCTCCTCTTCCCTGATCTGGACCTTCCGGACCTATTTTGGTCCTCAGGGCTATCGCGGTTTCTCTGGTGCCGCGGTAACACAGCCACACAGCCCACAGACCCGCAGAAGCAAGCCGATATGGATTAATCATCGAACGAGGCCCCGGCCCGCGGGTTTCCCTACGGACAGCTGTCCACCGCAGGCCCGAAGGAAAAGCCCAGTTAACGATCCGCGCCGAGATAGCATCCCGCACACGGATCGACCGCTCCCGCTATCCGGCCCGGATTCGTGGACCTCAGCTGACCGGCCGGCTCAGTTACAGCGATCGATGAGCGGGACATTCAGCAGCGGAAAAATCAAACTCCGTGAAGCTTTACTCATGGTTACGAGCAGAACCTTACAAAACCCCTTTTGTGTGTGACTGTGTGTCTGTCTGTGTGTACGTCTGCATGCATCGATTTAGGGGGTGGGGTCCTTCACGTGAAGAGTGATAGTATCTGGGAGGTACCCCCCCCCCATGACATCATATATATCAGATATTATAAATTATTCTGTTCCTCTCTGTGCTTCAAGAACACAAGCTAATCCCTCCTGGGGGGGGCAGCATAGAGTCAGGACATTCACCTTCCCCAGGGAACCACCGCTGTGTTCTGCTTCTTTATTTGTGTCTTTTTTCAGCAGGTCGAGCCCACCCCGGGCACATTCTAGGCTCTGGGCCCCCCCCTTCCAGATTCCCGCTCCGTGTGCCCTGCCCACCGATCCGTCTAAGCCTTTGCCGCACATCTCCCTGTGAAAAAGGTGGGGGATGGGGATCAGCGGGACAGGGGTGTCACTATGTTTAAACTGAGCCCTGCTGTAAATGGTACAGCGTAAAGCGCAGTGGGAATAAGGGAGGCACTGCACCGCCCCAGGACCTCGACACAAAGTAAAAACACCCTGTGGGGGGCGGGGCATGCTGCAGCCAATCAGGTGACAGATTAACACGTCCCCATCCACTGCAGTCCAGAGATGAGGATCCAGCCATTAGCAATTACGGACTACCGCCGCAACAATCGCCAGCGGGCTGTGGGTTCAAATCCCTTAAAAGAAATCTTCTAAAAATCATAGCTGGCGGAATGAAAACGCCAAACGTATATCGGATGCATTCAGAGCAGAAAGCCACCGTTTGTCGGAAGCAAAGTGTGGGAATGCTGCACCGGGACGGCAAATCACCGAGCTTCAAGGTTGCCGGGAGAAATGGAAATCAATATTAACAAGGATACAGAGCTGTTTCTCCCTTTGAAATGGCTCCGGTGCCCTTCACCTGCCCTGTAGGCCCCGGTGTGAGATAAAGTGCCGCTTGATTGTGTTTGCGTGAGCAGGAAAATGCAGCAGCACGAGTCTCAAAAAGCCAGCATCCGACTCCCTTTGCATTGCAAATCGTACAATAAACAGACAGACAGTGAAGGTACTGAGAGAGAGAGAGAGAGAGAGAGAGAGAGAGAGAGAGAGGGAGAGATCCTACACCCCCAGGCAGGCCCTGTACCAGCCCTCCTGCATGCCTCGTTTCCAGAACTTTCCATCGTACTCATTTTCTGTAGGACTTGCACTGACAAGTATCAGCAAAGATCGCAATCACAACTGAGAGCGTACTATATCTCACTCACAAATTGCGTACGTTCCTACTCATCCAAGAAGCTTCTTTTCTTCCCGTTTATAAACAGAATCATGGTTAAAAGGAGACTGTAACAACTTTTTCTTCAAGTTAAATTTCACTTTGCTATTTCATACTATGCCACCCACTGTAACCTGGCTCCTGGTCTTCCAAATGGAAGTATGAAATGTCACACGTATGGTGCACCTTGTTCTTATTCACACGTCCGATGCAGGTGACGCTGCGAGCTGTCCCATGTCCCAGCAGAGAGTGATCTCGCTTCCTTGTTCCCACCCCACCCCAAGTATGTCTCGAGTCCCATGTCATACCTCCCATGGGGTGGAGTCTTTGACTCTGGGGCAACGTTTTCATCGGTATTCAGGCAGGATTTCATAATCCCAGTGGGCTTTAAACAAGGACTGCCGACCGAATGCCAGAACCCACCACCAGGAGAAAAGACACATTTAGAATTTTAATTAATTTTCATGCAAACATGCAGCCTTCCAGAAAAGCCAGACGTACCGCCTGGTAGCTTCACGGCTAACATGTTAATGAGCGTGTACCCAAAACGGGCGTCCCGGGCTACGCCGGATACACACAGCATTCAGAACCTTTCTGCTGGTCCCGCTTGCCACACGCACGTGCTCCACTCCGGCGGTTGAAACTTCCGTGGCTGACCTCCATCTGAGCACGTCGCCATGTTGTCTGGTCCATAACGCCGGCGGTTTCCACCCTCGCTGCTGCGTCGTCATGGTCGCGGGAACCGAGAGCTGAACCTCGACCAAAATGGGAGATTAGCGCGGAAGAGCTCAGAGAGCCGCAACCAATCGCTGGAGCGGGGATAAAAGAGAGTGGCCTGGCAGTGTGAATGGGAATACCACCAGCAGTGACAGCGCAGTGAGGTTTGGTGCCCAGGAGAGAGTTCCCATCCCGAGCAGGGGTGGTACCCCTCTGGATCAGTCTCTGCAGTAGCATAGTAAACAGTGTCACTGTGTCCATGAAAGACACAAGCGCATACCTGCCATTCTAAAAAGAAACCCCGCCCATCCAGCATTACATGGAGCACATCTAGCTGTGGAATATGAAGCCCCGCCCACCAGCACTGCACAACACTGCCCACCTGACATATAAAGCTGTATTTCTTGAAGCCACTCCCACAGATTAGACTCCGCCCATCTGGGTCACTCAGCATCTCAACACAAAAAAAAAAAAAAAAAAAAGAGCTTCAGATGACTGTGGCCTACAATTCCTCAAGAGAAATTCATTAACCATGTCACACACACTCGTGTCACATGCGTGACAGTGCCCTGCTCTTGTCCCCTTCTACTTTCCGCTTCTGACACCATGTGCATGGAACAGACAAGTGGAGAGGGGGTAATTTCACGTGCTAAAAACAGACACAATTTTTGAGCTAAAAGAGGCACATGGGACAAAGGGAGCTAATTTAGAAAGTAAAAACGCACACACGCAAAGAGAAGCTAATTCACGAGCTAAAAACAGACATACAGAGGAAGACTAATTCAAGAGGCGGTAAACAGACACATCAGAATGGGCTAATTCACGAGCTAGCAAACACAAAATGGGAGGGGGGGGGGGCTAAAACCATCACACACTCATCCTGATTGGCTGAGGCTTTTGTCTGTTCTATTCATTACCATTAAAAACAGAACTCATCTGCATTCCACATCAGTACCAGGTTCAGGATGGTTTAATCTCTCCATTCACCTTTTGGTTTGAACCTCAGAAGTGCTACAGGACTGTTTCCTGGAATCTCTACACGTGCTCTGCCAGAATTGGGCTGCAGGTAGGCACCACACCTAATCCAGGTGGAGAATGCTGGCATCTTTTCAGACCTGCTGTGAATGTCTTATGACTTGTCAGGCCTTTGATGTTACCAGCAGTGTTGGGTTAGCAGTGGGATCCCAAACACTGTACTGATCAGGAAGATGTCAGAACACTATGACAGCCAATCAGAACACAGAACACTTCCGATGATCTGAGGATCTTTGCCGTGACATGCAACAGCTGTCTACTTCTTCACCAGGAGGATAAAGAAATGCTCTGGGCATCCCCAATCGAACTCAGGCCACACACCGGCCAGCCAGGCAAGCTTCAGGCTCCGCCCTAACGATGTTTTACAGCGCAAACAGCGGAGTGCGTTTGAGAGGGACCATTCAAGGGGGCATGACCCCGAGGGTGGAGCCAGACAGGTAGTAGAAGCCACCTGCATCTGCATAACCATCTGTCCAGTGGAAATGTTACAAGTACATGATTTAAAAGACAGTCTTGGTAAAGAAAGGAATTCAAATACAGACTGTAAGACATGGCTCACTCCTGAACAGCCAGGCCCCCGCCGCCCCCCTCGCGGGGCTGGAGCCCACATTGCCCCCCAGGAACGCATCCCACCGGCTGGTGTGTGAAGACTGCGAACCATCTGCGCGTGTCGGTCCGCATGGGCAAATGCTTTGCGGGGGTGTGTGTGTGTGTGGGGGGGTGGTTCCCTGCCTGCAGAAGGGTGGTCTACACCATTGGTACCCTTTCACATCCACGTTCTTTGATTTTGTGCTTCGAAGGCTGTGACTCTCAGAAGTGACATGTTGGTGTGGTGACCCACCATGATGATGTACCATTTTACCAAGGTCCACGTGAATGGCGTACAGGGACACAGGGATAGGGATGCCAGCACAATTCCTGTTGATGCTGGTCTTTGTCCCAGCCTGGTGCGCTGCCGATCCAAACACACTTATCCATACGCGGAATCGAGCTTGACACCCTATCACCCAAAAAAAAACCACTCAGAATTCAGTTTGACACCTTGGTTCAGTGTTAAAGACTCAAAACCTGCATCCTGAATTGATAGCGCTTTTTTACGGCAAGATCAAACAGTGCCCCCTTCAGGATTGGTGGGCTTCTCAGTGACCCAGCCTTTAAAGTCAAAGTCTGGACAGAAAACACTAATGCTGTGTTATTATAGGGGTGAATACCATGCTGATCTGGCTGTTTTCCAGCTGCCGTGTTTACCAGCTGAGGGCTTGACTTACGTATTAACAAAGCTGAATGAAGTGCACGAGTGTCCCAAAACTCACACGAAATGCCCATCAGACCCTAAGCTGATCCTGCTGATTAATGTCTGTTCTCTCTGTTCCAGTATCACCCCACTAATTCCCTGATTGGCTAGGATACCTATTCATAATACAGCTCACCCAATGAGGCATGCTTCCTCCTACCTGGAACACCTGAGTTATGTCTGAATAAATAATATCTATTTGCTTAGCAGCTGACCATCTCCAGAAGGACATCTCGGCTCTCACAGTTCACTTCTGCAGGCATCCTGCCAACAGAAGGGTTAATTCAATAGGTAAAACAAAGACACACAAAGTAGTGTTAATTTAAGAGCTAAAAAAAACAGGCACAGAGTGTCCCAAACACACACACCCCCAGAGTGAAGAAAGCATACTGTGAGTTACCAACATAGCTGTCTGGAGAAGGGCTTCCCCACGCCCCCTGCCCATTTCAGCAAGCCGTCCCATGCGAGTGTGAAAACCGCCTACTGGGTGTCCCTTTCGTCTAAGCCCTGATCACGGACCTCGACAGAAACGGCTCTGTCGGGTCGGTCACGGAGAGGAAAATCGGACAGGCCCTCGAGCGGGACGGCCCCTGCGTTCCCGCCAGCGGGGGGTCCAGGCTAACCTCCTAGCAACCAGCACTTCTGCCATCCGATGACCTCACCACTTCCTCTTGAGTGCATCCATGGGGCCGAGGAGGGGCTGGAATTTGAGACAGAGACACACCCATGGTCACATGCAAAAATGCATACAGCGTGGGCAAGTAAATGAGCTCACCCCCTGAGCCTGACCAGTGTGCCTCAGTCCAGTGTGGGGGGTGTGTGTCTGTGTGTGTGTGTGGGGGGGGGGAGGTGGCTGGATCATGTCTGCAAATTCACTCGCAAAATCAATATTTCTGACACTAGCTTGGCACAGATGGAGCTCATTCGTGGAGGGATGAATTCCTCTCCTGCAAAAAAAGTGGCAGCCGTACTCCTAGCCCTGCCCCACAGCCTCACACTATCTATCCAGCTTCTACACACCAGCAAGGTTGGTGGGGAGGGGGGAGGAGTGAGGAGTGAGTGGGGTAAAATTCGATCAATGGTGGTTGGCAAGACCGACTTCAGTACCAAATACCCTCTAATACCAGTGCTCACTGACTCTGCTGCCCTGATACCACATACCCTCTAATACCAGAGCCTGCAGACTCTGCTACACTGATACCATATACCCCCTAATACCAGTGCCCACTGACTCTCTCTTCTGCACTAATACCATACATCCTGTAATACCTGTGCCCAGTGGAGAGATGTGTCATGCTTCTACAGGCTGACTGGCATCCCATGGCCAAGTCATTACCAATCAAGAGCTGGTTAAGTCCATCAGGCACGAGTGCCAGCCCGCTAATGAGGGAGGAGAGCCTCATGGAGCGGCACAGCTGGGCAGCAGCTGCGCATCAAACGCGGGCGTCTCCTCCTTCCCACAAGGCAGGAGCCGCTTCACCGTGATGCATTCAATACACATGGAATCGTCATCTAAATATCATACCGAGGAGTGAAAACCCTGCCTGGTGCGTCTGGTATATGGATGAGAGCCATCGGCATCCCAACAGGTGGCGCCACAGAGCAGGGAAGACCAGATCCAGGCAGACCGTGAGTGCAGTTTGCTTGGAGGGCCTGGCTGTCACGCCCCTTGGCAAATCCCCTAATCAAATACAATCTAGGGACATATCGGGGG
>JAODKF010000089.1:6046563-6063212 GCA_026779585.1 Mormyrus proboscirostris
GGGGGGGGGGGGGGGGGGGGAGTGGGCATCTCGTATTTCATTAGGGCCCCAAAGGTTCAAAAACCCAGTGTGTGTTACGTTTTCTATTCAATTTAAATTCTAAATGATAAAAGTGTGACAAACTGTATTACGCGTGTATTACCGGTCTTTAGAAACATGTCTGTTGCCGTTATTCAGTGATAATCACATGGGGCAGGAGCTGCAGCTAAGCTCAGTTGAGTGTCAGTCCTGGCACAGCATGCTAACAGTTAGCATTAGCGAAGATTAAGACACCCAGGCAAGCATAGTACAATCTAAAGGCAGCCGGGGTCCCTCCCCCACCACTAACCCTAAACTTTAACTCCACCCCACCCCCCCCCCAACACCCATCTACTACTAGAACAAGTCCCTGGAGCGGCAAATGAGGGAGATGGAGGAGAACTTCTCCATGGAGACCAATAACTACCAGGACACCATCGCGCGCCTGGAAGAGGACATCCACAACATGAAGGATGAGATGGCGCGCCACCTGCGCGAGTACCAGGACCTGCTCAACGTCAAGATGGCGCTGGACATCGAGATCGCCACCTACAGGAAGCTGCTGGAGGGCGAGGAAAACCGGTGATGTCATAAACTGAGCTTAATGCTGTGAATTTATGTCGCTGCCACTTTCAGACCGTGTTGCTGCGTCAACACAAAAGAAAATCGCCAGAAAATCGGTTATGAAATACGAAATTAACATTATTTCCACTACCCCGTACTGGAAAAGCAGGTGCAAGATCGAAGATGAGCATTGTTTTTCAATGCTCGCAGTCAGAAATCTCACATTAGTGCATTATTATAAAATTCACTAATTTGTTGGTTACTTTGTGCTGCTATACCAAGTAGACATTCTATAAGCCTAATCTCTGACACTAGGCCATAGATGCATAGCATTGTGGGGGGTTTTAGGGTTGGGGGATTATGACAGGGCTGAGGTCATGACAGATAGCCTTAGATGGTGGTGATTAATATGGAGATTCCTTGTATCTTAACAGCTGTGAATGTGCAGTATATCCGCACAAAACTAGCACGTTCTTTGAATTACACTTCTCCTCTTTGCTTTCCCCCATAGGATCAGCACTCCTCTGCCCAACTTTGCCGCTTTCAACCTGAAAGGTACCTCCTCCCTGTGTCATATTTCATTTGAAGCTAAAGCTAATTTCTTATGAATCTCCATGGTGCTGCCAGCAGAGGAAGGAAAGCTCTGTGAGTCACCACGCCACCTTCTCTGTCCATACAGACGCCATCATTGAGGCCAAACCTATGATTGACAGCTATACATCCAAGAAGGTTGTTATTAAGACCATTGAGACCAGAGATGGCGAGGTAAGGACGTCATGTCAGCCCGATCGCGATGAAAAAGTCTAAATAAGACAGATATTTGTAAATGACCATCATCCATCTGTTACTGAGTCTTGATTCTTCCATTTGTGGAGAATTAAACGAGTGACATTTGGGTGCATGAGAGTCACGGAGAGTGACGCACATGAGATGAGCCACTGACAAACGGTGGAGGAAAACAGGGCGGTCCATGCCCTGGCTGCTGAAGACCCCACAGCCAGCCTCTTAACCCTCTCGATTCCCCACCCCCGCCTTGATGCCAAACAGGTGCTCAACGAGTCGACCCACGATGACCTGGAGTGAACCCTCGGACACGGAGAGGGAGGAAATGGCAACTGTGAACAAAAAACAGCAATGGAGGACACGCACTTCCGGCGGGAGAGCGAGAACTAGGAAAGAAAACTACATTTTAAAGATGAAATAACACAGAAACAAAAGCTTTAAAGTGCCTTCTGTTAGGTGTAGGTGCTGTAGGCATGAACTATAGCTTTGAAGAACAATCCTTTTAGCAAAATTTATATTCAGACACAGAATAAATACCAAATACACAACAGCAATATTTTCTGCAGTAGTAGACATTTTCACTGAGCTTTTTTTGCCACACGGAGCACAACAAACTGTACACAAATAAATCTTTGAAAAAAACGTCACTGTTTCTTTAAAGTACTGTCCTCTATTAGTGTAAATCGTGTGAGACAAAATTCTAAGCTGTCTATTTGAGGAAGGAGTCAGTAGGTCTAATGGAGCTAAATAATTCACTTTGTGTGGGACTTTTATGGCCTAAAAATTGGGCTTTGGGCTTCTTGAAACTCTGGCTTTATTCAACACAATAAAGATTTGCTATTCAGTCAGCTCTCCCGCTGACACGCACTTACCTGATAGCCAAATCAAATAAGATACACATTTAATCGGGTTACACTCTGAAACTTGCATGTCCAGCAGCTGGAGTGAGATTCTAAGGTGTCTTGCCCTAAAATAAAATACAGACTGTTCTCAAGTACAAAAACATGTACTCATGTACTCAGTAGTTTGCACTTTTGGCTCACACCTCTGGGACCAGGGTACGAGTCTCTGCCGGGGTTCCATGTTCTCGCTGTGTCATGGTGGGGTTTCCTCCATGCATTCCGGTTCCCCCCCATACTTCACAAACATGCTGAGGCTGATTTGAGTTACCAGATTGCGTGTGCAAGTGTGCCCTGCGAGGGGGTGGTGCCCCTTCCTGGGGTGTCACCTGCCGTTTCCCTGTAGCCTCCAACACAGGCTCTGGAAAATAGATGGATGGGTTATATGTCAAAGAGAAAGCTCATATTTTAATGCATAAAAAAGGTTTGTTTGTGATGCACTGAAATAAAATATATCGCTTGATTAGTCCAATCAGTTGAGACGTCCAATCAAATTTTTAATTTTTTTTTTTCAAATCAAAGTAATAGATGCATCCAGGACAATTGGGACAAAGCCTGCTGTGCTTTTCTCCCCAGGCAATTAATCTAACATCTATAATTCGTGGGTCACTGAAACAGAGTCTAGCTTAATAGAGGACGTTAAAATCAAATCACGAGGAACGGTACCAAGAATTTGGCAACAACCAATAATTATTAGGCCATTTTGTCACATGACTACAACTCAGAAGTGTGAATATGTTCATCCAGCTAACAATAAAATCTTAAGTACCTGATAGAAATTAAGGATTTGTCCTGCCTAATGAATAGAATGAATTGAGGGGTTTTACTGCGTGGGCCATCTAACGGGCACGCAAAAACGCTCTACAAGGAAGCGTGGGAAAAGCAAGACAATCGATGGAACAAGCCGTCCGCATAATTAAAGATCGTTCTGATAATATGAGGCATGCATTGTGAACTAATGCAATTAAACCCTAAGCAGAAGAATACAGGGAGAGAGAGAGGGAGGGGGGAGAGGAGAGTCGATATCATGATTTTAGGTCGCTGTTGAATCAAGCCTGTCAACCTGCAGCTGACGTGTTTAATATGTGTATGTGTGCAGAGACACATTTGACTTGTTGGGGGGGGTAAATTGGTGTCGTGTAAGGGTCGGCCCGTTTATAAGTTTAAAATGCATAAAAGCAAGAATTTGTGTACTGTATCAAGGCTTTTTGACTTTGTATATCACTAAATTACAAATGTTCTGGTCAAGATTATAACAGCTGTTTTTTTCACTAGCAAGGCATGCCCAGACATGTAATGCAAGATAAGACCAATTCAGTTTATTTATATAATTCTCTTGAGGTTTATTTTACCATTATTTATTTTATTGAAAACGAGAGATATGCTGTTATAAGAAAGGTCCAGAAAGCCACCCCAAAAATATTAAAACCAGTCTTTTCAAGATAGGATAAGGAAGTGTAACAAGGTAACCAAGAGGTAAGAAACAAATTGGATGATAAATAATTGTTTTGAGGGTATTTTATGGCACCGACCCGTTTAACATAAGAGATAGGAACAGAAAGCTAACATGAGACTAACGTTAAATAAGGTTATAAAGTGCTTCTGTGTGTGCCTGTGTATGTGTTTTCTCCCATTATGGCTGTCTTATGTAGGACAGTAATGTGACCGTTGTTAAAATCGCAGTCGGTAGTTTTATGAGAGAGCATAAAAGTCAGGCTTGCAGAAAGCCCAGATAGCTAAGTCTTGCTCAGACTCCTCTGTCCCATGTGTTATTCCCGATTATTGAAGAGTGCTGAGCGGCACCCTTGGCCCAAAAAACCTTCCTCCTCTGCCCCCCATAAGGCTGCATAACCGTCACAAGACGTGTGACTCACGCTGAACCGCAGAATCCTGAAACAAACACGATGCTTCAAGCGAATTTGAAAACCAGCATTTCATGCCCCAATTCTCTTTATAGGACGACAGCTTCGAGACCCCCCCCCCCCCCTCTCCATTGGTCTTAAGTATGAAACTGTGGAATGGCCACCCCCCTACAAGTCAGAGACACCCTGCGCAATCATGTCAGTCCACTTAGTGCATGATGTTCACCCTACTGTCGAAATCTTACAGCGTTAATTGTAATCCCAAAATTCTCTCCACATCAGAGTAAAACCGAATCGGCGACTAGAAAATAAATAATACAATGAAACAAATAAAAATGACATACAACTAAATGTTCCTTTATGCTATGTTCACTATGCGAGCTTTTCCATCTCATGTACGACTTCAGCCTAATACATGCCCATAAACCAAAGTTGTGCAGCTCTTACATTCATTTTATAAGGCCGCCCTCCACTGGCAGCACCTGGAACTGTATGATGCTCCGACAATATTCCTATGCATATTAGACACATGTATAAGATTAGGCACATTAGGGGATTCTACACTCCTCTATTTTTTGTCTCACTCTGCTTGAAAAATAGTTTTGCTAAAATCGTTTAGCAATTCGTACCGGATTTTCGTATACATTTCGTACCCCCAGCTCGACAAACTTTACTTTGCCCCCCCCTCCTTTCGGCAAATTATAATCATGGGCGGGGGTGTACCGTACCCTATTTTTTATAATCCACGTGCAAATGCATGTTATAGTACATAAATATACATCAATAAATCCTGAAGCTTGTAACTTAATTAAAGAGCTCCGGGGGTTTGCCTCTTAATAGACTTTGCTGAGTGTGTGTCACTTTGATGGTTTTCGCAAATCGGTAGGCTCAGCGGATCTTTATCAGGAAGTGTTTTTTTCCAATTCTGGTTTAATTTGTCATCCGCTCAGTGGTTCCTGAAATTTATGGTTTCTTTTTTGTCAATCGTAATGTTGACAAGACTGCTGTCCTTGGTACTACAGCCCCCCCCCCCTGCCTGAAGTGGTGCTGTTTGAACAGCTGTTTAAGATTAGGAACTTCCTATTGGCTGGACTGGCTCTGATTGTAGAGAGTCACATGGCTCTGGACTTCCTATTAGTTGGCTGGGTGCTGATTGGACAGCTGTCCATGGTGCTGGTCTTCCATAGGCTGGGATGGTGCCGATTGCACAATGCTCGTGGTTTCATATTTATTTGTCTGAGATAGTTGTGGCTGCACCTATGATCAGTATGAGTTACATGCAATGGGCCAAGCGGATCACTGCTTTTTGAGACGCATGCGGTCATCTGAAGACCAAGCCAACATAGGATCTCGAAAATGAGTTGCCAGTGCAAATTATTTCCAGGTTATGTTGACGAAGCATGTTGTAATGATGTAATTTTTTTCTTATAAAATATGAGACATTAATTTATACTCATATAGTTGGTGAAGGTACTCTGTACCCAGCTCATCTCCATGCTGCTCATCAAAGAGCCATCATGCTGTTTTTTAGAGTTGTGTAATCTGTTTGCATCGACCGCTGAGATTAGACCGGCTACCCTTGGGCATCGCTCAGCGCGGCTGCCCGCCCCAGCTTCCTAATTTTGCCGTTGCTTTGACATTGTTCCCAACTGGCCGTGCGACGCAGTTACCATATATGTTACTTTTAAGTGGCATCCCAAGGGCTGTTCCCGCCTTACATTTTGTTAATAAATTGCTTATTATTCCGGCAACAAACCTAGCAGGTTAATAATAACCAGAAGGACTGAGTTCAAGGACAAACCATTAAAAAATGACACGCACTGTATCTTTTGTACGCTACCAGTTCTTACCATATATAGTCTTTGTTGACACTATTAATAATTAATTTATATACAGTTAATATTAAATTATACTAGACTAACTGATCAGTTAATAATAGATATACAACGCAGTGTTTGCAAGGACTTTCAAACTAGAGATATTGCATAGTCTATTTATAATTTTAATAATCACTAACCAAATTATTATGTGTTTTGTGCACTTTAACTAAACACAGATTGTTGAAATGAAATTGCCTAAATATTCTACAGGAAGTTTTAAAATGTGAAAAAGAGAGACTTGTGGTGGGGTGAGGTACCAGAAAAGTGCCCCCCCCCCCTCCTCCGTCCGCTTTCAATGAGACTCGACAGACTAATTACAAGCGCTTGTTTGCGTCAGTCATCCGGCCGGCGGGAGTTGGCTTAGCTGGGTGGAAACTACAGCACAACTTCCATGCCACTGCATCCGATGCCACCAAAGGTACAGCGGCTTTCCCGAGCTGCGAGTGAGGAATACGTCGCCAAGAGAGGGAAATCCGAGAGTAGCGCTAGTTAAGAGCCTCATTTCAATAATGAAGGAAACGGATCTCAGAGCTCAAACGGGCTGAGAAGGAAATATAGAAAATACGAAAATCTATCTTTAATTATTGAAGCTGTAGGCTATAGATTTTATAATACATAGACAGCTAATGAGCGCACAAGACAGATCCTCTGGGCAGCAATTTAAACAGCAAACTTTCAATGGAAGATCTTTCCATTTAACTCATCAACTCATCAGGGTGCACAGCGATGGGCTCCGTCACATCAGCGCTGACGAAAGCAAAGAGCTCCACTGTCAAGGTGTCATCCGAGCTGCAGCACGACCGGGAGCGAAGCCGCTCGGTGCGAGGGAAGAGGAGCGCGGCTCGGGCTGCCGCGCTTCCCAGTCAGCCGCCTCCTGGAGCACGAACCACGCCGGATACCGTCTCGGCGCCCGCTGGTGGCAACGCTGCACGTAAGTTACTCAAAATATGTGGACATTTGTCAGGAGACGCATTAAGCAACTTGTTGAAGAAGCCTAGGTATAGGCAGCAGTAAAGTGCTCTTAACTTAATTTTACTTCTTTTTTGTTAGGGATAGTTCATAGACCGATAAATCTAAAATAGAGTATAATATACTTTAAAACCCTCTTGAAGGGGCCTACGCGTTTG
The DNA here is from genome assembly GCA_026779585.1 of Mormyrus proboscirostris. Lineage (NCBI taxonomy): Eukaryota > Metazoa > Chordata > Actinopteri > Osteoglossiformes > Mormyridae > Mormyrus > Mormyrus proboscirostris. The sequence goes on from JAODKF010000089.1 coordinate 6,053,697, forward strand.
TATGCATCAGAAAATATAATGCGGACTGAATAATAAGTACCAAGCAAGAATTGTGTGCCTAAAAACTTCTGGCCGAAAGTTTGACTCATTATGCGTCTTTATGGGCTATATTTATAAGTAGTTTGTAATTTGTGTCAAGTTTAATCCCAACAGATTATTCTGGAAATAAATGTAGGGTACGCTCTTCTTCACGATATTGTGATGCAGAAACGGCGAAAACTGCATAGCGATGCAATACCTTGTGTAATCACCCATAGCACTGTTGTTGTTACGTTGGCCTGTATAGCCCATGTAAGCATAATAAATATTAACTGAGAAAAGAATACATATTTTAAGGAATAAACGATTTGCGGTCTTTTCGTGTATATCGGGATGTGGCGGAAATCAGGGCTGTGATGTTCATTCATTGAACGGGCAGAGTCCTTTGAAGGTCAGACCGTGGAAAAACGGTAAATATATGCATTGCCTATTTCTCGGCCTCCGTGATGACAGGACCCTTCTCTTTGATGCGGCAATAAAAGACTCTCTTTACCTCATGTTAAATAATAATGATTCATGCGCGGCGTTGCTATTCTGAAAACCGCCGCATTCTGAGACATGAATTTTGGGGTCTATAGCTTTCCGGCTGACTTCCACAGACAGTTTTTCCTCCTCCTGCACTACGACCTGGCTTCTCACCAACACTTTCGGCTGTCTACTTTGTGTGTGTTTCTGCTAAGAAGCTTTGGGCCCCACACTTTTCAGTAATCGAGATAATGCCAAAACGCAAATGATGTAGAATCGTTAAGAAGAAATGGGAGATTACTGTGGCTGTGGACCTCACTTCAGATTTTAGATCATTAGGCGCGAGATCTTCGGAGACCGACTGCAACAGTGAACCAACATCCAGGACGCTTCCTGATTTTTATGATGACGGAATTATATATAAATATATATTTAACGAAAGGGGGTGTTTGTAGACCAAAAACGGGAGACAACGTCCTGTTCTACGGGGCCAAGAAGGGATGATAAAATGAGTGTGATAAAAGAACTGAGGGTACATGGAAGGTGGACAATAATAAAATAGCCCTTTAATCAAAAGTAAAGTTTTAGAATAAATAATGTTTTTATTCCTTATAATACAGGCTCAGTCCTTTATAGAGTTATTTAATATGCTCAACAATAAAGTTACAACTCTTCCTATCTTAAAGCCATTCAGAGAGAAGCCCAGTTCTATAAAAAGCGTACTTTATAACATCATGTCGTCCTTTAAATTGTTTAAACTCTGTAAGAACAGCGCCCCCATTCTGTGATGAGGGCGAACTGCTACACGGCCCGACCCCACCTGACTCATCAACTTTCCGATAGGAGAACCTCTCCACTTGACAGTACCTAAAATATCATCCGGCTGCCCCATGGGGGCTACTTCCAGTAGCACGACCCCCCAGGGCTGGTAGTTGCCTTGGTGGCGAGCTGGCTGGAGAGTGGGGAGCGGCTGCGGGGCTGCCCGCCTCAGAGGCAGACTCGTCAGCATGCAGTAGGAAACCAGTAGACACCTATATTTATAGCCTGACTGGTGCTAGCCTGACAGGAGCACCAGAAACTGTGAATGAAACAACACGTTTCCTCTGCAGACACATCAATATCAGTCCTGCTCTAGCGTGTGTATTCAGGGACTATAGGTAAAGCGTATTGACAAAGACAGAAAAGAGAGACATGCTTACACCAGCGAATGGAATCTCATAAACAGGTTTTCTTTTTCGTGTTATTTATTTTTCTTCTGAGGATCACCCTACAGCCCCCGGTGAACTAAGCTCATGCCTGCCCCCTGTTGGGGACTACTCGAAAAAACAAATAAAAAAAAAAAAACACGAGCGTGTCAACACACCCACGCCGTGCCACCCTGTCATTTCCGCCCGTGGGAGCTATCCCCACGTCCCCGGGAGCAGGGCGGCCACCGCACATGAAAAGTGCCTGATTACACGTATCGCTCTGTGTCGCCGTGCGATCGGCTTTAACGAGCTGACGGCGTGTAATTAGTCTGTCTCCGGACCAACACGTAGATGCTCATTACAGAGAGGAGGAACAAACCATAAATGAATGCATGCGGTTCGCTTGGTGCAGGTTTGTTACATCCATGTGCATCAGCTGTAAAGATCCATCATTACCACATGTACGGTCATATAAATAGGACCGCATCAATCAGATAAAAATATTTATTAATGCATGCGGAGTTATGAAATGTAATTACTGAGCACATGGGACATCAGCAGGTGGTTAAAGAGCCAGAAGTTTTTTTAGTTTAAGTCCCATGACAGTGTGCTGTAGTACAATAGTGCCAGTACTTAACGTAAAGGTCAAGTAAACCACCCGCCTGTAAACGAATGGGCAAAAGGTAGGATAAGACCAGTTAGGCATCTTTAAGTGAAAAGACGACAAACCGATAACCAAAGGTTTCTGAAGGAGGGCCTTCGTTTTAATAGACTTCATATAAAAGCCTGTCCTTAAGGGAGCAGAGAATGAACGACAATAAATAGGCACATAAATAATAGGCAAGTATTATTTAATCTAAATGAATACACTGAAAGGTTTCATTTTGAGGGTTCCGCGAAAGGGCACTCCATTTACAGAGGAAAATTTGTGTTTTTCTCTATCTAGGTTGGTCTCCTCCCTGCCTCCCTTCTGACTGCGCACGCGCGAGTTGTAAATACCCCCCGCATTGATGCATGTCTCTGGAAGCTTCTGTAATGCTGACTTTATTAGTGAACGCTCACTTTGAAAAAGGCTAAATCTCTATCAAATAAGGGTGCGCATCCAGTTTAACTGAATATCCAAGCAACCGCCTGGAAGGACCCCCGGTGCGATTGAAAGCTTTCAACCACGGCTGGACAACATTTACCACACTTGATTCGGGGGTGGGCCGCTATTGGAATTCATATTTCATACTTTCAATATGCCTATCATTAGGATAAATAATATGTTGCTAAAATACCAGTCGCTAATATAAAACAGGTTGACGGGAGCAACTAAATTATGAAACGTAAATTTAAACAGGATTCCCACCAAGAGCAACAGACTTTTACCTTTACTTACCGGTAAAACCTTTTGCTTCTTGTTTACTCTGCGCTACATAGTCATTGCGGCGGCCACAGACCGTAGAGCTACTTATTGCCCATCCGCCAGTATTTTATAGCTAACCAGAAAATGAGGAATCAATTAGGACTAATTACATTGTTAGAAATCATGGAGAAATACATTGGCAAAAAAAAAAGAAAACTTATTTTTGCGATTGGTTCAGAGGGAAAAGCGTGAGGTAGAGCACACTACAAGAAAGTCAGTTTAATTGTTTACTTTGTTTTTGGGTGGGCAGGGCGGTTATATGGGTCTGAAATGCCCAGTTCACCCTCCCGTGGCACCTACAGCGCGTTTTTGAAATGAGAATGAATTTAATTTCTTTCAAATCTAAGAACATGACTTTGAGCAGTACAAAGTGTAAGAACTGCATCAACGGCGAAAACATTATTTTATTGGGATACTTTCACGTGAGCAACGCGTTTTTTCCTCCTATAAAATACACCTGAGATTAACTGATTTAAATGAAAAATTGTGTCTCGTTTGATAAAGAAAAGCGCGTGCAGAGTCATCAGAATAAAGATGTCTCCATTTCGGAAAGACCCGTCGATTTATTGCTACAAAAAGTAAAACAAATGTGACAGGCTCGTCATTGCATTTATAACAAAAACATACCAAGCAGTTGCAAATGTATACTTACCGTATAGGCTATGTTGACTTCATGTCAAATGAACATAAAGGACTTTAAATGTATTACTTAATTTGATTTAATTAGTTTATTTTCAAGATTATTTTCGGAGGTAGGCTTGGGTCTCTAGTCAAGTTTAAACTAGTCTAGATGGCATATTAGCACCCAAGTCTAATTAAAGCTTTACATTTTAAACTATTTTTAGCAGCGTGTTCAGTAAAACGGAAACCAGCGTCTAAAAGCGTCAATCTTATGAATAGCGCCATCTAGTGTATGTGTAGCCAATCTACTGAACTTAATGCGTCTATTTTATATATTAATTAGCGAATTCTGAACTTGCCCGTTGGAGAGTGTGGTGAGACGATCTCTAATGATCGGTGGCAGTGCTGCTCTGAAGGTATTATGAAAAAGATGTCTGACTGGCTTACGTACAAATTACTAATTTAGAGAGGCGGACAGATTGTTGAAGGTAGGAAAAGTTGATGAATAAAGTGACGATTGACTGTCGGCTGGCAGCAGTGCTTCGGTTGGAGATCTGAGACTGGGAGTTGAGAGGGGAACTGAGTGTGATCGTGACTTTACACGCCAGCCCAGGCAGTGTCTCACTCCTGTCACTCCGGGAGGACAGGAAGGATGGGGGGTATTCAGGGCTTATGTGATGCGGTGGGTGGGCGCTTTCATTCTGAGACAAAGCATGATGGAAATACCAAGTTAAGACGTGTGACACGGCAAAAGGTTGTTATTTAGCGACTGACAGACACGTTGCATTTGTTTCTTGCGCACTTGTCATAATTCCAATTAAAGCTGCTTGAAAATCTCCGTCGTCCCGATTTTGTTTGTTCTGTGGCAGAATGAATAACCAAGAGTGGCAAAATAAAGCAAAAATACGCAAATAAAACGACTTTGTGCGGACTTGACGCCATTCTTTGTCGGTTCTAGGAGTTTTCCTTCCCAACGTTATTCCGAAAGGGACGGTTGGCGAATCAGAAAAAATGGTCCTGTCATTAGACAGACGTAGCCTGTCACGTTGCTTCATAAACCCAAATAACTTCACAGTTAATAACCAAAGGTAAATTAACTGTGCCTCAAGTCGGGTGCCAAATGAACGTTTTATGGATCGCAATTAATGCAGTAACACTTTATGTTACCACTGTGAGTTATTATGACTGTGTTGTAAATTACAAAACAGCGCAGTTTTACTCGCTACCTGAACTAAATCTCCAGTTTCTATGGAGACATGAAATGGGGCTGAACTAAAGGGCGGCTTACCTTTTGAGGCTATTAGAATGGCATCTCCTTTCTAACCGCTCTGGGTACAACAAAGTTATGGATGAATGGATGTACTGGAACCTGTCTACCAGCCATTCATCTAGCAGACTCAAGTGCTTTGATTGATCACAGGATGGTTTAATGGATGATAAAGCGTTTCAGAATAACGGAATAACTTTCCTGTGCCAAAGGCGTTAGATAAAAAGTAAATGTTTAAATATAACTTTTTCTTATAGGCTACTTCTGTAGCCAAAACATCGGTAACCACGCGGAGTACTTGAACAACAACGAGCAGTAATTAGTTTGCGCAGTCATATTAAGGGATGTAAAAAAAAGATTTTATGTCAGATTTCATTGAAATCACAGTTATGCAGGTTTCAACTTTGTCGGTTCTATGGTCAGATTATTCGGGTGCATAATGACTTATATATAGGCCTATATTTTTAAAAATATACAACTACTTGACAGATGGTCCACACCATATTGATCAGATCTGCGCAGAGCTCTTGTGGAGATACGGAAATACGTGCCAAGCAGACGGAGTTTACAGCTTCATGGCAGTAGCCATTGTGCATGTTGTGTGTCTAGTCGGGCCAGCAATCATCGTACTCCGCATCTTCGGCTGGCTGGCTCAGAGTCCTTTTGAACCCGTCTTTTGATTACATGCCCACCGATTTGTGCGCCTGTAGCAGAAAGAACCCCGGGCAGCCGGCGCTGGCGGCCGTGGAGACAGCATCTTGGGCAGATTGCGTTCGCAGAACGGCGCAACCTATTTGACGGATTCTCTTTTATTGTTAAATCGTTTAAATTAATTTTCGCTTTGTCTAATACGAATAAGAGGCTCTTTATAAATGGTGATTTCCTTCATTTTCAGTCTTCAAGTACTATAATTTTTTACTCATCCCAGTAAGGGGGGGGAGGGGGGGTTAAGCTTCAAACATTGTTGACGCACTTGCTTTCGAATTTAAAACATTAAACGAAGCCTTTGTTTTTCTTTATTATTAAAGCATAAGACCAGAAACAGCTTGATCCCAGTTTTGCTGCATTCCAGTACTGCGCGGACCTTACAGTATTAGGTCCTTATCATCTTCAGGAGCTTTTAAAATCTCCTGTTAAAAAATCGAGCGTGCCTTTATAGGCCACCATCAAAGTGTCGCGGCAGGTGGCTCTTTCTCTGCAGATGAAAGGTAAACATTTCAGCGTGGTACGAGGCTGTCCCCAACGCCACCACAACAATTATGGGGGGTTAAGTGTCAGGCGCTCATTTTCGTGCATAAAAGCATTCTGTGCCATCTTACATTTCGTTCAGAGAAAGAAGAACTCCAGTTCTACATTTCGTCCACCAAAGCACAAAGAATTCACTTTCTTTCGTGCGCATAAATCAAAAGGAATGTTTCGTTTAGTACACAGAACTGACACATTATCAGCACCTTGCATTTCGTGGACAGGAGGCTGAATGTACCTGCTGAAAAGAAAGTCATTCCGTTCCCAAAATTCATTTTGTCAACTAATTAAATTCATGTTGTGTATGTTGTGTGCAAAATGCATGTCGGGAAAGTGGTAGGATAACATACATTTTGCTTTGCAGTTACATTTTACAGTTTCTACAGACATGCCACTCACTCTGATTTTTTGTTTAGGTTGTCATGCTTCCACAAGCTTCGTTATTCTTTTCTGTTGTTAACTTCGCTTTTCACCAACTGAAGCGACTGGACCATTCGTCGCACCCGCGTTAGGAGTCCGTCTAGAAACTGTGCTTCCGTTTGTGTTTCGCCTGTTCCCAGCGCACAAAAATGTAGCCCACACATAAATGTGAATAATAATTACAGGACATTATGTCACTCCTCAAGCACCACTAATCTATTCATCTTTGATAAAATGTCAACTGATCATCTGCCTCGAGAGGAGAGTGACCAGTGTCTGCCTCAATCTGTCAGACCTGGAAGATTCAAATAGCGGACAACTTGTGCTACAAAAAGAGCAAGTTGAGGGAGGCGTAAAAATAATTTTCCCCACGGGGATCAATAAAGTTCCATTATAAGTATATTCACAATGTGTAGACGATTGGATTAGAAAGACTAACTAAAGCTCACCAAGTATTTATTGGTTCTTGGCAATAACCACTCACAAGCCGTGTGGCTCAGTATAACGTACAGCGTGATTTAGCATAAAGCCATGTCAGAGTTAACCTGAACTAGCATAACATTAGCACGACATGTGCAGCAGCGTTAACTTGAGATAGCATCTGGCATGGCACGCACGCTTTAAGATTGTCACGCAAGAAATCATATAGCAAATTTATAATATTCTATTACAAACAAATTGAAAATCTCCCACCAGGCAGCAGACCAAAGTTAGATACCCTGATAGCATGTGTAACGGAGTTAGCCCGAGTTAGCATAACACGTGCACCAGAAGACAATCTGTATAACAGCTACCAAATCGCCTTGTAATTCCCATCAGGCATCAGTTGGAGGCGCACCACAGATGGTCAGTGTGCTTCTGTAAGTGAGCGTGCAGGGAATAAGCCATCAGTTTCTCCACACCATGAAGACCAGCGACTTTTTACCAACGAGGAGCCGTCCTTGCTATCCCGGGCCTCCTGCTCCCTCATTTCCCCGACGGCGCCCTCCCGCGAACGGGAGCAGGGTCACGTTGACGCGAATGTTCATGTAAGCTTGCAGAGGAGCACGCACACGCAGGCAAACGAACGGAGAGGGTGATGCAGCGTGCGGATGAGACACGGTGCCTGCGTGTGAAGGACTGGAGAGAGTATGAGGGAGCTGGAGGCGCTGAGAGGAGTGAGCTGGAGCTGCCGGCGGAGTCCAGCTTCACGGGGGGGGGGGGATCTCTGTCCTGCATGCGGAGGCGCCCCCACACGCCTCAGTCCTGCTAAGGGGCCAGAAGCGGGGAGGAGAGGGTGGGTGTATGTCGAGGGAGAGACCTGTAGCTCTAGAAGGGAGCGAGAGTGGGTGTAGGGGTCAGACAGCCACCACAATCACGCCCCTCTCCATCGCCACCCCCACCACACGTAAGCTGCTGCCCGCCAGTCACTCCTCCACCTCCCTCCATGAAGAGGAGACAAACTCATCGAGGGAGAAGACGAAACGCGAAGAGCCACGCGTACCATGACGGAGTCTCACTGCAGGAAGCTTGGATTCAAGAAATGCCGCAGCGCCACATTCAGCATCGACGGCTTCAGCTTTACTATAGGTAAGGGGGGGGGGGGGGGCGTCCGGGTCAGCCCCCGTCCAGCAGGTCCTGGGGATCAGCCCCACCTAATCCTGGACAAGGGCTCAGCTCGGGCACAGTTCAGCTAATCTTTTTCGTCTTTCTGCAAGTCCCCCCAAATCTCTCTCCTCGCTCTCTCTACCATCCAGCACCAGGTCTGTTCGAATACTCGACGCTGTCGTGATCCGCTACTCTCTAAAACAGCCATCCGGGTGCTGTGGGCTGGCCGGGTGATGTTCTGCGTCTGCCGGGTTTGATGATGGAGAGTGGCGTTCTGTACGGGAGTTTGAGCTAGAGCACATGTGTCCTTGTCTTTGTTGAAAGTACAGCGAGGGCTTTAGGAACCCGCATTCCGTGTACGTCCCTTTCTGTCTGCTTAGTTTAGTATCGGGTGACAGATCATGCCTTGAAGCGTCGATTATTAACACCGGATTCTCCAAGGATCTGACAAATAACTTTAGTATCACCTTTGATCATCTTGTTCATCCAGCTTTCATTTCTTCTGCCTTATTACTCAGTAAATCAGACGCTTCTCCGTCTTTAGTTAGAGTGCAGCGGTGCGTGTTTCATTCACGGAGACAAGGATGCGGTGAGTCTATTATCATAAAGCTCGTGATAGCGGTAATTGCATCTGCAGGTGATGGAGCGACCGTTACGTAATCCAGGAGGCTTTCACGCCGGGCAGGGGGTGCTCCCCGTAAGCGGGTATGTCCATAGCAATCAGGAGATGGAAGACGACACTTTTTCTAACTGATAAGTGGTGCATCTGCACCTTTCATGGAGAATAGCAGGTCAGATAAACTCAGCGCTAAACATTTTTTGATAATGTCGTTAAACTGAAGTGAGACCTGATGCCAAGAGCTAAGCTGTAGGACGTCAACGAAACATCACAGTGTTAAAATGAGATCAGTTCACTAGTAGATGCTTCTGGGGATCCAAGGAGTAGATTTTCCAGAGGAGAAGAAACAGACGCCGAGTCGCTCCAGCTGGAGGGGATTTCGGCTGCAGAATGTGCCTCGAAGTTGGTCCATATCACTTCCCCATGACACCTTTTCTGCTTGCCCTCAGCTGAGCCTGTGGAGTGATTACCATCACCATGGCGACCAGGGGAAGGATGTGATGTTGCGCGGCGACTGTGGGCGACTCCAAACAAGCCATTCCCGGCGTGTTGACGCCTTGGTCAGCTGGAATCCCAGCAGAGACCTCATTAGGGGGATAGGACTGATAACTTTAGCAGCTCTCATCTCGTCGAGCTGGGAGCGGAAAGGGGGCATGAT
>JAODKF010000089.1:6102714-6114860 GCA_026779585.1 Mormyrus proboscirostris
TACTGTCACTGGCTCTTCCTGACTGTTCTTAGGTCTCACTGACTGTCTCTAACTAACCATGACTGTCCCTTACTGTCTCTGGCTCGTCCTGACTGTTCTTAGTTTTCACTGACTGTCCCTTACTGTCACTGGCTCTTCCTGACTGTTCTTAGGTCTCACTGACTGTCTCTAACTAACCATGACTGTCCCTTACTGTCTCTGGCTCGTCCTGACTGTTCTTAGTTTTCACTGACTGTCCCTTACTGTCACTGGCTCTTCCTGACTGTTCTTAGGTCCCACTGACTGTCTCTAACTAACCATGACTGTCCCTTACTGTCACTGGCTCTTCTGACTGTTCTTAGGTCTCACTAACTGTCTCTAACTAACCATGACTGTCCCTTACTGTCACTGGCTCTTCCTGACTGCTCTTAGGTCTCACTGACTGTCTCTAACTAACCATGACTGTCCCTTACTGTCACTGGCTCTTCCTGACTGTTCTTAGTTCTCACTGACTGTCTCTAACTAACCATGACTGTCCCTTACTGTCACTGGCTCTTCCTGACTGTTCTTAGGTCCCACTGACTGTCTCTAACTAACCATGACTGTCCCTTACTGTCACTGGCTCTTCTGACTGTTCTTAGGTCTCACTAACTGTCTCTAACTAACCATGACTGTCCCTTACTGTCACTGGCTCTTCCTGACTGCTCTTAGGTCTCACTGACTGTCTCTAACTAACCATGACTGTCCCTTACTGTCTCTGGCTCTTCCTGACTGTTCTTAGCTCTTGCTGACTGCCTCTAACTGTCCATGACTGTCCCTGGCTCTCCCTGACTGCCTCCAACTACCCCTGGCTCTCTAGACTTTCCCTAAATGTCCCTGGTCTTATCTCCCCCTAAACAGGATGTACAGGCGGACCTCAAACATGGTGGGCTTGAGTTACCCCCCCTCCGTCATAGCTGTCCTTAAGGTATTCAGTCCTGACCCGGTCACATCCGCACAGAGCCACCGAGTGCTTACCTGCCTTTACAATAGGCTTTATATTCAACCATACCTAGCATGGCACGTGTGCATGTGATGCATGTTACACACCCCCCCCCCCCCCCACCGTCCGATTGGCCTGTCCCTTAAAGAGCCTGACTGTGTTTTTGAGCCTAGAGGCCCATTACTTACATGCTCAGCTGTGCGCTCAGTGATGTCATGTGGCACACACACTCCCTGGACATACAACTCAGATTGGGTCATGCAAACTCATGGGCTTAACATGCCATGCTTACTCAGCAAAACCCAGACTTACTGTGTAGAACTAGGTGCTCAGATGGGATTTTAATCAGATGAACCCATCTAATAATCTGTCATAGAAGAGGTACATCTCTTCTGTTGCTAGAGAGACAGCAGAACACCCAAAAGCAACCAGTATATACCAGTCCACACTGATTTATAAACTGTTTTGGTTTTAGTTTTAGTTTAGATTTATTGTGGGATCGCACCAAAGGGGAAATAACTGAAATATTTTTTTTGTATATATATATACATATATGTACTATGCAATCAAAATACATTTGCATTCATTAGACAATTTAATTTAAAGTGGGATTCCATTAAAAAAAGCAGCATCAGATAATCCCTGAAGCAGTTGGGGTTAAGGGCCTTATTCAAAGGGCCCAACAGTGAAATCATGGGATTTGAACCAGCGACCTTCTGATTGCAGCCACATACCGCCTCCATAATGAATATAAATGTAAGCATATGGGTGTAAAAAAAATGGATGTTGGATGCATTTGTCATGCCAAACAATGAACTCCTCTTCTGTTCCAACAGAACACTGACAAGTGGTCATTCGATGTGTTCAGCCTGAACGATGCCAGCGGTGATCACGCTTTAAAATTCATATTTTATGACTTGCTCACAAGATATGACCTGATCAACCGCTTTAAGGTGAGCAAAACGGGTCACTTTTACCTACATTTTCAAATGTCATATTTTGATATCAAAACTGTGTATTAAAAAAAAAAAGATTGTATTTAAGATGAACCCGAAGCAGTTTTTCTGGGTTGTGTTGGGTAAGCAGGATTCCAGTGGCCCGCTTCTCATTCCGGGCTCTCCCCTCCTGTCCTCCTAACTGCAGATCCCCATCTCTGCCCTGGTGTCTTTCGTGGAGGCGTTGGAGGTGGGCTACAGCAAACACAAGAACCCGTATCACAACCTGATACACGCCGCGGACGTGACTCAGACGGTGCACTACCTTCTGCTGAAGACGGGGATGGTGGTTAGTACACGGCCAGGCACATACTCAGTCACAGCAAGGTATCATTGGAAGCCTGATGGTGGTACAGTGCAGTACCGGGTCACATGTTCATTCACAAACACAGCAAGGTATCATGGGAAGCCTGATGGTGGTACAGTGCAGTACCGGGTCACATGTTCATTCACAAACACAGCAAGGTATCATGGGAAGCCTGATGGTGGTACAGTGCAGTACCGGGTCACATGTTCATTCACAAACACAGCCAGGAATCATGGCAAGTCCAGTACTGATGCCACTAAAGATTTCTGCTGATGTTCCACCAGGAAGCTAACCCACAGCGCAGTGAGAGCTCGCTGCTGAGCTGTATCTCCAGCTCTCTGTTGTACGGTTTGATAGACGGTGCCATAATGGCTTTGGGCATGACAGATTTTAGCTTTTACTGATAAATACAAAGACATCTAGAGCACATCATGCCTCTTTACAAGGGATTTCAGTGCCTTATCTCTCAGCACTGCAGCTGACTGAGACTTTTGTCCGGGACGGAATGGGTCATAAGTCTGTGTGGAGCACAGAAGAGAAAGTTGTGCTTCCTGGGGGGGGGGGGGCATTTGAGAGCACAGCTATTGATTTCATATCATTTGTCACTGATCTCCTCCCCCCCCCCCCACAGATTTACAGTGACAGGGTTGGGGAGCTCACTGAGAGGTACTCACCCAGTCCTGAGAGCACATTGATCTTCTGGCTGCCACTTTCACATTACACTAAATCTGTTTGCCGTGTCTTTTTAAAGAATACTTAATTAATGGATTTTTTTACTTGTGCCGTTGAAAGTCGATTGCAGTGCAACTCACTGGCTTCTAAAACCAACGTAACACTCGCTGTCGCTCAGTATCCATGAAAAATGTGCCCAATTTTAACTGAGATGTGGTGCATTCAGCTCGTAAGATGCCTCAGTTAGGGTGTTTATTCTTAATGATGCTGCACGGGCACAGAGATAAAAGCCGCCCCCCCCCAACCCCCCCAAATAAGAGCGGAAAAGCCATGATCATTGAGAAATGTCAGAAAAAGGCTAATTTAATCCAGGTCCACAATTATTGTCCTGCAGCCTCGAGCCATAAATAAAAAGTATGAGGCATTTTTTTTAATCTCTCATTTCATTTTATCATGGAAAAAAATGTTACAACAGCAGCTTGTTCCTCCAATATGTTTTTATGGGCTTAACCTTCAGAGCTATTGCATTACCGGCTGGGGGGCGGCATCCGTCAAGGTGTATCAAATCAACAGGCGGGGGGGCAGGCGTGCATCATTCCCAGCCATGATCTGAATACGGGGCCCTTCTTATCAGTCGATTTGTCACTGTCATCCCAGTTAATGCCACTTATCCTCATAGAAAACACTCTGAATTCACTCTGCTTCTCCTGACCTTGGTATTTATGGGACATGGACCTGCTATAGCTGATTAGGAGGTGAGATAGACCCTTACTGTCTGCTGGCCAGGGGCGACTCAGGGTTTTTGTGAGGTAGGGCGTATAAGAAGGGCCATAATTCAAACAGAGGGGGCCAACCTTGTCATTAACCAATGAAAAATTTTGAATTGGTGACTGACATTGAGGGGGCACTCTGCGGGCCAATCAACTGTCAGCTGGGGCCAGTGCCTTGTGACTCCGCCCCTGCTTATGGGCAGGACTATGACTGACGGGAAAAGCAGGGGGGAAGCAGTCACATGGCACTCAGGGCCGACTTCTGCACCTCCATCCTCTCCTTCGTTTCTTTCTCTTCCTTGCTCTCTCATTTATTTCTCTCTCGCTCTGCACCTTCACCCTCCAGCACTGGCTCACGGAGCTGGAGATATTCGCAATGATCTTTGCCGCGGCTATCCACGACTACGAGCACACCGGGACCACCAACAACTTCCACATACAGACCAGGTAAGGGGCGTGTCCATGAGGGAAGGGGGCGTGGTGGGAGAGGTGGGAAGGACCCATTGACGTTTACATGTGTCAACTGCGGGGGGCACTTAAAAGTCAAAGTATAAAGGTAGGGCAGAGCTGGGCTCAGCAGTGTTGTTTACCGCCACTCAGACCATGTATTTTCACAGCGCCCCCTGTTGGCCACAAACAGTCACTACATGACTGACTTACATGACAGCGGGGCCCCCAGAAACAGCAAACCATCCTCTGCCTGGGCTGATACGACCTAAACAGTGACGCCATTTATACACACGGGCAAAATGATAAGCAGATGCGTGGCGGAAGCAGCAGAGCCGAACAGGGAAAACGACGGTGTGGAAAGATTACCGGGATTGACTCTGGCGTCAGTCAGGCTCCGGGTTACTGGGCCGAGACAGAACAAAGCACCAATTTACACAAATCATTCAGGACGAGCGACGGGCGGAACTGAGCAATACAAATGCCCCAGGTCACCTGACACCCAGTCATGGGTTTATATGACATCATCATGAAAAATGAAATACAAAATGCACAATGGAATGTGTTCAAAAATACAGTGACATATACAGTATTATGAAAAAGGCAGTCAAAGAAAATGACATTTAAACGATCTTTATGTTGGTGTAAAACTATTATATCATGTCTGTCAAAGTGCATCAAACTAGTTATTTTAAAATCTCACTTAAAGTCACCTCGATCTGTTCAGCAACCATCCAATATGTATTTTTTGACTTGACCAATAGTCATGGTTGGCTAATCAATAACTCATTGAGTCATATAACCTAATCAGTTAATTAATTAATTGAGCTGGTGGTGAAATTTAATGAATACAATGAAAGGCTGAGGTGAGGTTTGGGAAGCGAAGCGAAGTTTATCTAGCCATCCTACAAGGTGTCGGTAACCTTTTGGAGAACAGAAGTTCCTGTTCGTTTTTATTGTGTTACTCTGATTTTGCATTATGTCCCAATGTTAAATTGTGATTTTTGTTCTGAGCAAAAATGCACTTACAACCCAGTCAAATAGCTTTTAGCAATTTTCTTGACTGCCGAGACCTTTGCGCAGTAATGAATATCACAGAGTATTGCTAATATTTGCTGTTTTTTGTTTTTAATTACAGATCAGACACTGCCATACTGTACAATGACAGGGCAGTGCTCGAAAGCCACCATGTAAGTGCGGCATATCGCCTCCTACAGGACGACGATGAGATGAACATCCTGTACAACTTATCGAAGGATGACTGGAGGTGAGCATATGGAGAGGCCGGGGCGTGACACACCTCTAATGGGGGTCAATTCACCTTTTCGGTCAGTGGGTCATGAAACATGCTTTTTTCATGTTTAGAGAGAAGATTAGACACCGATAATGATCAAACGTAAGGCATAGTCTGACACGAAGGGGCCGTCTTTTTATTATTATTATTCTCAGCAACCGAAATCATCACCTTGATCGCTGGTTTAGAAAAAGCAGACATGTTATTTTTATTCGTATGGATGTGTATTTTAAAAGACCTTCTCGATGGTCCAACAACAGGACCCCAACAGTCTGTCTTTACCCCCAACGGTGATCTGAGGTTACGTTCTTCTCCCATCCCGCCACAGAGAGCTGAGGGCCCTGGTGGTGGAGATGGTCCTGGCCACAGACATGTCCTGCCACTTCCAGCAGGTCAAAACCATGAAGAATTTCCTGCAACAACCCGAAGGGTCAGTTCACCACCAGAACCTCAAAACCAGACATTGTCTCGTCCATCTTTTCTTCCGGGATTTCCAGAGTAGCTGTATTAAACGCCTAAATCGGCCTTCCACATGAATAAACGCAGCTCTGCCCCAAACAAATACGGGATCTGAGCCCCTTTGATTTATATATCTTTGAGCTATAAATCTTCTGGGTTCTGCTCCGCCACCCCTGCCATCTAAATGTCCAGACTACCAGGGACGTGACCATTATAAACATGACCACACAGCGTAGTCTGATTGGCTAGAAGAGCCTCAGGCCAGGCAGAGAGCAACCTCAATGAGCGACTCCAGAAAACAGCACCGCAGACGCAATGGCTGCCTGGGGTGCAGTGAAAGGTGGATGGGGGCAGGAGACGGAGAAAATGAGCTTTTACACAAACACGACAAAACAATGCTGCTGAGTCCAAGCAGCGGGAGGTGAAGGAAGGACAGGAACATTACAGGAACATTACAGGAACATTCCGTAAACTCAGGAGATTTGAACACAGCTCGGAGCATCTGCACATGTTTTTTGCCACCCTCCCTTACAGGATCGACAAGCCCAAGGCCTTATCTCTGCTGCTGCACACTGCTGACATCAGCCACCCAGCCAAAACCTGGGACCTGCATCATCGCTGGACCATGTCTCTGCTGGAGGAGTTCTTCAGGCAGGTGAGGTCGCACGGCCACCCGACATTTGTTTACACGGCCCTGGGCCCACATGGCCCGCTGCTTGCTCACCAGTTACGGAATGACACATCACATTCAGCCGTACGTCAATCACCTGGCCGGCCTCAGCCTGTGTATTTATGTCCACAAGCTTGCCCCGTCCTCTTCTATTCACAGTAGGCGTGTCCTGTGTCACCTGAAATTGAATTTTCTGCACGGTTACCTCTCGACCGACCTTGTGGAATTTTAATATGCCAACCATTCTGCCCTCTAAGCAGGAAATCCCCTCACATGTTTAAATAATTGGCGATGCAGTTCTTTTGACCTGGCACTGTTTTCTTCCCCTATGATGTGAGGTGATTTTTTCACTCATGGGAGTTTTACTTACACAAAAATGGTTCAGAGAGATAACCGATCAGATTGTAGTGGTTGCGGGTCCTATGGGCGATTTTTTCAGCCTCCTTTATGCTGCCAGGCTGCCAAAGCATAATCATTAATAAAACAGTTTTGGTCCTAAGAGTCTTGCTGAGAATGCCAGCCAATGGCAGCTGTTGTGAGTGGTAGGCAGGGAGAAGATTCCAGAATAGCTCCCAGCATTCCATGCATGCGTGCCAATGTACCTGCTCACTTCATATACAACCTTCATCCAAAATCACCAAAAAAAGCGTGATTACTTGTAAAAGTAACTTGTCCCAAGGCTTAACATTTATTTGACATGCCATCGATCAAATTAATAGAAAATGCCAAAACAACAAATGGCATTGGCCTACCTTTAATAATGATTATTTTATAGCATGGCTGTTTGCAATGATGTAAAGTCTATGCAGGTGCGTGATCATTAAAGTGCAGCTGTGAAAAGCTCATTATCAAAACAGCTCCTGGGACCTTTCTGAGATCATCGACATGCAGACATAAGAGCCACTTGACTTGACTCAGTCTCCTATTAAAATCAAACCTTTGCAGTCTGATTGAACAACAGCATGGGTGGCACATATATACACAGATAACGAGGGTAAGACGAGGCACAGGTGTGGGCCAATCACAATCAAATGCTAGGGCTGGGAACAAGAAGACACAGGAGATGGACATATTTACAAAGGACTCAAACACTAGGAAAAGGGTGAGCAGCGACACCTGCTGGCCAGACAGTGACTAATCCTGACAAGATGCTAGCCTTGCTGCTATCAGTTGTGATTTAGTTTTGTACTAAACTGTGATGTTACTATTAGCTAAAGGCTTATTATTACAGTAGGTCTGTTTAGGGAGGATATGGTGAAACTCAAAACCAAGTACCGAAGGTCCCCCTGACACCCCCTTGGCAAGGCTTCTGAGATGGAAAAAGGCTTCAGTGACCTCGATGCTAAATGACTCATGGATGTGAGAATGGATTCAGCCATAGGGGAACATAATGCTTTATGTACTCTCCATATACATTCATGTCCCACTTCTGACACCAATGTAGCTGATTCTCTGAGGACAGCCTATGGTTAGCCTCAGACTCACCAAGAACTACTTGCATCACCAGTTGGCCCCTTTCCGAGGCTGCTAGGATCTATACCCGGGGTACTCAACAGGACCCAGACAAAGTTCAATTCGGGCCGACACAAAAATCTGTAAAAAAAATCATCCAATCAATTTTTATCAATGATTCAGTGCTATTTTAAGAGATACCGTCCCACTCATCTTCGTTCAGGTTCAGACCCAATCGAAGAAGGCATACAGTAGCATCACAATGGCAATGTCAACTCACATCTTTCATTCTGAATGTGACATGGCATGCTCAAAACTGCCCATGAGCAAGAAGAGAAAAGTTGACTCTGAGAACCATGAGTTTAACCCTGGGCAACCCAGACCACCTTATCATTATAGGAAAAATATGTCCATTGGCTAAAATGGTCATACACACCCAGTGAACTCAAAAACAGGTGTTTTGTAAAAATAAGATTGAGTGGACTGACAAACATGTATTCATACTCCCCAAGGAAAACACAAAACCAATGTGTTTAATCTGCAACGAGACAGTAGCCATTGTCAAAAGTGCTAATGTGAAGAGTCACTACGACATGAAACATGCACATTTTGAACAAAATTATCCCCAGAACACAGAGGCAAAAATAAGGCAGCTAAAACCATACAAAGCTACCAGCACTGCACAAGAGCAGGCAAGGGAGGGGTTTGTGGACTTATCAGCTTTTTTTGTAGTTGTTCTGGAGTTCAGGACTTGCCCTGACTGAACATTTGGTAAGTGGACCTTTCAGGTTTATATTTGAGTACCCCTGATCTATACTGTATGCTGGGATCTACAAAAACAGCACCGGTAAAGGATCATATATAGCACTTTCCATCAGAGTGCCGTTTGGGTACTTTAGCTAGGTAGTTAGGAGTGGATAGCACACTGACAGATTCAGGTCAGCATTGGGTAACAGTACAACTAACTTTCAGTTGTGAAACGGATTACAGTAATGTCTTAAGTAAGTTGGCTGCGATTCAAAGCAGCGACACGTAGCGTCTGGTTGCTCATTGGCTCAATGTACTCTCCGTCCATTACCTTGGTGACGTCTAGTTCTGTGTTGCCAGGGCGATAAGGAGGCGGAGCTTGGACTGCCCTTCTCCCCACTGTGTGACCGCAAGTCCACCATGGTGGCCCAGTCCCAGATTGGTGAGTACCCTCCCTGGTCCATGCTAACAACTGAACGATAAATATTACAACGGATTCCACCACTGCTATCGGTTTAGAGGACAGACAGTAAGTACCGTGTTCTTGTGTTGCCTCGGTGATGCCATCACCCCCCTCCCCCCCTCAGGGTTCATCGACTTTATCGTGGTTCCCACGTTCACTGTGCTGACGGACATGGCAGAGAATATCGTCACGCCACTCATCGACGAGGCCTCACACTCGGGTCTGGCAGGATTCCGTCGCTCCAGGTTTGCCACGCCCTGTCAGCCCTTCCATTGACTCTTCCCCGACCCACTAACAGTTATGATTTGTGGGTACCTGTTTCAGCCCTCCGCCTGTCCTCTGAAAGTCAAAAAAACTTCCAGGAATTCTTCATTTCCATAGCGGGGAGTTTGTCGGTGAAGCTTGTCAGTTTCCTAAATCTGCATCTTCGCCTCAGGCACACAGACCTCCAGATGTTTTTCCTTCACATCTGTATCTTTGATAGCTTCTGCTTTCTCATCCCTGGTTGCTTACGGGCCGCCCGTACGTGTCTGAACACCTTTGTCTCATCCATCATGGCGCCCCCCTGCCTGTGATTCCAAACACCACCTCTCTGGCGAGCTCCTGCGGTTTCCCTCATCTTTATCCGGCCCCCAACAGGTTCTCCCCGTAAATCAGAGGCTGAACTTTGACATCTCCAGGTTGGAAATGGGGGCTGTGGGGGTCATCGCTATGCGCTGATCACAGGCCACTAAGCACCAGTGACGGTTCTCAGCAGCGCCTCAGTGGGTGATGCTGGTGGTTTTGCTCTGCATCTGTTGCCATCGCATTACAGTGACGCAAACCCCATGACTCTGCTTGGAAACCTTGCAACAGGACTTCCTGCACACGTCTCATGTTGCTTCATATCTGCCTCTTCCTCCCCCACCCCCCCACAGTCTTAACAGCGTCAACTCCGCAGACGCGAAGCGCTACGCCGCAAAGACCACTGGTTCCGACGGGGGCACATCCCTAAACTGCTCCCTGCTCAGCGTCGACCTCAAGATCTTCAAATCCCTGTGGAGCGTCGAGGTGGCGCAGAACCGGGGGAAGTGGCAGGTCCAGGCGGCCAAAGGTGCTCTGGGGCCGGGCTGTAGAATGCAGGCTGAGGTGGAGAGGACTTAAACAGGGGGCTTCGCATTTGTTGTGGACTGTGAGCTTCGCAAGCCGCCATAATGGTGGTTGCCAGTGCATTATGGGAAATTGAGTCCAACTGAGTAGTTTGAGAGTATGTGTAGAAAAGCACTCAGCTGAGAACACACATAAAGCGTGCATGTGGCTGCATGTATGTGAGGGATCCACTTCCCTGCTATCGCCCCATAATCTAGCACAACATGGTGAGGTCAGGAATTCCCACTTTGCGGGGTCACTGAAAACCAGGCCTTTCAGAACAATTATAAATGTTTCTAAGCACCGCAGGGACTTGTGGGTAATGAATCCGCAGTAGTATAGCTATTATGGACCACTGAGCCAACTGATCCAGCTCTTTAAGAAACACCCTCCACAGTCACCAAGTATGACAATAAGTCCTCATACTCAACAGCCACCGCCCNNNNAATTACACAGTTTTTACCGTTTCATTTTTGTAAAAACTCATTTCAGAGAGCTGCACATGCCTGTGCATAGCTCTGACGCAACACATGTGAATAAAGTACAATAATAACAGACAGCATTGCAGTTTCTGTTCTGCTGAGAGACACACAACCATCCTGCACATAATCCCAGAATTGTTTCAGCTGTGTGAAGTTGTTTTATGTCTCTCCAGAGAGCCCTATAAGAATCTAAAGTAGTATTTATCTTATCTGTCAAAATATGGGGGGGGGGGAATCATAAAATCATCTTCTGGGGATAGGTGATATACAGGCTGGAAATGAACAGTGATTCCCATAAAACTCCTTGACAAAGCTGTTTGCGTCTCATGCGGCTTTCTGGAAAATTCCATCTAATGGAGTTGCTGCAGACCCAGCTGAGTGGCAGCCCAATTTCCAAAGAATTCAGGGAGGCCGAGGTGTAATGCAACCTTCTGTTTACTTTCTTCCTATCAAAAGATCCAGAACAGCGAACACATCTGAAGACCAAATGCTACAAAAAGGCCAAAATCAAAACAAAAAAACAACAAATCCACAGACAACCCTGAAGCTTCTAACCCTCAGGCAGATAATCCCATGATCTGGAAGTCGGGTACAACTTAAGTAGGGAACCTAGTTAGGCACAAATATAGGTACTCTACTAATGAGGCAGTGAAAATCTGAAATTGCCTCCCAGCTCCCTCTGGTGGCCAGGACTGGAAATTATATTGTGTTCTCTGACGTGACTCAATATTCTGCTAGACTTGGAAGAGAAGGCCAAGCGTGAAGCAGAGGAGGAGGCCAGGTGTGGGGTTGAAGAGGAAGTCAGACATGAGACAGAGGAGGAATCCCAGGCAACCCAGTCGGGCGCTATTGAGCAGCCTGGGCCGGTGGACCAAAAACTCCAGAATCGGGAGCCAAACAGACAACTGGACAGAACTGCCAAGAGCCACATGGACACCGACAACCCAGATCAGATGCAGCGGACAGAGAACGGTATGTTTATCGGATGGTGTGTACCCGTGACGGTTTTTTTTTTACGGTATGTTTATCGGATGGTGTGTACCCGTGACGGTGTTTTTTGCGGTATGTTTATCGGATGGTGTGTACCTGTGGCGTTTTTTTTACGGTATGTTTATCGGATGGTGTGTACCCGTGGCGGTGTTTTTTGCGGTATGTTTATCGGATGGTGTGTACCTGTGGCGTTTTTTTTACGGTATGTTTATCGGATGGTGTGTACCCGTGGCGGTGTTTTTTGCGGTATGTTTATCGGATGGTGTGTACCTGTGGCGTTTTTTTTACGGTATGTTTATCGGATGGTGT
>JAODKF010000089.1:6132079-6143661 GCA_026779585.1 Mormyrus proboscirostris
CTGAATCGGTAACCAGGCAACTGCAATGTGGTACAGCGGCTTCCTCCCGTTTCAGCGATAAATAAATGAAGGTGTGCGGAACGTTGTGGCTCACGTCCCTGCACAACTGACGCTATCATTGAGCGCATTTTGAGCTCGATGTGTGAATCGCACAGCCTGCACCACCGATCCCCGCCATCCCCTTTAAGAGCTGATAATGTGATAATTAAAGGCGCTCGCAGGCACGCTCGTCAGCACCGTTTGTGGCAGACGGTAAGCAACCCCCATCCCCCCCATTCATGACCCCGTTTCTTCTTTATTGACCTGTGTGTTTTCTCCCGTCCGCGTCTGATGGGGGGCGTTGCTGGTACCAGCACCCGGGACGAGCAGGCCATATCTGGCAGCGGAAGTTATTTCTGAGGCCGGGTATTAAATTTTTATGCGAGACTAAATGGGACAAGCCGCCTTTTCTTTCCTCTGCACAGTGATTTATTACCTGAAAAGACCAGAGAACTAATTAGTGCAGTAATTAATTAATATAAATTTGCATATTTGCATTTGCAATTAGTGCAGTCAACTGATTAGTCTGAAATGGGAAGTTTGACTCATCAGATGCCGATGTGTGCTGGACCGGAAAGGAAGAAGCCAGCTGAGGCTTTCTGTGGGCCAGTGTGTGTGTGTGTGTGTGTGTGTGTGTGGGGGGGGGTCAGATATACAGTACATTGTGGGGACCAAATGTCCTCACATTGATAATTTTGACATTGTGGGGACATTTTCCCAGCCCCTGTAAGGGGGAAACTCAATTTCATAAAAATTTCATAAAAATCTGTGGCTGCAGTCAAAAATCTAAAAATGCCAGAAGACTTGTAGTTTGTTTGGTTACTTATAGCTACAGTTAAGACTGGGTCATTATTGGAATTAGGGTTTTGCCCATAGAAATTAAGGGAGAGTCCCCATAAAGATATGAATACATCGACTGCATCTGTGTTGGTGTGTCTACATTTGTTTTTGATTGCGTGGATTCTCCCTTTTCTGTGTTTTTCTGCAAACTCGCATGTTAGATTCCTACTCTAGTTTCCCTACTGCAGTGTCCAGCACAGAGCAAAGGAGAATGAACATGTTTGTAAAAGAAGGAAAGAGCCTCACACAGCATTCTAATGATACTGCTAATATTCCCCGTGCCATTGAGGTGCAAGAGGTTGTCTGTCAGCTGAATGAATCCCGGGTTCACTCGAGCAGATTCAATCCGGCATGATGATGATCACAGGGTCCATTCTGTTCTGAGGTCTGCACTGCCATCTTAGCTTGGAGGTCTTACATCTGAGGTCTTAATTCTGAGATCTTACCTCTTAGGTCTCAGCTTTGAGTTCTGAGGTCTCAGGTCTGTGGTCTCAGCTCTGTGGTCTTAGGTCTGAGATCACAGGTCTGTGGTCTCAGCTCTGCAGTCTTAGGTTTGAGGTCTCAGCTCTGTGCTCTCAGCTTTGTGGTCTTAGGTCTGAGATCACAGGTCTGAGGTCTCAGCTCTGCAGTCTTAGGTCTGAGGTCTCAGCTCTGTGGTCTCAGCTCTGTGGTCTTAGGTCTGAGATCACAGGTGTAAGATCTCAGCACTGAGGTCACAGATCTGAGGTCTTAGCTTTGAGGATAAAGCTGCAACCGGATGTATTACAGCACATTCAGGTAAATTCAGAAAGGAAGTGATTAAATCAATACAGAATGGCACCAAGACTCTACTAAGGATAAGTCTAAGCTTTCGATACCATTTCGATAGCAGCAGTACAGCGATAAGATTAAAGCAGGTAGTGCGTCCCAGCAGGAGAGAGACACGTGGCCTAAATTTGTCCACTGAAAAGAGAAAAGGACGGTTTAGTAGTGCAATTATAAAGAAATATTTCACTTTTTCATCCTGAACTGTCAAAACAAATGTATTCACATGTCGGATCATGCATTGCAGGGATAACAGATTGTAGAACTTATATATTTAATATTTATTATATTATGATTATATTATTTATCATAATATATTTAATATGTAAGTTCTTTGTTTTTACTAGATTCTCTCTTGGGAGATATTCCTGTGCTGATTGTATGGTGCATCTGGGCCAAACCAATTAATGACAAGTTTATAGCATTGCTGACTACAAATGTGTGTGTTTTTTTAAGCTCTGTTCATAAAGCTCATTTCCCCACTTTTATGGTTTAGCAGCTCTGTACCTAAGCTGGCCCCTTCGACACCCGAGATAGATTATCAGCCTCGTCCCTTCGGCCGGATAAATAAATGTAAGCCTAACTGTAATAGGTTCCGGTTCTAGGTGTTGCCCAGAAGCCTTGGGTGAGTTCCGTACCCGTGGCAAGGTCACGCAGAGCCCGGAAGGGCACGAGACGCCTACAGCCGCCATAGAGCTTAATAGGTAGATGGAGTGACCCTTAGTCAGTGGCCAGATGTGTGCCCTTAGCAGGCTTGGCCATGTGCCACCGTTCCTGGGAATTACTCACATTAAAGGCTGGGTGAACAGACGGCAGAGACGTAGCCGGAGAGCGCGCCGAGCCCCGCCGTGCACCGCCGCCGCCGAGCGGCCCTGCCGCGTGCCGCGCGCGCACCGAAAAATAAGAGCCTTCCGCGTGACCCCTGCAATCTGTTCCCCGTCCTTCGTGACAGTTGAACTCAGAACCACCCCTATCTGCAGCCCCCTTAAAAAAAAACATGCCAAAAACAAGCGTGACGGGATAAAAAAGACCCTCGTCTTTATTGTCATCCGCGGGAGGGAAATTCCAGGGGATAGAATAAATACAACAAAAGGAGAGAAAATGAGGGTGTGGCGAAGGACCCGAAGCGCTCCACACCTCATGGGTTTTAAAAAAAAGAAGGAAACTCAGAAATAAAACCATAGGAGGGTGTAGATGAAGGTGTGGAAGACGGAGAGTCGAGCAGATTTTTTGCGAGACCAGGTGGGGGGTGAATATACGAGGAGTTATCCATCCAAGAGGCAGACGAAACCGCAAAATGCTGTGCTGTAACTATTTAAAGCGCACAGTCAAGGAACTGATATTCCTAAAAACTGTTAAAATTACAACGCTCTCAAACAAAGCTAATCATTTTTAATTATGCAACGATAACAATTTCTGAGGATAATTAAAAAAATACTTCCCTGAAGAGGCAGCTTTATCCGGATTTTAAAACATGATTCATAATTTCAAATTAAACCTGTTATGAAATACTCCTGTAACAGCTGATTTTTTACACCATCAGATTCAGACGATCAAAAGCTATTTTCTCTGTGTTATAAGGCTTGTATGTGATTGGAAACACCGTTTTAATGCGCTTGAGGTGTGCGTAGGTTAGAGGCTCTAAGACTGACCACATGGCCCATGGCTCACAGCACCACCTGGAGGAAATTACCTGGAATGAACTACCGAGTGCTAAACCGGCGCCGGAATTCGAACCCAAGGCCATTGTTTACCTACGTGGCTAACAATGATTGAACTCCGATAACGCGAATAGCTTTATTTCAGAAGGGTGGAGAGAAAATTAAAATGGAAATAAACCAAAACCTGACGGAGAGCGATTGGGAATTACACGCAATGTCCCCATGACCCATGAAATGAGAAGATATGTCAGTGTATGATGGTATACTATAATAAAGTACTGATTAAAGCTAACGGTTAAACATACCTTCCATTTTAATTATTGTTCTTGTTCGTGTTTTTGTCTCCACGCTAGGAATATTATTTATGTTTATTTATAATGTATTCCACGCTCATTGCAGGTGATTAATTACGAAAAACGAGCCCCTGTTATTCATATCCAATTAATACAAAAAACGTAAATTAGTCTTTAGTTTATTTTCATAATTTACACATTAATCAAGTTAAACTTCAGATAACCCTCACGCAGGTGGTTCTGATCAACAATTTGGAGAGCACGTCTCCTAAATAACCGGAGAATTAATCATCACGGAACCGTATAAAATACCCATATGCGTACTGTGTGTGTATTGTGGTATTAATATGCATTCAAACGTATATGTGCATTCATATGTATTCTTGCCATGTAGCAGTCATCTATTTACCGTTGGGCCTCGTTAAAGGCAGCTGATTTTTATCTTTTAATAAATGCTGCAAAAGGTCGTGCGATTTGCGTTCAGAAATAAACCAAAATCGCGATTCTTATTCGATCTCTCCGGAGATGTATCTAGCGAAGTTAGTATTAATCTTTCTTCGGGCTGATCTTCAGACGCTAAATTAAAGCTGCTCGGTGCCCAGTAAGTGAGGATGCCAGATGATCGGTGCAGAACGGATGTCCCCAGAGACGGAGTCACGTGAGCGTCCCTGACACGCGACGTCAGCGGCAGATGGCATGGGTACCAGCCCTGGCAGTTGGCATCAGTGTCATTTCTCAAAAGGGAGAGATAAGGGGCCGGGAGGAAGAGGGAGAGTACAACAGAGTCGCAGTGACATCTCCATCGCGAGGCACTGGGGCTGGTGTTTAAACCTGAACCTTTATGGAACATGAAAACACACAGTCCAGGTAAGCACATTTCAATGGATATAACTGCATAATAACTGTGAAGTGACCCGTTCATGTTATTGATTGGTGTGTATATAAGATAATTATAGTCTTTTGTTTACCTTCATATGAATGATTCAATTAACTTGAACTAATTAAAGCAGTAAGCACATTATTCTACCCGAGCAAATGTCTGGAATTCCTTAGCAGAAATTATGTTGTGTTCAGTGAATATAAATATTTTAATACTGACTCAATAGTATTGAAATTTAACGGGAGGTTAATTTTGGTGCGCAAACGTGACAACGCTTTTATGCCGTAACAAGATGCGCTGTATGTAAAATTTACCCAGACTGGGGCTTTGATGGGCAGCGCAGGAGTGTAACTGACTCCGCCGTGTTGTCGTCCCAGGACAATGCTGACCGTACCCTTCCAAGATCCCGATGCCATGCACGACGGCCAGTTCGGCGCAAACTTCACACGTGAATACCAGGCTGACCGCAAAGTCCGAAAGCAAGACGCAACTTCCGAAAAGCCGGAGGCGGCCCCCAAACCAGAAGAAAAAGAAACACAGGAGGAAAACTCTGAAAAGGACGAAGACGACAGAGAAGAGGACCAAGACGAAAACGGGCTGCCAAGAAGGAGGGGGCCTCGGAAAAAGAAGACCAAGGGCCGAGTAGACAGGGTCAAGATGCGACGCCAGGAAGCCAACGCCCGGGAGCGCAGCCGCATGCACGGACTGAACGACGCTCTGGAGAGTCTCCGTAAAGTCGTGCCCTGTTACTCCAAAACGCAAAAGCTTTCCAAAATCGAGACTTTGCGCCTGGCCAAAAACTACATTTGGGCTCTATCAGAGACTCTCAGCGCCGGCAAGAGACCAGATCTTCTCGCCTTCGTGCAGACCCTATGCAAAGGACTGTCACAGCCCACCACCAATTTAGTGGCGGGATGCCTGCAGCTCAATGCCAGAAATTTTCTTACAGATCACAATGGGGAAGGGTCGTTCCCCGGCAGGCCCCCCTATGATGCGGTGTACCCGCCCTATCCCAGCCCAGACATGGGCACACCCGCAGGGCACGGCAGCGGCACCATAGACAACGGAAAACCCTTCAGAGCGTACGGGTACTGCGGTGCGTACGAATCATTTTACGAGAACACCTCCCCGGAGTGTGTGAGCCCCCAGTTCGAGGGTCCGCTCAGCCCGCCCATGAACTTTAACGGGATTTTCTCCCTCAAACACGAAGAAACATCAGACTATGGCAAGAACTGTCACTACGGTATGCGTTACTGCGCGATGTCAGGCCGGACCCCCATCGGGCAGACTTCAATGTTCAGAGTGTCAGCCGAAAGCCATTTCCCATACGACCTGCACCTGCGCAGCCAGTCCTATGCAATGCAGGACGAGTTAAACGCCTCTTTTCATAATTAATGAGAAAAAGTGAAAGTTTGCCAGGTAATTATTGAAAATATTTATTTATTTATTTGCTTATTTATTCAGTCACCTGTTTATTTATTTATTTGTTTGTTTGTTTGAAGCGCATATGCATTATTTACAGTATGCACAATGTTTTTACCACAGGTTTGGTTACATTTGAAATCGCAGTGTAGCCTAATTATTGTTTTAGCCTACAAAATTTGTGTATAAATAATTGGCCAAATTTTCCCCTTTATCCACGGACTCCGGTTTTTAACTGACGTGTGCACCTAGGTACTTAAAGATTCCCTAACTTTGGTTATTATGGCTATCGATTGCATATAGTTGTAAATGGAATGATTAGTGACTAACAGCTTCATTTCAGGCGTAACCCGTTTACGACATTCTACTGGGTATTGTTTTCTATAAAAGTTAAACTCATTCTGACTGAAACACAGTCGGTGCGCACTTGGAATATTACCAGAACCCCAAGCAATAATGGCAATACCAACTATGCAACACAGAGCGGCTTTGAATTCCCCTCAGTTCTGCGTTATTGCATTATTTAACGTTCAAGGTTCGTTAGAGGGTTGATCTTCAATAACTATTTGGCAAACAGTTTTCAGATTATTAATTACGGAATCCAAGTACGTTCCGTGTTAATGTGAAAACACAAGTGTGCACAGGAGAATAGATAGATAATGATTAAAAGTGTTTAAATGTTACAATGAATAATGCGTTACATTTAAAACGGCGTTTTAAATTAAAATTAATTAATGTGATCAAATTATGTTGCTACTAGTTATTTTTTAAGACAGCATGTCCTTGGAGAAGTGTCTCCGGTTTTGATGTGCAGGCCAAAACGCTTCATGAGGACCACACACATTTGCACGTCCAATAGAATCAATGCATGGACGATTTTATTTTAGAAGTCCTCATGTCATCAACCTGGCGGCGCAAAACCGTTTGTACATAGCCGTACAGTTTACATGTATATATACAACTTGGATACACCGTATGCTTTGTAGCTGTTTATATATGCAACTTTTATTTTGTTTGTCCCATTTAGTATTTACAATGGTACGGATTTTAGTGTTTATTTATGTTGATGTATTGTCCTTAGACAGTTAAATCATGTTTACAAGATTACATGTCAATTGTAAGGATGAAACCTGTGGAATATATTCGATGAAAGTTCAGACTTTGTCTCCTAATTGAAAACGGTTAAAATTGCCTTAATTTAAATGAAATATTCGGCACGTATCAGTTATGCAACGGCATGAGTGTTGGAAAAATGGCTTTAGGCTTTGTACAGTAGTTTATTTTGATCTTTTATGATGAAAGTTTTCGTGAAGAAAAACCCATAATGCACTAAATATTTGTTCTGCACATTTGTATTAAACTAAGTTGTTTTGTATTGCTAAACGAATAATAAAATGCCAAGCAAAACTCAAGCAGCTGAACTTATTTGTTTTATTGGTCAATTGTTCGTCTATCGATTCCGATTATTTGAAAGATCTGAAATGAACTTATACTTAACAATATAATTAAACATTCATCCTAAAACTTGTTTACTGTCGTATGAAATTCGTTTGCATGTATATTTATATATTTGCATATCCTTTCTGTAACATTGAAAGCAATTGTTCACACACAAAACCATATTTTAAATAGTATTGTTTTAATTACCTCGTTTATACACGCAGAAGCATACACCAGTGGAAAATTAGCAAATATCGGACACGCATTGATATACTGAGGGAGAATGCAAAATTGGCTTTACTGATGGATATTGTACGACACCATTTAAATATGAACATAATAATAATATAAATAATAATAATAATAATAATAGTGATAATAATAATAATAATAATAATAATAATAATAATAATAAATACGCCGTTATATCAGAGATATATTTTTGGTATTATAATTAAATTTTCAGCTATATTAAAACGCTTACATTTTAGTTAAATAATTTATACCACAAAATAGTTGGCGTATAATTAGTACACACAAACAAAATAAATAACTGAGTGGTCGTAATGGACACGTCTTCTGCGTGTTCTGTTTGACGAAAAGTTTTAAAAAGTTGTGGCAAAAAGTTTTTTGTCGTTTACAGGTAGCCTAACTGACAATGAAATCAGGATTCTACCAAACCAGCCTACACAGGAAGCAGTCCCGTTTCGACTTAGGTTGACCCGAAACTGATCAAACTTTGATTTCCGACGTATTGTTTATAATTTTTACACTACATACTGTTTTTTAACGCGACATTACAGAAATGCTACCCAAATATATGTTCTTTTTAAATACAGCAAAAGTTTAAAGTGTCGTTGAAAATAGAGTAGAATATAGCGAGAATACATACGGCTTCCCTATAATGAGTTAAAAAAAAAGCGAAGTGTTGCATGAATATTAAAAGTCAATGGGGAACGTCTATGTGTGGCTGGATGGGAGCCAGCCGGCGACAGACTGCGCATCGGGCCTCGCGTCCAAGAGAGAGCGCGCTTTAATCCTGGGTGAATGTGCATTGTCATCCCGAGGAATTAACATGACAGCCCGCGAGCGCTAGATCGATGGCCGTGCAGGGCTCGACTCTGACCCGTGCCGATGTGATTACTTCAGGTCAGCGTCATATGCTTTGAAATGAAGTCACGGTGATGCAGAGGGCACCTTCACTGGCAAGGTCCGCCCACTGCCTGAGGCTTTGACATCATCTTTCCTGATATAACTAAGGAATAGTCATCTACTCAAAAAATGTCTTGAAACTAAACGTAGTGATCATGTATGTTTTTAGGTTAATACAGGATAAGAATTTGTACCTTAGCTTGTCACTGGGGCTGTACCCTTGTAATTGTACCTTTTAAAGTACAGAAAAGGACTTTGAGGAATATCCTGAAGGTACAAACAGCATTAATGTACCATGTGTTTCCCACAGTCCATTTCTGTCCTTTAAATTGTACATTTACCCACAGCTATAGGGTACAATTGGCAGATCCTTGAAGGTACAGCCCCAGTGACAAGCAAAGGTACAATTTATTTACCCTTTTTTCTGAGAGTGCATAATGTATTTCCATTAACTTCAGATCAGGAATAATATGGAATCTAACCTCACAACCTTAAGATTTTTCATTTTAATCTTGCCAGATGTTGACTCATCAAGAAAGATATTTAATGTCAATGACACCAGTACATTCAGACATGTTATTAGCCTGCTAGCCAGAAGTGCTACCCTGGTTTTGCGTATCATTTCAGTCCTGTCTTACCGGGGGGATTATAGCTTTTCAGCAACGTCTTAGATTCCTTTGTGGACAGCAACCTTTCATTCTCCTCAACCTCATTCTCACCCATGTTATGCAAGATGTTTCCAGAAGATCGCCTGCAGCCACACATGGATTCACAGATACTGTATTCCAGTCAAATGCCATAGAGGTTCTCAGTTTGTTGACAGGGAGTAGGGACCTAGTACATACTAATGTCATACACAGAAACATACAACCCAATTGAGTGAGTAAAACAAGAGACTATGATTGGATGATGAGACCTTGAGGCCAATTCTTATGTTGTGGCTCCAACATTAAAGCAGAAAATGAAACACTTTTGGAATTCTTTGCACGGGGTGCGTTTTTTATGGAACGATGACTAAAATCAAAATGCTCCACATCATTAGGATCTAATCTGTGGTCCACCAGAAGCTTTCTTATGCCCAGGAGGTAGCATAGAGATGACAGAACTACCAACGTAACCACAGAGCTCAAGAGGATCATCGCTGTTCCAAGCTGATGTTATTTAACCCAGACTACAATAAAATTTCAAACTACGTGACTGACTGAAGGCTTTGGTTGCAAGCCAATATGTGTGTGTATGTTTCTCTGCATAGAATTTGGCTGCCAAGGGGTTAATCATCATATAAATGGGGACTTTTGGAGTAGTTTATTTCCTGATATTGTAAAACACGCTGAGCCAGTGTGCAGTTACATAACTGTATTGATTTAAAAGACCGGAAGACTAGGACAGAGTATAGATAACGTCTCATCATTGATGTCTGGCTCTTATGTCTGTCTATTCGCTGGTATGTTTTGTCTTTAGTGCATGTTTAAATTTTAAATATTCGAAATGGACATCCAACCTAGACAAAAGACACCTTAATCTCCATTTACATCATATTACAATCATTTACTTTTATTTAGTAGACACTTTTGTTCAGACCCACATACAAGTGAGGTATGCATTGACAGTGCAGTTGGGCTGAGCTATCGATGAACAATACCGGAGCAAGACCAATGTTTACCAATTAATTTTTAAACAAATTATTTTTAAAAATAATAATTTTTGTTCACACCAAATGTTGACACTAAGGTGAGTCACGTGTGGTACGTTTGTACCTGGTTTCACTGAACGTCAAAGCAACATCTGGTATCCCTTCCCCTCAGTAATCCTCAGTCACCATGGGCTTTCTGGAATTTTCTCTCCGAGATTTCGGTCCTCTGTGACACCTCACCTCCATCAGCCAATCAAGCGGTCCTCTGTCTGAAGAGCTTCTGCTCATAGTGTTCTCATTGGATGCCTAAATCAGGCAGATATGGCCACAGTTTGACAATAAAACTGACAAGTCAATAAGCTCAGTTCGGAAATGTCTAATGAATCAGAAATCAAATGTATGAAACATACGACTCTTAGCTGGAGAATCTTCACCAAAATTGGTGTCGTTCGTTACCCCGTCCCTTCGTGAGATCTCTATCGACGGATCGAGTTTAACGCAGTGAAATGTTTGTATCTTCCGAAATCGACGCCTATCTTCCACCTGCCGACAGACATCCTGTTCGGGAAGATGAACAGATTTCCCGCCTACGCAATGTGGCTGTATAAAATCTATAGGGTTTTAGCCTGCCCAACTGTTGTCTCCGAACATCTTCTGCAAACAGTCGTTTGTGTCCGACCCTAGAAAAAGAAACAGCAGGTGAGCTTAAACACAGCCGTGCTGTCGTTCGGCTTTCGGTGGTCCATTTAGTGACAGGAAACTGACAATAATTTGCCCAGGAACAACATAGGCGAACCGTTCAAAGTCGTACAATAAATACTGCGTTCGTTACGGCAGCTTGGTGACTTGGTGACAGAGTACAACATGCTAAATGGGCTGTTTTACCGCTGAAGCGCCGCTTCACTGTTGTGTTTGTGTTTTTTCATTGTAATTAGAAAGGCAAACAAAACATATGGAACCGACGGCAAACAGCAAACAAAGCAGGGACGGCAGGCCGCTGGACGTTCACACGTCCGCTTTACGTTTCAGATCCCTAATTAAATTGTTCGCTGTGGCCGCCGACTGGGACCCACAGCTTGGGAGAATTTCGTTTCGCTGTGTCTGATACCGTCAGATGGAGCGGTGCTTCGAGGAGCGAGTAACAGATCTGCAGCAGCGCGGATTTATAACCGCAAACTGATCAGCCTACAAAGAATTTCAGTGAAGTGCTGTTGTGTGTATGGATGCATTAACTTGTTTGATTACTGGCATGGGTGTCCTTCACTCTAGTCATACAGTCTTTGCCAGTTTACTTATATAACTGGTTTATTTGATATTGATCAACTTTGCAGGGTGGTTTAGCGGGACACTAGGGGACCGCACCACGGAACCGGACCGTTCCGGTTTTTTAGCATAAACCCCCACCCCCCAGCCCTCCC
>JAODKF010000089.1:6193943-6213827 GCA_026779585.1 Mormyrus proboscirostris
TTGAATACCTCTGGTCGACGGTCTGAAGAACATTTGGTTACCCATTAAGTTTGTCTGACCTAAACGGCCTGCTGTAACAAATGGAGATATTAGGGTTTCAAGTAACAAATACATGTAGTAAAAAAATAAATAAATAAAAATAAAAACCTCACACATCGAGGGCATCATTTACTGCAAATCTGCAAGGCGCACACATGATTTCTGTCAAACATCAGTGGTAATACACTTCCTTCTCCTGTAGGTCCTCCATCACAGATTGCCGCTGTATACTTCAATTTTTGATGATCATTCCTTCCCCCCACTATTATCTCGTGCTATTTAGCTAGTTGATTAGTATTTTGTTTCCGGTCACCATCGTTAAAGCTGTTTTGAGTCACTTGTGGCTCACTTTTGAGGCGTGTCTTTCGTTCACCATGCTGACAGTGAGCTCTCCATTATCCTGCCGCCTACATCATTTCTGTTGCCAGGATCCCCGTCAGTAAATATTCCTCAACAAGTCGCCATAGTTAGAGCGGTTTTTGGCCAGGGGGGGCGGGGGGGATTTCAGTTAAGCTGCCCCCTTGTCGCTACTCGTGTCAGATGCGCGACTGTAATCCTCAACTCTCTTGTCTTCTCACTTCTGGAAATCCTTTACGTCTGGAGTTTTCAGCCCCCCAGAAAAGTAGACCTGCCTTGCATTTTGCGGAAACCATGCTTTTGTGATGGGTTATAAAGGTTGGAGGAACACAAGCTGCATATCCATATGTAAAACAGAGCCAATTAAAAAAATGATTTTGTTTTAGCATTCAGATAATCAGTCAGTCGATCACTTGGTTAATTATATGTACATTATCATGCGTTTCTTTATAAGTAAATGTCTGTCTAGTACTCGTCTTATCCAAAGGTGCTTTTTTATTTTTCTCTTATTCACATAAAAATCCAAATAAAATCAGCCCTGTCTAATGAAGAACGCACACATCATACTTGAATGCAGATATTGCATGAAGGTAATGCGGCCCAGATGATGGTGACATTCCTTATGATCTTCACAAAACTAAAAACTTCTGGCCTCAACTGTGAATTTGCCTAAATTAAAGCAGTTGTCGAAACTGGTGTGACTTCAGTTTCAGTCACTAATGGTTTAAGCTGAGAATGCAGGCTGACTAAACCCGATGTTCTTCCAGCTGGTTGTAGAGCCTTTACCCAGAGCTGTGTATATAATCTTGGCCTTGGCCTTGAAGCTTCAGCCCCCTGGTTCCCATCTCACTCTGGAGCTGAGGTAACCTGCAGCATCTCGCCATTTCAGCTGAAGACTTCCCTGGGGAAAGGCAGAGCCTTCATCCGCTACTCTTTGTTCCATCAGCGACTGGCCGACACCCTGCAGCAGTGCCTGATGAACCAGCGGGTCACCAGGTAACCATTACAAGTCACTCTGCGTGCCACTTTCTAGGTGCTCTGTTTACCACAGTGCTGGTTTCTTTCATAGGAACAGAAACCACTTAAAAGGTGGTGATGGACAGGTGTCTGTGTCTGTGTGTGTATATATATATATATATATATATATTTGACTAAAGTTTAGCAAAATGGAAATGCCGCCTTTGCCGTAGAATCAGTTTTCTGTGGAAGCTATGGGCCAGAGCACACCAATTTCACCAGTACATTTGATAGAGAGTATAGTAATCTTCCATAATATAGGCTGGTTGTTAGCATAACACATAGAAGATGACTCCTGAATTCATTCTTTAAAGCAGTGTTTCCCAACCAAATTCTCAGGCACCCACAGATGGCCTATGTTTTTGCACCCTCCCAGTATACATTTTTGCTCCCCACTTTGAAAAACATGGACTGTCTGGGTATCCCCAAGGACAGGATCGGGAACCATTGGTTTAGACAAACCAACACACTTTACAGAATTTTTGTGTTAGTATTTCATTTTCCTCATCAGATGTTTTACTATGTCAGAGCCTATGCCAGAGAAGAGTTTTAGATTTGTTTTTTTTCCCATACATTATAGTCTGACCATATTTCCATATAAGGCATATTAAAAAAAATATTTTTGAGCAGAAACTTGTCCAGTATCTCCTTCCTTAATTCAGTCTTGCTTCTCCATTAACTGCTGATCGGCTGTATCGTTTCCCTGTTCCTGTCGACATGGTGACTTGAGGGGCTTCAAAACATGCCCCTGTCCACACAGAAGCTCTTTACAGTGTATTATCATCTGCCCTTAAGGAGAAATGCAAGCATAAGGTTAAATGCCTTGCTGATTAAATGTGGCATGCGTGCAGTCCTCTTCAGGGCTTTTTCCCCACATGGTCCTGATGTTTGTCATCCTCTCTCCATGCAGCGACTGGTATTATGTTCGCAGCCCGTTCCTGAAGTCCCACCTTGCAGCGGATATCATCAATCACCTGTACGAGCTAAATGAGGTCCAGTTTGATGTGGCTTCCAGGGGCTTCGACCTGGACTCGTCCTGGCCCACTTTCGCCAGGTACAATGGGGGGGACACTTTCACGTTGAGGAGTCATTGCAATGAACTTAAGTGTTACCGGGTTTTAGGAAGGTGACCCGTATACATTCTGCGGAGAAGCTCAGTTTGCCAGGGGTTTGGCTAGATCTGCGCTTCGGGGTCAAGCGGGAGTCGTGGCTCATGATGAGACGGACAGGGTGGGGAAGGGCTAACTCGAAAGAGGAATGGGTGAGACTGAATTTTGACACATGGTTTGCTAAGTTAACAGTAAGGAAACTCCCTACTTCCCCTGGAGACAAAACTATAGCCGAGCTTCTGTTTTTGCAATAATCAGCATCACTTCTCCTCGTGGGTCATTGAAATGGCTGTCCATATCACAACCGTTACACCAGCGATGCCAGGATGGTCCCATGGGTGCCATCAGTGCTGTGTAATAAACCCCAAATTGGTCCAGTGTGGTCAGTGATGTGGAACAAACACTTAACTGACTCATTGGGGTAGTAGGTGTCCATGATACAAAAAAAAACACCCCTTCCAGCTCTACAGTGCAAGACCACAGGAAGTGTCACTTTGAATTTCGTTCCGACCCATCAAACCTCAGCAATTCCATGGTGTGTACATATTGCCCCCTGCAGGAGGACACTGGGATCACTGGCCCACATGTGGAGGCCCCCCAGCCGCAGCTCCAGCATCAGCAGCCTGGTTAGCAGCTACTCACAGGTGGGTACTGACCCCCTAATACTGAGGACTAGCACTGCGCAATATCCCATTGCGGTTATATGGCGCATGCGCTGCAGTCACCAGGGCTTCAGATGACAGGCGTAAACATTCGTCTGGACGCTGACATTTCAGAAATATACTGACATTTTGTTATGCGCACAATCCGGTAAGAAGATTAGTAGTACACCTAAAGTATTGATGAGAGGCTTATTGTGATGTCCAAAAGTCCGTAATCTGTATAAATTTAGGCGTATCCTTATTTAATAAACGTGTCAGACCTTAAATGGCAAAAAAAGTACCACCACACCACCTACATCATTTTTACCTTGTTAATCCACGGTATCTCCTGATTCAACAGATGTTGTGGCGGTTGAGCTGTCCCTTTCTTCGCCTTCGCTTATCGCTGCCACGATATACCAGAACAGAAGTATGTGGTGTGCTCAGCTAGCGAAATTTAATAAACAAAAGGATACACGGAATTTATACAGATGGCTAACTGTCGGGCGTCACAACACCTCTCATGAGTAATGTAGGTGTACTACTTACTAATTTGATTACTAAAATGTTCGCGTGCGAAAATGGCCCAGTAGTACCAAAAAGTTGCAGTGCGAACAAATGTTTATGCCCCTCATATGAAGCCCTGGTGATTTTTGCACATGCCCCATATAATCGCAATTACATTGTGATATCTACTGAGGACTGGAAATCACCTTGAGGGTGGCTGGGCTCGGGCTGGTCTTGCTCCATAGCTGTACACAAATAGCTGTACACAAATAGCTGTTTGCCAGTGTAAAAATGGTAATAATAAACAACACCTGCAGATGGTGCTGTTTACTTGTATGACAAATAACAATACCTGTCAACCACATAATTATAAAGCAGCCCACGACAAGGACATTTAAAATATATGGACTCAAATTAATATCAATTAATGTCCCGGTCGCCCAGAGGAGGATGGGGTCCCCTTCTGAGTCTAGGTTCCTCTCAAGGTTTCTTCCTGCCAGAGGGAGTTTTTCCTTGCCACTGTCGCCACAGGCTTGCTTGCTGGCGTTCTGGCCGGTTGAATGTAAAGTGCTTTGTGACAATGACTATATAAATAAAATTTAATTGAATTGAATTGAGAGCTGAATGTCACACAGCATATTCTGGTGTAGACTGGAGGCAAGCAGTGGGCTGCCATATTAAGCTGATGAAACCGTTTAACTGTTGCTGACAGGTTAAAACAATGAAGATAAATGTTACAAATAGTGATGTCCCATTTAATACTGTTAAATGTTACAAATAGTGATGTCCCATTTAATACTGTTAAATGTTACAAATAGTGATGTCCCCAGCCGATATCAAAGGTCGGAATCCGGCCCGATCCAGGCATTTTTAACTTGATCAGTATTAGCTACCACAGCCCGATCCAAACCCCCATCTAATCAACTTTCCACATCCATCTAATTTGTGTCAGTTGTGCAGATTGTAAGGTTCTGTTTGATGCTGCAGTAAGCCTGAGGCACATGGCTTGCAACTATCAACCGTCGAGATATCAGCCGTGTGGAACTTCTTTAATTTGGAAACTGAGTAGCCCAGTAGCTACCTTTAATGGTTGCAATGGGCTCCATTCAAGTTGAGGTAGCAACAGAACGTCGTTTAATAGAACTAATCTAATTAGGCACTTGCAGAAACATTATAAGGAAGAATACTGCAAAATCACAATGCTCAGATAAAGCATTACCAATGCCTACTGTATGTGTATGTATATTTAAATATTTATTATTAAAAGATTGGATCCAGACCCAAAATCAGTTGTTAAAAATATTGAATGGATCAGATCGGGGTACCAGAATGGGACATACCAACTTATAATCATTGAGGTCCTGTGGTTTTTCTATGACTCCAGTGTTAACTGATCCCATTCCTGTCCTGTTTGTTTGTGTGAGGTCAGCCAGGCAGTCATGGCCAGTTCCACGAGAATTGAGTTGCACTCTACAGAGTGTTATTTTTGGGTCAGTTACAGCAGCAGTAACATTGGGTTGGACTGTATATTGTTGTGTTGAATCCCTCTGCGGCTCTGCTGTAGTATCATTGAAGGAGGCACTTAAGGTGCTTTCCCACCTCAGAAAACTTTTTCAGGGACCAGAACCGTTTTCAGGAACCATGAATTCTGTCATATTTCCAGCGCTGGCACTGGCTGATACATGAAAGTGACCAGGACGTACAAAAGTTCCTGTTTGAGATGGCCCAAGAACTAGGTTCCTGAACTTCGGTGGGAAAGTGAATTTAAACTGCCCCAGTATGAGAGACAGGAACTCTGAATAATAGTGTTAGCTAAATTAAATATAGGCAATTTTATTCGTCCGTTTTGTGTTGTTTAACCAGGGACCTGGTTGGCTTAGTGGGTCAGATTGGTCTCTGTTACCTTTCACAGGCCCCTGAGTTCGTATGCAGTCCTGAGCCAGGCCCTAGCTTCATAAGTGACCTGAGTGGCCTGACACCCTGCAGTGCCGCAGAAGACCTGCAGGTGGAGCTGGACCGGTCTGAGCTGAGGCAGCAGGAGCTGTTGGAGCAAGTGGAACGGGCGAATGAGGAGGCAGCAGGTCTGCGTGCCCTAGTGAAGTCCCTGGAGGGCCAGCTGGAAGCCCGGCTCCGCAGTGCCAACCACAAGAACGCTGAGCTCCTGGCTAGGCTTGATGCCGCACTAGCCGAAATGGGGCATCATGCTGTTGGCCATCTAGACTATGCCCAGAAAATCCATGTGCTTCTGGACAAACTCAAGGAAGCAGAGAAGGCAAAGTTTGAGGCGCTGCGTGAGGCAGATGGACTGGCTGAGGATTTGAGGCGGAATGAAGCATCGGGCTGTGAAATGGAGGAGATGCACAGTACCATTGAAAAACTGCAGGGGGCACTAGCAGTTAAGGAGAAGGAGTCCCACGAGCTTCAAATGCAGCTGCTTGACTTGCAGAGCTCCCTAGAGGCAAGGGATCGGCAGGTAGAAGAGCTGAAAAGGAAGATGCAGGAGGAGAAGGGCAACCTTAATGTGCGACAGGGCAGTGATTGGAGCGAGCTGGAGGGGCAACTCCATACCCTCACGAAGCAACTGGGGGCCGAGAAAGAGGAGCTGTCTGTCGGCACCGAGATGGAGACGCAGAAGCAGAGTGCGAGCACTGGCCTGGTCGAAACGGAGGCTGACATGAAGCAGCAGGACGGGAAGGTGGATGATTTCAAGACGCGGTGTGCCAGTCTGATGGAGCTCAATGACAGGATGCTCCAGATCATAAGCAGGAATAAGGAAACCAAGAGGGAGCTGACGGAGGTCCGGGAGGCGCATATGGGGGGGCAGGCAGCTGACGCCATGGTGCAGGGTGTGATACGGAGGCTGCAGCAGGATAACCGGGAGCTGAGGGAGAAGCAGGGCATCCTGACGGAGGCGCTGTCATCCACGCGGGAGGAGCTGCGTGCCATTGGCTGCCACATCACTGAGCTGGAGAGCAGCCTCACCACCTCCAGGAGGAGTGAAGCCAGCTTCCGGGAGCAGTTGAAGGGGGCTGGTCTCTTAGGGAGCAGGGATCAGCAGAGTGAGGAGGTGCAGGCTGGCCTGCAGAGTGTGGAGAGAGTCTCCTCCACACTGGCACTGCAGGCACAGCTGGAGCTGCGTGTGAAGGAGGTCTCCCGGCTGCAGGCCGAGGCAGTGGACCTGCGCTGCACGGTCCAGGACCTGGCAAAGGAGAAGCTTAAGGTCCAGGCCCAGCTGGAAGTGGCAGAGGCCTCCTGCGAGGAGCTGAAGTCCCTGACGGACCAGCTAAAGTCCCAGGTGGAGGAGCTGAACCGGCGGCATGTGCAGGAGATCCTGCTGCACCAACAGAGGGAGGAGATGCTGGAGACTGAGGAGGAGGCCCACAGCCAGGAGAGCGCCTCCTGCAGGGAGGAGCTCGATGTGGTAAAGCAGCGCCTTGAGCGGCTAGACTTGGAGCACACAGAGACCAAGGGGTACCTGGAGAGGGCCACCACAGAGACGGCTGAGCTGCGCACCCGTGTAGGTGGCCTGACGTCCGAGAAGGAGGAGGCTTACGGCCGGCTGCAGGTACTGGAGCAGGAGAACACCAGCCTGCAGAAGCGACTGCAGCAGGCAGAGGCTCTATCAGCCACAGTGCTGCAGCTTCAGGAGAGGCTGAAGCAGGCTGAGGTCCGAGCCAGGGAGGAGGTGGACACTGTCAGGTTCCAGATGAGCGGTGAGGCCTTGACCCTCCAGAACCAGCTCCAGGTAGCAGAATCTGTCACCTGTACTAAGAATGAGATAAAATTGGCATAGTGTAGACGCGTTACTGGGGGAGACTGCTGAAATCGCCACAAGTTTTACTGTGTAAGTGTGGCAGCAGAAATGAACTGCATAACTTTTAAGAAACATGGACAGAAGGCGGTGGATGTGTTCCTTGTAACCCCGTTACGCTGATGTTGACATTCGTCTGCGAGGAGGCCTCAGCCTTTACGCGCGCATGCTGACTGATGCCTCGCCTCGTCTCCCTGCAGCGTGCCAGCGAAGAGCTGGAGAGTGTCAGGCAGCGGCATGCAGTGGAGTCGGAGAAGACACGTGGGCTGGAGGCCAGGCTATCCCAGCTGGAGGTCCGTCCCGTCCTCAGGGACACTTGAGTCCAGGCGGCAACTTGAGACCATGCTATGGCATTGGGGCAGTGCTTTTTGGCACGCAGTTTAGCAGACAAGCCTGTTAGTGCCCTAGCGTGAGAGACAGGAACTCAGAATAATAGTGTTGACCGAAAACTAAATGAAATACAAGCAAAGGGGGAAGGAGAGGTTCTGTTGCTTAAAGATTCCTGCGTTTCAGCTGAACACTGCTGTGATTTTTAAACAATGTTTTACTCTTGTGTTAAAGGATGAAACTGGCAGATACTCGCAGCTGCTGGAGGAGAGAAACGTCCTTGTAGAGAAGTCGGAGTCTGTGATTCGGCAGGAGGGTGCAGAGATAGTCAGGCTGACTGAGAGTCTGACAAGGTCTTACGTTGCTTTATGTTATTCTGGAGGAGCAGCTCCAATGATTAAAGGAATCCATAAACAATTTGCAGATTTAATGCAGTATTTATTGTTGTTGTTAAAAAACTATTATTAGTATTAGTGTTATCAGTATTTAATTTGCCTGATTTTGCAAAATTGATAGTTTGAACCAAACTGCTTTTGATGTGCATTACTGAAGACTAAATGATATCTCCATGCCACTTAATTGTTATCACCCATAACCAGCAGGTGGCGCTCATACGCTTAGCAGGTGCCACCGTTTGTCTCCCCGCCAGGGCCGAGGAGGAGCTGTCCGCCACGCGGGCTGCCTGCCGCGATCTGAGGGAGCAGATGGACCTCGCGGCTGCCGACAGGCGCAGCTGTGACATGAAGACCGCGGCCGAGATAGACGACCTTTACCGGACCAAGAAGAATCTGGAGGAGAGGCTCATCGAGCTAATCCGGTACATCGCGCTCCCGTGCTCATGTTGTGCTGCCGTTTTTCCTACTTCACATTTGCCGGTTTTAGGCA
This sequence comes from Mormyrus proboscirostris, assembly GCA_026779585.1. Classification (NCBI taxonomy): domain Eukaryota; kingdom Metazoa; phylum Chordata; class Actinopteri; order Osteoglossiformes; family Mormyridae; genus Mormyrus; species Mormyrus proboscirostris. The sequence goes on from JAODKF010000089.1 coordinate 6,202,637, forward strand.
CGCATGACGGTTAACCGTGCATGTTGTCTCTAACCCAGGGACAAAGATGCCCTGTGGCAGAAGTCTGACGCCTTGGAGTTCCAGCAGAAACTGCGCTCTGAGAAGCTCAGTGACCGGGACGGCACCCACTGCCTGGGCTGCCAGGGCCAGTTTAGCTGGTGGCTCCGGCGCCACCCCTGCAGGTGGGTGCCAGTCAGTGGTGTCCCCATGACAACACTCTTCCACCAAAGAAGGCAGGGCTAAACAAGTAAGCCATAAGAGATGTGCGGTCCCTCCAATCCGGACCTCGCCAGTAATTTGCCGTGTGGGCTGTTTGTCCCAGGCTGTGCGCCCGTTCCTTTTGCTACTACTGCAGCAACAGCGCCACCAGGATGCTGCCCGGCGGAAAGCGAGAACGCTGCTGCCGCGACTGCGGGGCCGTGCCAGACCGGACTTCGGATCCTGACGTCAGCAGCCCTCCCAACACCCCCAACAGCCACTCCTCTCCCTACGGGCCAACACCCAGTGGCACAGGTGAACCAGTTTGGAAACCGTTTGTGTATCTGGATGTACTGACATCTGTACTGCGTTGTAAGACTGTTCCTTTGATGCTGGCCAGCAACGCGGCCGTCTAAGGTGGACGATGGCGTGTTTGACATCATCTCAGAAGAGGAGGTGAATGACATCCACGGCAGCGATTCCTTCTCTCAGATGATAGGGGGCTCTCCTGAGAGGACGCCTGGCACATATCAGCCAAGAGCTCTGGACCTGTGAGTCCCCTCATGTCATGGCGCACACAAGCGTGTATCTACGCTACCACACGGGCACTGTGATGCCAGACCTCTGATATGTTTGCTACAGAACCCAGGCCACCTGTAATCAACACTGATCACATGCGCAAACAAAAATGACAGTACATCTGTAGGTGTATTGGTTACAGCGTTCTTATTAAATGATTATCTAATATGATATGAATGAGCTGCGTTGCCATACCGCTTTGTCATCACTTTTTGAGAATGATTAACAGTGACATTGAGTCGAATACCATGTACTCTCCTGTCCGTAAGGCAACGGTGATGTTTCCAGAATCCGCTGTCGTTGCTTGGTTAATTTCTGCTGACAGCATGCTTGGGTGTCAGACATCCCTTTCGCGACTGTGTGTCTCTGGGGTCCAGTTTGTTAAGGGACGTCTGTGGGCCGCACTGGTTTTGTTCCAGCTGAGCTTTTTAATTAATTAGGCTTCATTGAGAATTAATCTCCCATGGGAGAACTTCTCACGAATACTTCCTGTCTGCTAAAAGCTCAACGAAACATCAGGCTTATTTGGTCCTGCAGGAATCATTCATCCAAATGGGTAGGGGGCACTGCAATTTTCTGAGCGACTGCATTTTGGTGGTGTTGATTTCAGAAGTAATAGTGTGGGAGACATGACCCTTGACGATACTGACGAGTTGACACCTGTTGTCCAGGATGCTGAAATATACCTGTTAAAGTCTGGAGAACTCACGTGAGTTTATTTTCCTGTTGTATTTTTGATGCTATATGTCATAGCTGCCTAGTTATATCATATTTTTGTGCTATCCAGGTGACTAGCTGCCTCCATTCATTAGTCTTCAGTCAATTATATTGATAAAATTATATTTCTGTACTTATTTCGGTTTTGACCAAATTTCAGATATTTCTGGAACCAGTACATCACTGACCCAATGAGTTGACGCGTTCCATAAAAGTTTAGCTGAGTTTACCCATGCTTGTTTGAAACCTTGAGGTCTTCTTTCACATGGCTGTGTGTACAGTATTCTGTGGCCACAAACTCGATGGGAACAGAGATCCAAATCAGTAGTGGCCGCAAAGGAATGTGCATTTGTGACTGCCTCTAATCCGAGCCCTTCCCCCAGGCTCCTGGTCCCCCTCAGCTTGGAGGACGTGGCATGTTTTGGCGAGTCCTCCCGGGAGCTCTTCATTAGGTCCAGCTGCTACAGCTCCATCGCTATCATGGCACCTGAGGCTGGTCCTACCATTGCCTGGGTCTTCTCCTCCGAGCCCAAGAGCATCTCCTTCAGCGTGGTGCACAGACCAGCTGCTGACTCCCCCCTCGAGCAGTCCAAGGTGAAGAAGCTGCCTGATGTAATAGCCAGTAATGACGGTCAAATGAAGCTTCATGAGCTGTTTGTTGTATTTTTGACCCCACAACATTGTGTTTCTGGTTTGCTTTGGTGCATGCTTTTTCTGGAAAGAGAGCACCATCTAGTGGAGTTAGAAAATACAGCAAATGGTTCATAAAGCTCCATTTGGCCATCACATTTGGCCAGTACTGTGACAGTACTCACAGATACTGGGATAACCTTTGTCTCATCATGTTTTAAGGTTCTGATCCCACTGACACGCTGTAACTCGCATAAGGAAACCATGCACGGACAGCTGAAAGTCAGGAACCCAGGAATTTACACATTCATTTTTGACAATTCTTTTTCTAGGTATGTAGATGCTTTTATGACATTGTTTTGCACAGTATCATGCTTTGCGTTTATGATATTTTTCTTTTCTTTGTTTTTGGCAGGTTCATCTCAAAAAAGGTCCTATATCACTTGATTGTTGAAAAGCCCGTAATACACAATGGGAGTGAGTCTTCCTAATCACAGCCTGATACCTCCTGCTTCTTATTTATTGAACCTTGTACGTGTGCCAAGAGGCTGCTAGTGTTTTATTCTTAGCCCCCCCCCAAAAAAAAAAAAAAAAAACAATTACACGAAAACTGTGTAAAGCACTGTCAGAGGCAAAATGACACTGAAATTGTGCATGTGGCATTAACATACTAGTTCAGTGCTTACAAGAGTGTCAGGAGAATAGTGACATATGGCTTTAATAGGTAAAATGCGGCATTGTTAGAGTTTCATTACCATAAATCTAGCCCTGAAGGTAAGGAACACTATGTCTTTGATAACTGTGACTTTGAACCATATTGTGATATGTCAGCAGATATTCAACAAATATCAACAGTCGTCCTATGTGGCTTTGAAAAAAGGATGTCAACGAAAGATGCTTTTACTTTTGATTTAAACTCTGTTGCTGATGCAGCTCTCTCTCACAAACTGAAACAAGGTATCGATGTTGAGAAAACACGAGTAGCTTGTGTTAAAATGCCACTAAGATATGCAGCTGTGATTTTAAGAAAGCATTGCTGTGCTTACAGAGAAATAGATTTAAATGTCATGTTGATGTTTGCTATAAGCCTATACAGAACACCAAGTCAGCAGAGGAAGTGATCTGCTTATTTTTCCAAAGAACTACATTTAGTTTTGTTTTCTTCAAAGTGAAGCATCGGACACTAAAAAGCTGATTAGTGTTTACTAATGACACGTGTCTTTATCAGTAACCTCACCTGATTATCCCTGCTGAATGCTGCTTTGAAGAGATGATCATGCAGTTTTATATTTCATAAGGCAAATGCACTTTTTCATAGAATGAAGGATATTTTTAACCTAAATAATAAAGATTAAAATCTCTCGTCTGATGGGAGAATTTCGAAAAGGCATTTAAGGCAAGGTTAAGATGAGTCACAGCCAGTCGCAGTCATGGGAGAGTCATGCCCTCTGTAGGCCAGTACACGGATGTTTCGGTGAGATATACAGGTCGTTCATCTGGGTAATTTCCGTGGACGTAGTAGCTGTTAAGATCATGGAGCGCGCCGTGACAGAAATGCGGCACTTCAAGGTGACAGCCTCTCGGAGATGAGAGGAATGTTTGTATCCGGAGGAAGCGTGACCAGTTTTGTTGGTACTTTCGAACATGTATATTTGGTGCTGAAATAAAATGTCAAAATGCGGTTTAGTTTGCCATGGTGTGTGTGTTCCTTTGTGTGTCACTGTTCAGGAACATGTTTACCTGTTAGCTGGTGGGTGAGTATCCAACAGATCGCTCTCAAAAGCCCTGAAAGCACAAGTAAACAGCAGCTGTTTAGGGAGAGTGATTCATTTTAAAGAGGAAATAGCTTAATTACCAAGTACTGAGTCAGTGGTTGTGTCTGGATTCAGGAGCTTCATCCTTTGAAGGCTGCTGTTTCTGAAAGTGTAGCCTTTGTTGGCTCTGTACTTTGGAGGTCGAACAGAAAGTGTTGAGGAATGGAACGGTCTGGCCTATGGATAATTTCTATTTGCAGCACCTGCAAATCCTACCCTCACCCTTGAGTCACAAAGCACTGTTCCTAGCTCCTACTGCTTAGCTGGGACCCACTCAATTTACCTCCGCGCGGTGAATCTCGGGATATGTTGGGCTGCAAATGATTCATCAGGTGAATTCTTCGCGGCTCGGCAAAATGAAAAATCTATGGACTGCGTGTGAAGGGGTGTTTGAAATGGGGCAGCCTTGTCGCACTGCTGTGACTCATTCAGTCTTGGAATGTAACCTTAGAAGGGTGCAGTGCCTAAATTCGGACACAGCCAGTGAGCAAAAATAAACTGCAAAGACTTCTCTTCTGATAAATTATGGGTAACCTGTAATGAAATTAAGAAGCGTGGAAGGAAAATGCGATCTTTACGCATGGCAGGCAGCTGATGCCCTGAGATAATAGACCAGTTAGGGTGCAATACCTTCCTACCCATGGATTATACCCAGAACCCCTCCCAGGCCCTTGATGACACCCTGGTGATCTGGTTAATAAGACTCAGCAGGCCTTTACACTAACAATGGTCAGCCGGAGAAGTGGTTTGATAAACCCTTGCCACCGAACATTCTAAATGACAACTGGAGTAGCAGGGAATTACTGCTTAAAGGCAGAGGTGGCAATTTCAGGTGCAGAAAGTAAAAATCCAGACCATGATTTACTTTCAACCAATCAGTTGCGCATAGAGAGTCTCAGTCCTAGAACACTCAACTGGTTGGCTGAAAGTAAATCATGGTCTGGATTTTATTTTCACTTTCTGCACCTGAAATTGCCACCTCTGGTTGGAGGAAAAGGGGACAGACTTCTGGTTCTGTGGCTGTATTTCCTGTTTAGTCAGTTCTACTACCGTTTTTTATTTTTTTTTTAAAAACACCTTAAAGTGACCCTGTTGTTTCTTGTTGAGTTCTTACTGAATGGAGCCTCTGTATTGGTATAAATTCTGCTGTCCTGGTTCTTTGTCCTATCTACTCCCTGTGCCCTGTAAGTTGCATCACAAGTAATATTCAGGCTCACAAAGGAAATGAATTCAAAACTCCATAATTGTATTCGTGAATGTGTTTACCATTTGAAGACAAAGTACCTACAGCTTTACCAAGGTGACTTAGTAGTGATTAGTACTTCGTGTAGACTTGGGAGCGTATTGCTCACGTTGGTTTCCTCGCTTTATTCTTAACGGTCTTTGCTATGTGGATTTATCTTTGGTGTAGATAATAGTGTAGTTCCTCTGCACAGATGCTCGGCTGCACGGGCCGCAGAGGAAGGGAGACGGTCGGCACAGTGTAAGGGAGCTGAGGATGCAGCCAAGACGGCTGCTAGCATGAAAGGAGGTCGGGGGCTGCCCGTTTGCGAAGGTTAATGAGCTCATTGAGAAGCGCGACGCATTCCCCCACTGGGGCTCTGCTCGCTCCGGCTGCAGCCCGGGACGTGTGAGTTGAATGATAATGCGACCGTAGCCTTGACACCCCCCTCAAAAGCACCCTTTGCCACCAAATCTAAACCTATATCTGTAACTTTTTGTCCCTCTTGATAATTAAACTGCCAGTCGACGCAAAACACCCCCCCCCCCCCACAAATGCAATTATACTCTAATGCCTTGGAGGGACAGTAAGAGGAAATCAAGGTGAGCGTTTTTTAATGGTTTAACATGAGATCTCAGCTGAGCCCTGCTTGTTAAGATGAGTGGGAGTAACCTGCATAACTACAGTCAAACAGCTGTTATCTTAACAGGTTTCTCTACAGCTGGCTTAGGAGAAAAACCATATGATATTATTTTGCAGGATCAGGAACTGAAGGCTGTCTTCCCAAAGCATACATCTCTATAGAGCATCTATTTTGCTTTTTCTTGTAGACGTCACACGTTTCCAGCAGAGGGCAGTCACACATGTATAATCCGTGCGCTGGCCTGCATTTTTGCACGTCCGCTTCATAGCATAGGTTTCACAGAAAAACATCCAATTGATTGATCAGTCTATTACCGTAACTTTTTAAATGAGATTTGAGGGAAAGGTCTTCACCTTTGTCAGGGGTAGCTGTTTTGTGGTTCTCAGTTGGTAGCATAACTTCATGGCTGGTGCGTTGAATCGGTCCTCTGCTGGCTGTGTGCCATTTACATGATCTCTCATGATGTCACGCACGACTTTCCTTCAGGCACTCTAGTTTTCTCCTGTAGTGCAAAGACATGCATTCAGGCTAGCTGGTGTCTCTAAATTGCTTGTAGTATGTGATTACGTCTGTAAACGCACCCCCCCTTCCCCCTCTCCCCCAGCAGGTAGATGACGTGGTGATATTGTGTGAATAACCTTGTATCTTATATTAAAAAAATATTATTGTTAAAAGCTTAAAATACAGGATTGCCGTTTTGCTTGCACGTTGGGGATATGTGTTTTTTCTTATACATATCTTTTTGTTTCACTCTGGTGTTAATGTGATTTACTGGCTAACACCGCAATCGCATCCTCTAGTCACTGGTCCAGCCGAATTCAGCATGCAGGGCGTCGCGTCCAAAATGTTTGTGTCCCAGGACCTCTGACACGGAAAGCCTGGTGAACTACACCTGGCGAGCGATGACCTGCTGGGCCTGGCAGAGGCTGCGGCCAGGTCCCTGTGCTTTTCTCATTAACAGTACAAAGGGTGAGGAAACAATCACACGATACTGTTCAAGGTGAATTACGTCTACAGCCTCTCCTGCAGCCTCCTTCTGCGCTTTTCTACGGGACTTAGGCTATGACTGTTTTAATGCTTGGATTGTTAATGCAATTAACTATTTATAATAGACTAAAATGAATTACACCGTCATTGAGCTTCCATAAGCTTTAAACTGTTACTTACTGCTGCCCTGTACAGGTGAGACACACAGGTGAGATGATGAGGATGACCTGCCTGTGTTTGCTGCACATGCTGAACACCATGGCATCGTTTTCACTGATAACCTTTGTGCAGAAGCGGCTTCTGGGTCACCTCAGAAAAAAATCAACAGGCTTGCGGACCATCAGTCTGCTTTAAGCCCCGCCACCCACCCACTCACAATTAAAGCAACTGTACAGAAATTTGGACAAATTACAATTTCTACTATCTGCTACTATTAGTTCAATGCCCACGTGGCACTTGACTTCACCAGTCCACTGCAGTGTCTGGGTAATATGCAGTGCTGGATAATATGCGGATCGTCTTTATAAGATTTTACTATTTCTTTAGAAATGTTCTCAACCTCCAGTTCACCTCTGACTACATTAAATGTAGCTTTATTTAGCCGGTATTAATTCGGGGGATCACCCCGCCCAGCCCTCTGCTTCCTCTGGCGGCACAGGGATATCATGATCATTTTAGTTTAAGACAACGATCGATTAAGATTTGTGTATGACAGAAATGGTAATTGGGAAAGAAGCTTCGACTACTTTTTTCATTGCAGTGCCTCAAACAGCCGTCCTTAACTGTGTACAAAACAATTGGTGTTTGAGTGGTCGGTTTAAAACACAGATTATCTCAGAATCAGTTTAACTTTACAAAAACATTCTTATACCGTAGCATCAGTGTATTAATACCAAATAAATGTGAAAATCAATTGTAGTAACTCATTCTGAAGTTTTACGAAAATGACCTAAGTCAGCTATACACTTTAAGTTTCTTGCTATCAATTCAGTGTAGAATGTAAAATTTATTCTGATATCGTACATTTTGTCAAATTCAATTTGCCTCTGAACCGCTTTCCTCCTTTATCATTACCAATTTTGATGACAGTGTTTTAAAGCTCTTCTTAATCATTTAGGTAATTAATCCATGTAATTGTCTGGGCAAGTTAAGAGTGACAAGTTTAAAACATAATTTACCTCAGAATCAACTTATAGCTTCCACTTTCGATCCGTTTTCGCCAAGGTATTTATCACGAATTGTTGGTCTAAATGGTTCTGGTTCTGACAGATGTGCACTGAGGTGTCTGATAAACGCTGTGGGTGTGTCACTTAAATCAGATGTTTTTAAGGTGAAGGAAACACCATACCCAGTAGCAGGGCAAATCAGTCCTGTAGTCAAAGAAGGCTGCCTCATACCTAAATAGGAGGACTTTGATGTCAGTGTTGAACCTAACAGGAAGTCAGTGCAGGGAACTATAGGTAGGGGTTATGTGTTCAAACTAGATAATACAGCATTACAATAGTCAAAACTACTTGTATACAAAAGCATGTGTTGCATACAAAGTTGTGCACCATCTAAAGAATAGTGAAATTGGTTGGTTCGAGCCCCTGATAGTGAAGCTCACCTAGACATGGGTTTTTTAACACTTCACATGTAATATTAAGTGGGAAAGGAAAACATCAATGATTTTCAATATGGTAGCTGTTTATAACGATTTTTTTCAAATCGTATTATATAAATGCCAGATATGTTTTAAAATAAATCTTGTGATAAGTGGAATAAATTTACAAATGATATGATTTCAGACTAAACGTAAGTAGTGCTTTTTGTTTAAACTCATCGTCACGTGTAGCTCATGAAACATACCGAATTGTCTGATTTCCTCTGAGTGCTTTAAATGAATGAATTAAGCATGATTTCAAATGCCGTGTGCTTCCTGTCAGGTGTCCTCTAATATTAAATATAGGTCTATATGTTTATCTGGGATCAGAAAAAGCAGAAATAATTACACCAATAGGAATATAGAGAAAAGAAGAAATGGTTCAGCAAGCTCAAATTGAAGCAAAAAAAGGCTAAAAGGAAAAGTGTAGCTGATATTTTAAGATTATGATCAAAATTAGATTTGCTCATCTGGCAATCCACTTCATTGGGGCAGAAAGTACTGCAGCTTAGACTGACACTGCGGCTGCCAAATTTTGTTACAGTTCATGCCATTTTGGTTCCTTGTCTCCAGGTTATTAAAGTTCCATCAACTCACTAATAAAATCTTGGCCTAAACCTTTATTGCCTTTTTCAGTTTTATTCCACCGCTGTCCCTGAATTCTGCATGATAAATATCCGGTCGAGGCAGAGGTATGCTTTTACGTAGTACTCACTGAACATCCTCATATAATGCCGGGATCTCTGGATCTGCATGGTTTGTGAGGTCTGTCAAAACGATTGATTTCTTTCAGTTTAATTATGCAGTTCCCCCCCCCCCAAGACCATTCTCTTCCATTCATCATCAGCATATTTTCATTATTCTTTAACACAATGTGTGCGGGAAGCCATATTCCTATGTACAGTTAATTTTTAAAGAGAAGCAAGTCTGGATTAATGGAGGGCCGAGGCGTGAAATTGAATGAGCGATTCATCACTAGATTTGTCCCCTGTGTACCTAAATGGAGGTTGTTTAAGAACCTCACTCCAGGGTACAACAGCACAAATGTCCCAGGTGAACTGTCCAATCCTGAGGTTAGGTCATTAACCACTGTGTGACACGCTTCTGTTGCCTGATGAGCTGGGTTTGCAAATGGACACTAAACATCCAGGCTGCACCTCGATAATTAAATGTGTTTTTGTTTTTATTTTTATTTTTGATAATTCTTTTTATGTGGTTTATTGTGCAAATCTTTCTTCTTCTCTGTTCCCCTGCAAAGCAAAAATGCATTTCATGCTGGGCTTGCTTGTCACATCACCACACACTGTTCGGAGGACAGGAAGGCATTTTTCAGGGTTCATCCCATGAGACCTCAGTGAGAATGGCTCAATGCTGCCCCCTCCAGGATCAATGCTGTACTACACCCTTGGCTGTTCTGGTAGGACCAAACACTTTAACTTCATTTCAGTATTGACGCTCCCAAGCTTCACTGCAGATTTAGCACGGGTACGAATGATCTTGCTTGTGGAAATATTATTGAAATTGATTTTTGCTAATTCAAGGAATGGCCATTGGTCTTTACTGATGATTGGAAAGATTGATTGGAGGAGTGGGAATGAGATTAACTTGATTCAAGGAAATGGGATGAACCTTTACTCCTTATTGGTTGAATAGGAACGGCCTTTACTGTTTACTAGAGGGATTGGTATGACTCTTGTTTCTGATGATATTGGCAGTGCTCTACTGTATATTGTAACGAACAGTAAATACAAAGTCTACCTGGGTCTCAGAGAGGCAGTAGAAGTGGCCTGGGACTCTGCAGTCTCTGCCCCAGCACAGGCCCATGTAGCATGTCGCCGTGAGCCGACAGCAGCCCTCCGCTCTGCCACCGCCCCCTTGGGCCCGGCAGGTGCAATGAGACGCTCGTTTGTATTCAGAGTCCCTCTCCGGCTCACCCGTGCATCTGCATTTTCAATAGCCCCGTCGCAGTAATGAAATCAGCTTTGACCCCTCAAAGTATTTGTTCATGTCAAAGCTAGTTTATTACAATGGTCCCCTGGGTCTTTTTTTATGAGCTATGGTACAGTAACCTCGCACAGAAATGCTGCTTTTCACTCATTTGAGCTTCGCACAAGAGTAGCCTCTGTAGAAACTATGCTGTATGTAAGAAAGGTTCCTTCCCGCATGGGTCGGATTTGAAGGATAACCATGTTCTGGTTAAAAGAAAAACCTGATCTCTCACCCCATTAGCCTTGTGTGGCGTCTAAGATCAAGCTCCAGGTTTTAGCGGTACCTTCTCACATGTTTTTAAAATGCACGCTTGAAGGGTCTATATTTCCTGGCCCAGTATCGGGGTCCACTTACTCCCTTACTTCACCTCACCTGTGCATTTAGTTGTTTCCATGGCAATGCACAGCAAACCCGGAGCCTGACGGACAGCACGCCAATCGATACAGGCCAATCAGGGGAGGGGAAGGAGTGTTTTGAGCGAACTGACAAAGCGTCACACAGCTGGAGAGCATAGAGGGGAGCATGAGTACGCATCGCTGACCCCCCCCCACCGAGGGCAGGCTTGTCGCCCTCTGGAGGCTTGTCGTATCGTTCCTCAGTGCGCATGTCGGAGATGGGACTGGGGCAATTATGCAGATGGATTCGGCAGCTGTAATTGAACAATTCACTGCGGCGGTTGGGGTGGGGGGATGCCCACATTGATAAAAAGAAACATTTTCAATAGTGTTTTTCATACTCATTTATCCAGTAATTCATGCAATGAAAGGAAA
>JAODKF010000089.1:6224511-6250045 GCA_026779585.1 Mormyrus proboscirostris
GTACATGAAACCTAAGTCACGTCTTGGGACGCAGACCGTATGAACTGTGACTGGTGCGCTTGGTAGCACAAAGAAAGTATACACTCATGTGTACCTATATCTTATGAAACCGGAAACGTTAGTTATATCTAACTTTAAATAACATCTTCTTGCTTCTCCAGAATTTGCGCTGAGGTTTGTTGCTCTTTCTCTGCTAGCATTAGCAAACTCTTTGTACTCTACAGTATGGTGCGTCTTCAGATGTTACATCAAATCGCTTGTATTACATGATGTGCTATCCCTTCCTCCACTTGACAATTTAGCAGAACAGAGCTTACATTCTGTTTTACTTCTGTCGTCGTCCATTATCTTAAAATATGTCCAAACTGCTGACATCCTCCGCGTTTACTCACCAATTTGCCAATACCAGTGTTCTCTACATTTATCCTTCCAAAATGTTTCTAGTTGACAAATCTCTCGCTAGATGCCAAAACGCAGGACACCCTGGATGGGATGCCAGTCAGGAAGATATAGCTCAGATATCACAAATGATAGTGAATTGTTTTTTTATTATTACAATTATTACATACAGTGTGAAAAGGGTTTGCAAAACAAAATATGATAAAAAAAAAACTGTTGTCTAGCGGATTTTATGACAAAGGGTACGAAGTCGTTTAAAATTTCTGTTTTACTTCCCATATTAATCATGTAATGTAATAATGCATTATAAACTATGTTAAAAATTATACATTTATGTCGCTGGTCATATAAATAAAATCATAAATTCACAGCCGGTCAAATCTATAATGCAAAATCAATCAATCATCATTAATCATATTTATTGGGTAGTCCCAGTCGCAGGATGCGTTAATTTTCTGCATTTATCGCCATTCTTCCTATCTCCTAAATATTATTTGCTATTTAATCAAATTCTAGCTTATTTAATGTAAATCCCAAGCTAAACCTTTGTGTCGTGATGTAAATGTTCTCTTAGTGTAATTTGTTATTGGGGCCTTACTTTTAGGACCCTCTTCTCGTTTTCTACATTTATCACCGTAAACTTAAGCTATTTTCCTTACTTTGATTGTTAGGGTCCTTCGTGCAAACTTTAAGGTATCCCGTAAGTATAAGACCAAGATAAGAAGAGAAACTTAAATACTTAGGTGAACATTTTAAGGAAACCTTAAGGAATAGACTTAAGCATGTTTTGTGCAAACGATTTTAATTTAAGGATACCTTAACGTGGACATTAAGGAAAATCTTAACTTTGTACAAATGACCCCTGGCTGTTTTTAAAAGGATATACACAAGATCACACCCTAGAATCTTCTTGTCATTGTGGTTGATCATTAGGAGATAACAATGGAAAGATTATCATCCACTGTTTAGTCTGTATCCTGGCAATTAGGTGTGAGGGACATCTCTAGCATGTAGTCTGGGCTGATTTCTGTGGCAATTTAAATGTGTACAGCTGCAAGGGTCTGGAAATAGAGACACAGCTGAGATTCCAGAGCCTGGAATTAAAGATCAGAAGCCTGTGAACAACAATTATATACCTTCATGGCCCAGGGATCCAACTCGTAACGAAAGCGTCCCCTTTCCTGGGTTTCATTCTCTTTCTCTCTGGGCCACCAAGCACCCCAGTTTTTATTATTCTTGGTTATCCTGCCATTATTTTTTCAGTTGTCTCCAGCCAGCATATCTCCAGCCTTGTCATACTATTTCTGGCCAACAGGTGGTGTAACCTTTAAGAATACGATGTAACCAGGCATGACTCTAAAGGATTTAGACCCGAGATGGACACAGTGATTAATAGGAATTACCCTTCAAAATATCACTACGAAAGTATAAAAAGTTCAGTCATTGGCGCTGATCCAAGTTTCACCGTGTCACTTAGCATGGATTCTCCCATTAATGCAGCCCAGCGCATGCTAAGGGATTCACCCTGATGAGCTGTTCGTGTGTTCCTGTCACACATTATAATAAATACACTGGAAATGAAGGAATAAGCACTGAGCACCCAGTGAAATCAATTGATGTTAGAGAATTCCGGAAGGTTTAACTACAGATCAATGTAAAAGTCCATTTCCTTCCATCCTTGCATTCACAACACCTCTGGTATGCACACAAACATTCAAGGTTTCCGTGCAGAGAATCCATTCACACGACGCACAGAATTTATTACGAACGAACTTCCTGGGACAGATAAACATACGACACTTAGGCAGAGACCTTCCTAATATTCCTGTCTCTCCTTGCGGGAGAATGCCTTTCCGAGGACCTTATGGAGTTGATAGGTGATGTTTTTGATAATCATAGACTTGGAAATTCTAAAAGGACTTGGCAATCGCCAGAATTGAATGGCACGGACAAGCACTGGTGTCCTAAGATGTGATTTTGCAGGAATAGGGAGAGACCAGTTTCTCTGACGAGTGTGACAGACAATGTAAAAAGATTCTGGTCTCTTTGTGATTCCAAATTGCTTCCTTTTTTTAATCCGAAATACAAAAGTGGGCAATAAGTAATTCTCTTCAGGCGTTTCTCTTTTCAAAAACAGGAGATGATCAATACTGGTTTGCCCGGTGAGCTTTATTATGTCACACGTGGCCCTGTGGTGCAAAGTACCCAGTGGGCTGATGGAGGAAAAGTTTCCTGCCATTTTATCTCTAGTCTTATATGGATTGGTTGTAAGGAGGCTTTGGAAACACCTGCTGGAAACGCTTTCCTTTTCTGAGAAACAACGTGTGATTTTTTTTCAGGGAATCGGCACTTGTGCCCACAGTACAAAAACCATGCCACTATGTCCCGGCGTGTTTGGGGGAGGGGTGGGTCGCCATGGAGATATCAGAACTCAGGGGCCTGGTGCACGCTGCCAAAAGAATGTTACGAAACCTGCGGAGATGCACATCGAGTTCGGAAACGGGGGCCAGGCAGAGGCTCATGCTCCCTGATAAGCTGGGGAAAATATCAGTGAGCTTCACACCCTTGAATTAAATGGATGAGTGTTTCACCACTAAATCAAAACACGTGTCTGTTGAAGCCTGAACATCAAGAACGACCTTGGACCGTTGATTGACATGCAGCTAAATACACATGAACGTCACAATAATCCATAAGCGTAAAGAGCATGGATAAAAATATGAAATAAATTAATAAATAAATACATCCTGCGTTTCCTCTTCACCGTAGCCTCTGAGAGGCCTATCATCACAGGGATTTTTCGACTCTATGTCGTCTGTTTCGATATGTAAGCTGAAGACTCCCGTTCGTTCCTGCCCGAGGCCTGCCGCAGCCTGCTCCCTGTTTGTTTTGGGTGATCAGTTACTGTCATTAGATGCCACCTGAGAGGGACATGTTTAGCTTTTAGGTTGGCAGAGACCTTAATCTGCTGACATATGTTTACAGTGCGTGGAAATCACTGATTTTCATGCTTAGAGACTCACCAGGAACGACTGCGGGAAAACCACGGGACATAAACACACTGCTCTCACATAAAACAAAAGCAGTATTTTATTAACTGCCTATCCATTCCTGTTTTTTTTTTTTACCCATTCTTTAAAAAAATCATTTCATTATGCCTATTAGTTATTTTTTGACTGAATGTAACGTAATAATTTCATAAGTGCACGAGAGGAGTATTTTTGCTATGAAATTCAGCCAAGTGACAAAAACTACATTGAACAGCACAGGATTAGAGAGAGAGAGAGAGAAAGAGCGAGAAAGAGAGAGAGATGTGCATTTTTCCTGAAGTGGAGCCAGCAAAGGACATAAAGACTTAAACTGAATGACTGAAATGTTAAGAGGAAGCCGAGAAGATGAGCAGAAGCGGCACTTCTTCAGACGCGCCGTTTGAAACGCTGCTCACAGACGGGAAACCAGTGAATCGCTGGTGTGTGGAGTGGCCTCCTCGTCCATGTAGGCAGTTTCCATGGTGACTGGCCTCCCTCCCTCATCGATGTTACCAGGAAGTGTATGGGATGTTTATGACAAACTCAGCACCTGTCCTGATGCGTTCATCTCGGTGACCAGCAGGGTGTCTGTTCATTCCCGGAAAAATCACTAATTTCTCAATGAATGGAATAAAAATCAACTGCAGAAATTTGTGGAGAAATGCACATTTGTTCTTATGTATGGAGTATGTGCCCCCCCCCCCTAATATATATTATAATGTTGACTCCATGGCTAAAGCCTTGATTACATGGTAGAAACTTGTGGTATATTTCATTAAAGACACCAGCTGCAATATCCCAATAAGACACGGAAGGTCTTCATGAGAGCAAATCCTTGCTGGAAACTGGTGGATTTATACCTTTTTCCTACTACATCTATAATATTCCACTAGGGACTGATGGATTAAACGCTGCAAACGGTGCAGAGCAGAGAATCCGGCCCCTCACTGGAGCAGAGATCCGTGGAAGGCTTTAAGAAATTCCTGAGGTATTCATTAAACCCAACGAACCATTTTGGTCTTGAGATATGGCGTTCCACATCCTGCCTGTCCCCGCCTCAGATTCCCAGGCTACGGTGTCCCAATTTATGCCCTCATCAGCAGCTTGGCCCTGCCCCCCCATCCCTCGCCACCCCCGCCGGTATCATTCTCAGACCCAAAAATAAAGAATTGCCGCCTGCACAAATCCCCCAGCCTACAGGCAAACCCAGCCTGTCCCTGAAACAAAACACGGGAATTCCAGATTGATGCCTCATCAGATCGGGCATGTCAACCAGTGCACCACCTACAGTAGAAGATAGTAACAGAGATGCAATGGCATAGCCATACACAGTGAGTAAAGTGCGTAAGCACCCTGTGTCACACAAATATACAATACTTTGCATGTAAAATTCACATACACATGTTTAAGACCCGTGCTCCCAATCATCGTGAAATCCCGTGAAGTCGTCAAAACGCATCATGCAATCATGATTAGGAGTCTGCTTACTTATTTATACATCTTGTGACAGTAACGGTTCGTTGCCGTTTTGCACACGCTGGTAAGAACTAATTGTTCCCATGTACTGTAAGGATTTAAAAATCGCACAGAAAACAAGACCATCGGTTCACTGCATTTTCACAAGGAATTATCTAATTACCTAAATAATCACAATCACATTACCGAAAAAATGTCCCCGGTTATGCGCGATTGTTTACAATATGTAGTTTATTGCTAAAACCTGGTTCTTAAGAATCGGGGAAATAGGTGCCGCAGTTGGGTGCACTGGGAGCTCGGAGGTGAACAGGCTGGACACGCATGATACCCCCTGCCGAAGGTTCCTGCCCTCGCCACTGCACAGACACCCATCCTGGCCCGTAGCCCCTCTTCCCCTCTATGTCACACTTCACGCATCATAAGAACGAAAGGCAGGAAGAAGAAAAGAACCCTCACTCCACCTTTACCTTTTCTAGGCCCTTTGTCTCAGTGCGACTGACCAATGGCCGCCTCAAGATGATATTACTTTTGTGAGAAAAGGCCCTCAGACATCTTATTTCGGTAATCTCTACGGTGCTTGGCTCTACTTGATTAAAGTAACAAGGTGTCTTGGCCCGGATGAGCCTTTTTAACGCCTGCTCTGTGGACACTGTCATTGATTATGTGTCATATATCCACTGACCGAGGAATCGGGACAGAGGAAGGTGAGCTGTCACCTCTGTTATTAAGGCCGCAATGTTGCTGTTCCTTATTGTTGTTCACGGTGGTTGTGCACTTACATTAACACCCCCCCGCCCTCCCATATAACACTCACATACCCCCCAGGGGTTTGAGCTGTTGGAGTCCAACAGTGGACCAGGTCTATTCCCCACCAGCTGGATATGCTCTTTCTTCTGGGAAGTGTGTAGTCATCGTTGCCAGTCTGTGCTAAAATGCCAGCGGGATTTAAGGGGGACCTATTATGCTCATTTTCACTGTTCATAATTTTATTTTTGGGGTCTACTAGAATAGATTAACATGTGTCAAACACATCATTTTTGTCATAGTGTATATCTCTATTCACCCTCTGTCTGAAACGGTCTGCTACAGCTTTAAGTCCCACCCCCAATAAGACCAGTGCACTCTGATTGGTCAGCTTGTCTGACTGGGCAGTTTGCCCACCTTCTGTCTGAAATGGTCTGCTAGAGCTTTAAGTCCCATCTCCAATAAGACCAGTGCACTGTGATTGGTCAGCTTGTCTGACTGGTCAGTTTGCCTTACACATTCCACCCCTGTCTCGCAGTCTGAATCAAATCCTTGCAGGTAGGCGGCCAATAAGAATTGTGTTGCGAGGTGACCTCACCATGTCAAGGAAGTAAGAGCTGGAAATCCAATGAAGCATTTCAGGCAGATTAGAGTGCCACTGGTGGTGAGTGGTGAGTGCCACTGCAAATGCAATTAAAACAGCTGAAAATCCCAAACGTCTCATATTTTCTTTAACTGCTCATAGGTAAGGATAGGACTAGTCAGGGGTTAAGATCGTCATCCTGGAATTAGAGATTTAGTTTTTATATATATACTGTATAATGTGTGTGTGTGTGGGTTTGCATAGATCACATTTGAGGACCAAATTGTCCGCAAAGTGTAGTAAAACCTGAAATGTCCCTACTTTTGGGGACATCTTTTGAGGTCCCCATTTGCTTAACCTCAGTTTTATGAAAATCTGTGAATGCAATTTTTCCCATAGAAATTAATTTAGATAGGAAGACCAACTTGCATGTGTGTGTGTGTGTGTGCGCTCATGAATACGTACATATAGATAGATAGATAGATAGATAGATAGATAGATAGTAAATGTTGTGACTGGCCGATTCCTCCGTCTTGAAAAAGTTAATGATGAAACCAATTAGATGCAGCTAACGACGTATTTCCCTGGTTTTATACATCGTTTAAAATCGTATGCATACGGGATTTATTGGGGTGGGTGTGTCTGCAACATTGCTATTTCAACCCCATCCACATGCATGTGAGCGGTCTCCAAGGTGGACACGTCATGCTTGCCCCCATCTTTAATTGATCCCCACGTTCTACTCCCGCTATGTAGTAACCGGAGTGATGAAAGCACCACCATACAGTGTCCTGACATCACATTTGAATTTTAAATGCTGCCAGAGGTGACTCACTGCTATCTGCTGTGTAGGAGTGTTGGACGAAGAAAAAAACGAGAGGAATTGGAGAGAATGGGTTATATAAAATCCGAAACTGTCAAAAATGTTTAATCCGTTTCCTTTCAAACTCTCTATGTAAGTAGCAAAACATATATTAAGGTGATAAATTTGTCGTCATCCAACTCTTTGTCACAGATAAAATTTGTATCTGAGCCGTGCATATACACAACACGAGGTGGTATATTTCAAGGCGCATTATCCCGAAATGTATCATTTTCAAATAATTTAATACAGGGTCAAGCGTAAAAGCGCATGTAAATATGCGACGATTATCAAAGGCGCTATATCACGCGTGATGTGTACATGAGCTTGTGTGATTAAATTGCCTGCGCATATATCGCTCTCTTTGTCTTATCTGAGCAGAAACGCTATTATCTCCTCCAATGGTTATTTACAACGCTTGGTTCAGGTTGTTAAAATGTTATTAAATAAACACCGAGTTAAACTCTGTATGAAGTCACATAGTGGATTTATAAAGCTTTACGAATGATAGAACTATTGCTTATCTGTGCAGTGTGTGGCTAAAATGGAGAGTGTAGAGCTGGTTTCACTGTTAAACTGTGGTAGTCCTGACAAGGTTTAGTGAGGGGTTGCTTACGCTGTCAGTATATTAGGGTATTTTTAGAAGCCGTTTGTATAGAGTTGCTTCCCCCCTTTCCTCTGTGTTAACTTTCGCATGTTTATCCCGGCGTGCTCATGGGAGAGCGGCTTCTGGGATCCAATCTTATACTATTTAAAATCATTTTCCCAAAGTCGTTGTTGTATACGCTAGTACTGCATCATGCAGTGCTTGCATTTTAGAAGATAGGGGGGTGGGTGGATTTCTCAAAAGTAAACACAGAGAATATTTCCTTTAAGTTAGAGTAGGCCTATTTACCCGAAAATCTGCGGCTAATGTATGGGTTTGCGTCTCTGAGCCGCCGAGGTCTTGAACTTTAAATTCCGACGAGGTGAGAAAATTGCTCTCGTCGGACAACGGCGCAACCTGCTGCCTGCTTCAGTATTAAAACGCTTAGACAAATGAATATTTAAATTCGAATTTTGTGATCGAAAGAAACGATGGAAATGATTTTATATAAAATGGTGCGATGCAAAAGGAATACCGTATTTTCTGCTTTATCTAGTTAAATTAAGCCTTACATACGCTCAAGATGGGCGATTTCTCAAAATACACGAGGGCAGTCTGACTGTTCAGAAGGCGTGTTTTCTCAAAATAGCACTTGTTTAAAAGTCAAGAAACGGGTGAACGGAGTTCATCTGCGTTCAAATCCCGCAATAACAGAAACTTATAAATTATCTAATGTTAAACTTCACATCGCAAAGCAGAAACTCGAGGTCGACAGGAATGGTTGTTTTGGATTATGCCGCATTACATAAAAGCTAGAGAGGAAATGATTCAAAAGCAGAACATAATAAAAAAAGGGCACTGCCTGGAAGCAGTTTACAGTAAACTGCGAGCTGAGAGGATTTAGAGTTTAGAAATGAAGCACCAAACCCGCAAAGGTAAAAGTGATTAAGATCTGCAACAGTATCAGCCGTATATATATATATATATATATATATATACACAAACACGCGGAGGGCTTTTGCTATAACGGTGGATCTAAAGCATGACCTGCTGGAACGGGCTGACGAAGTTTAAATATTTAATTGTTGCACCAAATTATCTATAGTATACGTATACAGAGGTCCTAGATTCGCATGCATGCAAGCAAACGATCACAATTATTTCGAGTCTCTTTATATCTACCTCAGCGTCAGAGGTGGGCCCGGGTGGTTCTGGGCCCACTGAGATGTAACTCAGGCCCATTTAGCGTTTATAGCGAGTGACACAGCACGATAAAACGGCTATGTCTGACAGGTATGTGTGTGCCTGGTTAGCTCAATCAGAGGAAATGCGCCGTTGAGAGGCAAATAGTTTCCTGTCTCTTTGTACTTTTGGTCTTAGTTATGCCTGTAGGTCAAAACTGATCAAAAAAGATAGGTAGGCGTAAAGAAGTTATTTCTTTAATGTGATTTTGTCGCCAAATGAATTGTTATGGGACTGGGCCATATGATTTTTTTACTGTCCCACCCACCCATTTCTGGCTCCGATATTGCTCTTTAGTGAAACAGTTTATAAATACACACATTAACAATTAATAACAGATTAACAATGGCGCCTAAATGCCTAAATATAAGATATTAACAATGCCTCCTAAATGTGTAAAGGGTTGATGAAAAGTGCCATGGATGCTAATAATATTAAAGATTTTAATATTATTGCATCTTGAAATGTACACAATGGTACACAACAACAACAATAATAATAATGATAATGTTTTGTTTTTTACAACTGAGATGCAGCAGTTGAGCTTAGACCTCTCTTACTTTCAGACACACTCGCAACTGGCGATTAAATAACCTGTTTCTAAAGTGCAAACAGAGCATGATGGCTTTTCCTCTTATTCTTTTTGAGATGAAACTGCTTGCCGTATAAATGTAGTATCTCAATTAAAATAAGTAAATTAATGGGTAAGGCGTCGCTATGGGACGGTGTTAACATTCTGGCTAGTCATTCCATTGGCTTGCAGCTCCATCGGTAGCAGTAGGCGTGTAGGTACGGGCTGCTGAGCTCTCAATCGCCAAGTGGCATCATCTGGAAGGAGACAGGTCCATCACTTCGTGCTCTAAGTCAACTGATATTGGGCTGGGGCTAAGTTTACAGGCTATACCAGAGATATACTCAAATATAAGGGCATATGCGGGAGCAGTGGAGTAAATTATTTGAGTTTTTTTCCGGCAGGGACGGAAACGCCGAGCGAGCGCTTCACATCCACCCGATCTGCGGACGGGCGGCTAAAGCCCCGTTTGAACGCCTTGGGCTCTGTGCAAACGGATTGAATTCCGGTGCAGGGAGATTACTGCAATTGCAACTCGTTTTTATAGAACCTCGCTGGTAAGCTTTCCTGAAATCGGTGCCTAATGTCACGGGGAGATTGCAGTTACACGCGGTATGTGTGCGCTGTGCAAGCGGCACGCGCTGTACCTTGATGGGCTTCGGGCTGGGAGCCGGGTGTGCGTTAGTGTCTTAACACACTGCAGCAGTGTGTCACACATTAAAGCTTGACTCGACATCTCAGGACTAGCCTGGTATGCGCTTTTAAGTACAAATGGGTTTAAAGTAGTGCATTTTATTGAATGGCGTTTGCTGCAGCTGATGCATGTATCGAACACGGTTGCAGCGCGTCTGTTTCAGTTCGTGCGCTTATTGCCTTTAGTAGCCTATGAAGTGTGAATCTGCGCTTTTCAAGACAGGTCGTGTGTCCTTTGACTATGGTCGGTGTAAAGACGATGCGACAGTGCCTGAAATGTCCCTTTGCCCTATAAACTAAACACAAGCAACCTATCCGATAAGAGTGTTAGTTTCAATGAACTTAATACCGAATTAATGTTAATAAAATACTCTCCATGAAATAATCGTAAAGTTCAGGTATTCCTCTATGATCTAATGCTTGAAAGTTAAATTAAACCGGTGTTTAAGATAATTCTGCATATTATTTATTTAAAATTACATTATTCAACCAAATGACCAAATATAGATTTTCTGACACCACACCCCACTTACACTGGGGTTCCTCTGCTTATTACTTTTGTATGTTAGCATGACGTGACGTGTCTGATGTAATTTGACGTATAGCATCTGTTTAGAAGGCGTAGCGTATGTAATATTTAAGAGTTGCTTTCAAATTAAACACGATTTATAATCATTGTCCTTAAGTTTTTGCTTGACACCAGAATAATTTAATTGCGGTGTAAGAAAATATCACTATTTGCAGCTGGCACAGTACATTTTAAACGATTTAGAGCTAAGATCTTAGTAGTTCTTAATTTTTTCCCAGCTGTTTCACATTATTGCTCTTAATTCCCTATGCAGAAATGAAAGAGACGGCGAAAGGCGCTTTATAAATTATAAACATATCTCTTCTTCTGGCTTGGTAATATAAAATAAACACGGGAATCATATCAAATCGTTTTAAATTACTGACAGTTCAGCATTTCCACAGTACCAGTGATGATATCAGTGGCATCCGTGACCTTGGCACCTGTCACAGGAGTACTAGCGGCTGATGAAGGTCTTGCATGGAAATTCGCCGTTAATGTGTTTTTTTTGTTGTTTATTTTTTTATGAGATGGAAAATAATAGATGGAGGCGTCGCTTTGAATTTCAAGCAATCGGACAAAAACTAATCCATCTTTCCTTATTCTACGTTGCATCCTTGCGTCCATGTCGACGTACGGAATCTCTTCCCGACTCCTCTGCTTCGACATAATGCTTGCCATCGGCGAACCGGTGACAGCGAACCGGTTATAGGCTACATCAGCTGGGTGACTGTCGGCGGTGCCGCGATGCCGTACCTCTGCGTACACGGACATATGAATATAAATGTCAGGCGGCCTTCCCAAGGCTTCGCCAATACAGCTTTCTGTGGGAATTCAAGCGACCGTACAAATCAGATTCCATTGTGCTCAAAGGGGAGATTTATCTATCGAATAGGCAGCTGCAGCCTATAAACGGAGAGGCAAACCAAAGAAATGGGCTGTATGGAGACAGATGCTTATGGGGTTTTTAAGGACAGGAACGGCATCATGTGTTATGCACACTTGCGTATGCATATTAAATATCTATATTGTGTTCTATGTTTTCACATTGATATGTACATGTTAATTAGTACTATAGTTGCCTGTTTCAGATCATTGCCCAGTATCCAAATGCAGGCTTAGCAAGTGGGATGCTATGTTGGGAAAGGCTTCACTATGCTCATGACGTTATTTTCCAGGCTCTGTGATGCGGCAGTAGACCTGGTTCAGCATCCCCCAGATCTTTGCGGACCTGACCCAGGGGGGTGGAGGGGGGGGGCGGGCTCCCCGGATCAGCCTCCTGGAACCGACTTGGACCTCGAGGACGAAAATGGCGGCCGGGATGAGACACTCGCTGCTGACCGTTGTGGTCACCCTCTCCCTGGTGAGTCGTCGCGCTTTCATTGCCGGTCAAGAAACAGACCATGCACCCCCTCCCCCCCCACCCCCCTCTGTTCCAGAAATCTTCCAAGGGATATAATTTTCTCCATGCAGCTCTTGGGGCGACTCTTCAAGCAGGGCGGTCATTTTAGCGAAGGGGTCATTTCCTTACTCCGTGTAGTAGAGACATTATCACAAATACTATGTAATACTATGTAAGACTCTTGTAGGACCTAGAATCTTCCAGGGTCCCAACAAATACAGTGCTTATCTGTTTAACAGCTTAATGGTCTCGGGTAAGTACATCAGAATAAATATGACACACGCATAACCTTTTACTCAGCCAGTTGTAGGATTTGTGGATTGAAATAAAGCTACAGAAGTACGTGTTAGACTTCTTAGGACTACGGGCGTTTTGACGCAGTTCCTGGGTGCCTGTGTTTGCTATCTTTAAAAATAAAAATATCTGATACATCTTGCCAGAGGTGGAAAGTTCAGTTCCAGAAAGCACAAATCCAGACCAAGATTCTGCTTCAACCAACCAGTTGAAAATAAATAGGCATGGTGACAGAGTACTCAGCTGGTGGGGATATAACAAAATCTTGGTCTGGATTGATATGTTTTGGACCTGAACATTCCACCTCTGCATGTTGCCTGTGAAGTGGCTAGTAATGGCTTGATGTTTATGGTTTTATATTGACGCCTGCAAATTTAATTTGGGGACCGTCTCCCTTTGCGTGAAAGTGAGTTTTTTAGTTCGAAAGACTCATACGGAGTTTTTCTCGCAGGGCCTCTGAGCTGTAAATAGCTGTGTGAGATCAATAATCAGCGAATTCCCATCGCATTTTCCCAGCGTGCCTCTGTATCCAGCACAGCGTACTCGACTAGCGCATTTTCCCTCCATCTGCTTGTTCTTTCTGGAGTTTGCTTTGTCGTCAGAGACTCTCTTTTCAGTCCTGGCTTTTCATCCCTTATCGCGCTGAATAGAGCTTGGTGTTTTGTGCGGATTTCCAGCACATTTTAAATCTTGTTCCAACGAAACTAGACGCAGTCTTAGTTCATGATGACTCATCCTTTTTTTTTTAAAAAAAAAAAAAAGAAACTAGCTATACTTAGATGCAATATTTAACGGCATGTTATAAGCTAATGGGTCCGTGTTGTTGAAGGCCGCGGAGTGGACACAAAGCGTAGCCCCTTCTGCGAAACGGTGGGAGTTTGTTGTTATGGTGATTTGCTCGCGTTCGCTTAGGAATCTGTGATGCAGGCTCCCTGTAATATCGATTAAAACAGAAAAAAGAGAGGAGCATTCTCACTAAAGGCTGAACTGGTGCGTTTGTTTTTCCATTGCGAAAGGATTTAGATTGTTCTGGACATCTGACTTAACCTCGTCGGACTTGCTGGAGTTAGAATTCAAAGCTTTGCTTAGTTAAATCGCTCATCGGAAACTGGGACCCCTGTTTGAACCTTATATCTGTAACTTACTTATCTCGTTACGTCACTCACGGTTGCACAGAGGAGTACTATGTGGCTGTGTATGGTTCCCTAAAGTTACATATTCCTTCTGTGCTTGATATGGTGGTTGTTTAGTCAGACACAGTACGTGAATGGATGTTTATCCAGGTAAAAATGCATGTTTCTGGGTGAAATGAAATGATGCTTTATCACACCGTTTACAGTTCAGGTACGTTAACTCTGAGATACACAACCCTGACGTGCTGGGGAGGGGGGTGCTTTTTTACTGACATTGTGCAGACATCGTCCTGTAGCAGTCTGTGCACAGGAAGGGGGTCCTGGGGGAGGGGCACAGAGATTGATTCTGAATGCACAGCGGAATGGACCGGAGTCAAGGAGGAAATGCTGATTTCCTTGGAATATAAATTTTCTACTTCCCCCTCTAAGCTAATCTGCAGAAATCTTTGGAGTCAGTTGGCATAGGTCCTGACTCCTATTCACCAATCAGAGATCAGCACTGAAGTCAGCTGGCGTAGGTCCTAACTCCTGTTCACCAATCAGAGATCGCCACTGGAGTCAGTTGGCATAGGTCCTGGCTCCAGTATACCAATCAAGGACCAGCTCTGGAGTCAACTTACATGGGTTCTGACTCCTGTACACCAATCAGAAATCAGCGTTAGAGTCACCCGGCATATGTCCAGACGCTTGTTCACCAATCAGAGATCAGCACTGTAATCAGCTGGCATTGGTCCTGACTCCTGTATACCAGTGAGCCAGCATCACTGGTGTCAACTGGAGTGGGTCCAAGTTGTTGCAACTAAACCGGGACACAGAGTTAAAGGCGATTGGCACATGCCCAGGTGGTCCGTGTTTTGCTGTCGCTGCTGAGTTCTGTGGTGAAACAGATATACATTTTAAATGTACCTGTGCTTGCCAGGCATAGGTGGGGTCGTGTCCTTTGGATGTTGCTGGGCAACCAATAGAAAAACCGAAGAACAGAGCTGAAAAAAAACGATGTGTGTGTGCGCGGTGTGCATCCTGTGAAACTGCATCCCGCCTGTATACCGCTGCTGTTCGTACACACTGTAATGGTCATCGATTGACTCGCAAATTAGGGTTTGAGGAAAAGCTTACAAGGCACGAGTTACCTGGATGAAGACGCGTGACCGCACTCAGCCCAAAATAGAGCAAAATGTGGACTCGACATGAACAAAAAAAGTGACGGCGTCCTTCACCCTGAGAGTTGAGGGAAGATGACCCCGAGTCAGAGAGGCATCAGAGAGGAGTCACAGCCACGTTGTGTGCTGTCCAGTTCTACGCGTCAAGGCCCTAAGCCTGGACTGTGGAAGAGCGCACCACAGCTGGGGCGATGCAGCGGACGCAAACAAGGCAGACGGATGGTCAGCTTATCCTGTTAAGTGAGACCCATAGTGACTGTGCTCTGCAATGCTAACCCCTCCCACCCAGAGGAGTCTGGTTGGAAAAGTAGGCGCACTGTAAACACATACTTCAAGATATAAATATACAACCTCTTTATTATTATTCGTTTAGCTAATACTTATATCTAAATTGGCAAACATTTGTGGGAAAGCAGGGTCAGACAGACCCCGGAGCAATTGGGATTAAGGGCCTCGCTCAAGGGCCCGATGGGGAAATCACTCTGGCCACTACTGGACCTGAACCAGTATCCATTTGACCATAGGCACAGCGTGCCGACCCACAGAGCAGCGTTAAGTTAACGAGGCTGGCTGAGCAAATATAATCAGCGTGTTTCTAGGCAGAGTCCCCCAGAGGAGAAAAGCGAGCCGACGGCAGAAATGGCCGCTCTCCGGCCGGCGTACATTCACTCGTCTCTGTCCCCTGCCAGCCAGCTCTCTCCAGGGCCGCCTCTTCAGTCAGAGACATTCAGGCGCTCGCGAGGCACGTCGTTTACGCGGTAAGATGCTGGAAAAAAAGAAAGAGCGAGAGACAGGGTCACTGCAGAAATGCAGCAAGGAACAGAGTGATGCAATTCGAGTCCGACGGCCATCTGTCAAAATCAAATATTTACATCCAGCCAGTACACACATCACAATCACACAAACCGGCTGTTTACGGGGCGGAGAGATGATGGACAGAGTGGAGTTTATTTTATTTTCAGTTAACATAAAAGTTACTCAATCTGCACTAAGATATTACAAAAATGTTACTTACAGTTGTAGTTGTCAGGTGATACAGTATTAGAATTAGGTGATCAGTGATCACTGTTAACACACCACAGTGCACAACAACAAAATGTGTCCTCTGCATTTAACCCATATGTGACTTTCGTGACATAGCAGGGGGCAGCTAATTCAGTGCCTGGGGAGCAGTGCTTGGGGGCGGTACCTTGCCGGTCAGGGATTCGAATCATAGAATTGCAAGTACTCTTCCCTAACCATTAGGTCACCACTGCCCCCTACGTGTGTGTGTGCGTGTGTGTGTGTGTGTGTGTGTGTGTGTGCGTGCGTGTGTGTGTGTGTGTGTGTGTGTGTGTGTGTGTGTGTTAGAGAGAGAGAGACAGAGAGAGAGAGAGAATTATGTTTATGTTACGTTGTGGGGACCAAATGTTCCCCACCTTGGCATCTCTACTGTAAGTGTCCCAATTTGGAGGGAGGAAGTGAGCGAGATGCTGGGCCTGCAGAGGCAGCGAAGTCTGCGGCTTCCTGATCTTTGTTCTAATTAAACTTCTGTCCAGAAACACACATTGACCTGTTCAAAGCATATTTCACATCTGCAAAATGCATGGTTGACGTGAGACATGGCATTGGAGCCACAGATGTTAAGGTTTTAAATGTGTTTGCAAAGGTCAAGGTTTCAGATGTGACCAAGCATAAAGTGTAACTCATCTCTCTACTCGAAGTCGCTTTGGATAAAAGCTTTAGATGTACACCGACATTCTCTGATGCTTTCCTAGTGGTTTAATTTTTCTGAAATGCTTTCTGATAATCGTGTTGCAAATGTGATGTGCCTGCAACCCTGTCCGCTACTTTCTGTGACTGTGTCCCCTGCCCTGTGTATGCTGTCCTCTGTCCAGTGTCACTGGATCCCTGCCCTCTGTGACTGTGTCTCTCCCCTTGTGACTGTGTCCTTGCCAGGTGTATCCTGTTCCCTGCCCTGTGTATCCTGTCCCTTGGCCTATGTATCCTGTTCCCTGCCCTGTGTATCCTGTCCCTTGGCCTATGTATCCTGTCCCCTGCCCTGTGTAACTATGTCCCCTCGCTGTAGGGTTCTGTGGTACGTTCTGATCACTCTGACTGCGTAATTAAAAGGGAACATGAGAAGTGCTTGGAGAAGATGGCAAGAGAGGAGACTTCTGAAGACCTCAGGCTGGGTAGGACCTGCTCACCGTTCCTGTGTGTGTGTGTGTGTGTGTGTGTGTGTGTGTGGTCAAGATATACCTTACCAAATGTCCCCACAACGTGATAAATACCCATTATTTTTTTTTTTTAACATTATGGGGGACCAGTTTCACATATGCTATTCTGTGTCTCTCGATTTGCAGCAGAAATTTGTGGGTAATTTCCATGTTTACTGGTGTCACAATCAGCGGCCCCTCATTTTACCCCTGTTGCCATGTGAGCTTCCAAGCCACGTCACAAAGCGTACCTCGGCTTCCAGCTCGCTGCCTGTGTGCTCCCCGCACCGTCTGCGCCCTGCACCGTGTGCTGACACAGCCTGAAAATTTCCTCAGCAGCATTTCCAGATAGAAACTCTCCTGCAAAAACCGATTTCTCCCTGCAGCCCTTTCACCAAGTGAGTTTAATTGTGAAAATGCAGACAGTCCCTAAGCTTTCACACGTGGCTGTGAAGCACCGTAACACCCACGATCGCTGCATCTCTGCCTTTTTCCTGTTCACGCACTGGGGTTCTGCAACCTGCCAAAATGAACACCCCCCCTCCCCCCAGTGAATGCTAACTACTGAGCTGTCTGTACAGTAATCCGTAGTATAGTGTAGCACAGCATAGGAATTAAAGTATTCATTTTAGTATTCTGGTAATTATATTTGTTTCATGAAGGACAGCTGAAATGCTTTGGTAAGAAAGAGAAAATCAGGCTAAATTGGTGTTTAAACAAAGATATATACACAGACAGACAGACACACATACACACAGACACACAGAGACAGACAGACAGACAGAGACAGACAGACAGACACACATACACACAGACACACAGAGACAGACAGACACACATACACACAGAGACAGACAGACACACATACACACAGACACACAGAGACAGACAGACACACATACACACAGACACACAGAGACAGACAGACAGACACACAGACAGACAGAGACAGACAGACAGACACACATACACACAGACACACAGAGACAGACAGACACACAGAGACAGACACACAGACACACACACACAGACAGACAGACAGACACACAGACACACAAGTTTGTAGTTATATCTTTGTGGGGACTTTGGGGAAGATCAGCAAGCCCAACATGATGACCTTAAGCCCTTAAGCGCAAGTGGTCCCCATAACATCAAAATAACAAGTTTTTTATCACATTGTGGGGAACATTTGGTCCCCACAATGTAATATATACATAATCCACACACAC
This sequence comes from Mormyrus proboscirostris, assembly GCA_026779585.1. Classification (NCBI taxonomy): domain Eukaryota; kingdom Metazoa; phylum Chordata; class Actinopteri; order Osteoglossiformes; family Mormyridae; genus Mormyrus; species Mormyrus proboscirostris. The sequence goes on from JAODKF010000089.1 coordinate 6,242,681, forward strand.
ACACACACACACACACACACACACACACACACACACACACACAGCAATGTCCCCCGTCACGGCTCCCAGGCTCTCTGATTCGTGGGGGGGTCCCTTCAGACGGGGTCTTGTTTCATGCATACCACATTAATTGGGCCTCGCACTGTGACCTTGTGCCCGGGAGCCCCTCCCCCCCACCCCCCCCCAAGCCGAGCCCCTTGTGTTTTCACATTACTATCGTGTCATGGAATGTTCTGTTAAAAGTTCTTTAGGTGACATTCCACAGGCTGTGGTCAGCTGCTGGCATTTCTGCACATCCCAACCCCTGTTATGTACTTCGACCATGAGAAAATCTGCTTTTTAACATTTAAACTACATATGGGGGGCTTCCACTTTTTAAACCCCCTCCCTCCGACATGTTACTGGTGCTTTTCCTTTCCTCTTTTTTTCCCTCGTGGGAAAGCTGAAGAAGTAGGAACATGAGGGAGTCACAGGCAAACAATGACAAAATGTCACGTGATTGTGTCACATGACCCTTTTGAGCGGGTCGGTAAAAGATCCGTCCGCCCTCTTCCACGTCTGCAAGCTCAACAGAGAGACCCCTGACTCTGCATCACGCACATTTTTGACCTTTCATCACAGGACTCTTTCTAATTATTATGTCGCAGGATGTTTGTTTTTCTTTCTTTAAAATTACCTCACCGAAGCATGAACCATCATGTCATGAAAATATTATCTGTATGCTCGGAAAAAATAATCGCTCCCAGATCAGGGCCCTGTACTACGAAGCGGGGTTACTACCTTATCAGGGTGACTTGTCGGATTTAAGCTAGTCTGGGCAAAATGTAAGTGCACGAATATTAAGTCCATTTAAACTGTGGTACCTTAAATCCGACAAGTTACCCTGATTAGCCAGTAACCCCGCTTCGTAGTACAGGGCACTAGAGTTCCCACCTGTGAACAACAATCGTTTGGGAAAAACGGAAAATAAATATCGGCGCTATTAGCTAAGTGAGCGTAGCGGACTTTCAGCATCAGCAGCGCCAAAAACAAAAAAGTCCACGTGCTTTGTTTTAGGCGAAAGGGTCATGTGAGGAGCTGAAGACTCGGTGCTCGGCCTGTAGTGAGGTGTGCTGTGTTTTGGAGTTTTGTGCATGACCTGGATGGACAGACAGGCCGGAGAGGTGAATTATGGAAAGAAAGAACCGAAGGAAAAGAAGAAAGGGAGGATGGAAAAGGAGGATGGATAGAGAAAAATAATAGTGAGATGCCAAGAGAAATCTTATAAACATAGGAGTGATACGGATCTTATCTGGACTGACCTCCAGGTGGCGCTATGGCACCAGGGACAGCCCACCGACAGTCGCCGCTAATTGTATCCGCCAGCATTTTGCTCATCAGCAGCCAGCCTTGTGTTTTTTTTTTTTTTTAACTGTTGGAGATCAGTATTCAACTGGCAGACGGCCTGTAGGACAGTCAGGCCCACGGAGACCCATCCACCTCTCTGCTCGTGCGGCAGTTCTGGGCTTGACGCAAGACTTTGGCACCTTTTCTTCTGTCGAGTCAGTGTATCCACTTAGTTGTGGCTATAATGCCGGTATTGGTTTGTGAATTACCCGCAAGACTTTATTAGCAGATTTTCTTGGCAAGGTTAGCTTGTTAGCCAGTGGCTAAAAGTTTTGCAGTTGCGCTTTTTTTTCCCATTAACATGGCTTCTTTGGCACGATTGTGAATGTTGTGAATTTGTGCCACTTAGTCCCAGGGCTGCTTTGGCTCTCCTGCTTTATGTTCCCCTGAGCCCCAGATGAAAATTCCAGCTCCATATGGGGGAAATCCGAGGCCCATTTTTCCTCAAAAACTACAAGCTAGAAACCAGTGGAGCCAATCGGGACATTTGTAAATATATTTATTTTTTATCTTCCTCATACACTGTGGTTTGAAGACCATTAATCTATAACCAGAAGGTTCCCTTCCCAGGAGGGTTGGTGTCGTTGACCCTTTGAGAATGGTGCTTAACCTTCTGTAATAAAAAAACATAACTTAGCACCAGTGTTACAGACACATAATACCTTATAATTAAACGGCCTATGGTTGTCCGAGGAAGTGGGTTGTTCTTTTGTCGTCTAACAGAGAGTAACTTGGGGAAGGGACGCCGTCTGTTCAGCGGAGGTGACACACTGTACCTCCCAGGGTGTTTTCTGCCTGTTGATGCTGTTTTATTATTCTCAGTATTGCATAAATGTGGCCAAAACCAGGAGAGAGCAGCCTGAAATGTTCAGTGAGCATCTGTTGTCTATTGTCATTTTAGTATAAGCGCATAAGTAAACTTATGCTCAGGGAGAATACTGTGTGTTAATCTGTAGCGCCCCCTCCTGGTGGGGTGAGGAAATGTATATCTATGTTTGTTTTTTCAGGCTGTCCGTGGATGTGGGATAATCTGACGTGTTGGCAGGCCGCAGCGGTTGGAGAGGTCGTGGTGGTGAACTGTCCAGAGCTGTTTGAGTTCATGAGCCCTGATGACGGTGTGTCCCCCCCCCCGACACTTTTGACTCATTTGCTTCTTTGAGAAGCTTCAAGTGTGTGTGTGTGTAAGGTGAGGGAGGTTACGTTTGACACCGACTGTTTGCAACCACGTGAGCTGTGTTTATGTGAAATCCGATTGACTGTGTGTGTGTTCACCTGCGTGTCTGTGCAGGGTCATCCACTCTTTTTCTTTCTTTATCTGTAGGCCCGGGGTGCTTTTGAATGCATGTGCATCTCCGGCCTGCATGCATGTTCCATGTGTTCATGTCTGAAAGCGTGGCGTTTCCCATCATTGCTACTGCAGAGCTGGGGAAGATCAGCAGGAACTGCACAGAGGACGGCTGGTCTGAGCCATTCCCCCACTACATGGATGCCTGCCTGTTTGACGAGAACACCACCAAGCCTGTGAGGGCGCCACCTCCACAATGCCACTGCCAGCCACTTGTGCGAAACGCCCTCTTCTTTACATTAACACTCCCTTCCTTCTCTGCGAATTGCCCTCCTGCAGGACATGTACTTTGCGTCGGTCAAGGCCCTGTACACTGTAGGTTACAGTACCTCGCTGGTGTCCCTTACGACTGCCATGGTCATCCTCTGCAGGTTCAGGTAGACGGCCGTCCCGGTTTATTTTGTGTGCCTGTGCTGCCCCCTAGAGGCAGGAAGAAGGAAGTGCTCTGAATAGTAAAGGTTCTCAGCCGGAAGAGGATGAAGGCATTATTAATAAGGCTGTAACGCAGGCTGGGAGTGCGTCACGGGAGCTCAGCAACACTTACCTTTTTCTGTTTTTTCTTTTTTATGTATTTCCAACCAAGGAAACTGCACTGCACCAGAAATTTTATCCACATGAACCTGTTTGTGTCTTTCATTCTGCGAGCTATATCTGTGTTCATCAAGGATGGTGTGCTGTACGCAGAAGAGGACAGTAACCACTGCTTTGTGCACCCTGTGAGTTACAGACATGCTCTACCTCCTACGCGCTATGAGCGCTGCATAAATTCATCATCTAGTCATAATGGGGTTGTCGATGTTGTTGCCATAGTAATCGTGAAGGACCCATTCAATACAGGTTACACTCTTTGGTGACTGATATCCTATATTATTCCCACTCCACTTAAGGCCAGCCTTATTTTTCTCATCTCTGCTATTTGTTTATTAATTTACATCATTTATAACCTATAGCCTTTAAAGAGTCTACAGAGGTTGCGATATCCATATGATAAAGATGGGTAACGAGAGAGTTTAACTGCTGCCCCCTATGGGGAGTTGAGTAACTACAGGCAGATGATGGAATGTTCCAGGGAATGACAGCTTGTGGTTTGTCTCGCCAGGTGGCTTGTAAGGCTGTGATGGTCTTCTTCCACTACTGCGTCATGTCCAACTACTTCTGGCTGTTTATCGAGGGACTATACCTCTTCACCCTGCTGGTGGAGACATTCTTCCCTGAGAGGAGATATTTCTACTGGTACACACTGATTGGATGGGGTAGGTCACCCTCATTGGTTGAGCTGGGGCTGATAGGCACTCTGATTGGATGGGGTAGGACTGTAAACAGTACGATTTGGGTCTTTGCAGACACAGTGACTTTTAGTGTGATTAATGTTGCCTGTTCATTTCTCCTAATCAGGAACCCCCACTGTTTGTGTTACCATCTGGGCCGGGCTCAGACTTCACTTTGACGACTCGGGGTACGTGCATTTTCTCAGATGGGTTTCAGTACAGTAACACTATTAAAAACACAATCCAGAGGGCACTTTGATTAAGATATTAAGCATGATACTCACCTGGAAGTGTTTCAGTGACCTTTGTGGCTTGGGATGCTTATGACCTGAAGGCTGCTGGTACAAATCCCTGGATTGGCAGAGGGATTTCATTGTTAGGCTTCTGTTAGGCCTCTATTGAGCGCCGGTTTGGATAAAGTAAAATTTAGTTTATAGCAGTATTTGTAGTTGCCATGGATACCTTTGGTGTAACATAAAGGACTGTGTTTATAGCTGCTGGGACATGAATGACAACACTGCCCTCTGGTGGGTCATCAAGGGACCTGTGGTAGCGTCGATCATGGTGAGCCGTGACTGCCAGCAGACTGGCCACTGGACACGTGTCGGATCAGTGGTAAATGATTTCATCATACGATCTCATATATTCACATTTTACCAGACAGCAGTGGTGTCTCTCTCTCTCTGTCCCTCTCTGCAGATTAATTTTGTCCTCTTTATCGGAATTATAATAATCCTGGTTCAAAAGCTGCAGTCACCAGATATCGGAGGCAACGAGTCCAGCATCTATCTGTAAGTCCTTCCATGTGGCTGCAGGCATCCCAGCGTGGATGCAGCAGAGCGTTTCCGTAAAACCAAGCCGAGCCAGGCCTGGTTTTAGGAGAGCGGCGCCTATCCATTCAAACAGAGCCCTCCTCATTCTGCTTGGACGCGTGTACAGCGTCACCTTGCTCCTCCTGCCATTTTCGTCCCGCCGCCGTATTTACAGCATCACACAAAGAGAGGCCGGAGTGGCTCCCTCACCTCGGTCACACGTTTGAAGTTTTAAAGGTTTTTCCTTTGCACAACCTAATACTCTAATAGCACAGTGTGGCTGTATTTTACAGTATGGGTGTAAAAAAGAAAAAACTTTTAAAGTGACATGCTTGCTCAACTTGTTTGTCTTAATCTGGACATACCATGCTGCCACATTGTGACCATTGCAGTTTATCTATCTATCTATCTATCTATCTATCTATCTATCCATCTATCCATCTATCTATCTATGATCTGGCAATGTAGTAAATGTAAAATCATCAGCCATCGAAATCGACGTCTTAAATGGAAGAGTATTTTTGTATGACGCGTATGTTGACTTGGCTACCTGGAAGCTAATTTGGGCAAATAAGTGCAGGAAAGGATTGTGTTATGAGTCTGGTGCCTAAATAATCTGGATTGGGTCTGTTTGTATTGGTTTGACACAGAAAATACCGACTGATTGAAACTTAAGGAAATGTAGTATTTTTGAGTAATATCCTTTATATAATATCCTTATCCTCCAAATAACAGCAGAATAGCCAAAATCTCTTGTATATGAACAAGTAGAGCATTGTGTTAAAAGCAGTGATTGCCAAATGAAACTTTATGAACCATTTGCTGTATTTTTGACCCCACTAGATTGCGCTCTTGGTTTGCTGTGGAGCATGCTTTGAGCCCTGTTTTTGCGCACAGCACCATCTAGTGGGGTCAAAAAATACAGCAAATGGTTCATCAAGCTTTGTTTGGTCACTAGTTAATAGCTCAAAGGTTGCGAGTACAATTCCAGGGAGCACACATAAATGTAATCCATCCCTCTACTCTAAGTCGCTTTGGATAAAAGCATCACATATATGCAGATCTTAAATGAGTGGTACCATCTTGTCATTGGCTGATTTGTGCCTCATGGTCTTCCTCATGCTACATGGTATCATATTCACTGTTGGCTGTGAAATTACTGTAAATTGGCTTTGTTTTGTTGGATTGTTTTAGCTATGTGTCCATGGCTGCCACATGGCTGTAAAGCAATTGGCTGAGAACTTGCTTGCCCCGCCCTCCCCCATGTGTCCGTCTCTCCATTTTCCATACCTTTGCCCCTTTCTTTCTCCTAAACCTGTCAATGGTGGCCCGTGTGACGTCTGTGACACTAAAGCGCTATCGGCTCTGTCGTGTCCAGCAGCTGCGTACAGAAATGCCTCTGTCAGGCCGCGCACGACACCCATCAGTCGCGCAAGATGTCACAGCTATCCGCCATCACGCTGTAAGTGGAGCCGAAGTCGGAGGGGCTCATTTCAGGCATGACCGTTTCACACTACCATTAGCGTCCACCAGGGAGCGCTCAAGGACAGCTTAATATCTGGGGGTGGTTTTGCTTGTCCCACATAAGTCAGAAGCCCGCAAATCGGACAGGTATGAAACTGATGTAGAAAAGCAGAGGCTAGTAGATGTACTAACATGACTCATGTAAGACCACATCCCTCATTGCCATTTCACCTCTCCTCACTTCTGAATTCTTGTTGCTGGGTGGTGAACCTGGTCTCAGATGTTTTGGAGGATTTTTCTATTCCTTTCTAAACCTGCTTTCAAGTAAAATCTCCCACCAACGTCATTGGGCATCTGTGTATTTGCCCTGCGATGGACTGGCATCCCATCCAAGGTGACCCCTGTCTTGAGCCCTACACCACTTGGGATAGGCTCCAGCCCCCTCTGTGATCCTTACCAGGATAAGCAATTGGATGATGGATGGATGGATTTCTCACCCTGTGTGACAAATAAGTTGTTTCAGTAATACTGATGGCTACATATTCAGACTTGTAGCCATTCCCAGCTGTTTTACTGCGGATACAGTAACGACTTTCCTTCTAACGTTTCTGTAATCGTATCTAACCAGAATGCCACAGCGATGAGTCGTCTTCAATCTGGCCATATGCCCTCTCTTCTAGCTCTAGTGTTTCCGCGGCCCGTTATTCAGAGTTTTTACGCCGCTCTCCCTGTCATGTGACCGGCAGGAGGCTGGCCCGCTCCACCCTGCTCCTCATACCGCTGTTTGGCATCCACTACACCGTCTTCGCCTTTTCCCCAGAGGACGTCAGCAAACGGGAGAGGCTAGTGTTCGAACTGGGCCTCGGATCCTTCCAGGTTTGTGTTCAGTGATTTATTTGGCACTTTCGTGATGTCAGTGAAGGGATAATTTTGTACTGTGCTGTGCTAATTGTGGCAAAGAAATGAGTTTCAAACCAATGTAACATATTTACAAATAGATCAGTGGTTCCCAACCTTTTTTAACTCGCGGCCCACACAGCCAAACACATATGTTTCCGCGGCCCACTGCAAAAGAATTTAAACGATCCCG
>JAODKF010000089.1:6250145-6277128 GCA_026779585.1 Mormyrus proboscirostris
TTATATTAACAATATTACAATTTCTATTAATAATAATTGGCGGCCCCCCTGCAATACCATCGCGGCCCACTAGGGGGGCCGCGGCCCACAGGTTGAAAACCACTGAAATAGATCATTAGAAAATAACAAATATTTGTGGCAGTACCTTAGTCAGCCACTTGGCCGTGCTGATGTTCTGTTATTTTTTTTTTAAGTTTTCCCACTGGGCTGCTGCTTTTTTGTTTCACGTCTCAGACAGGGTTTGTGAATTTATGGTAGTTAGTTTTTCAGATTCCAGTCCCAGATTCTAGAAAACGAAACTGACTGTTTGCTCTGTCAGGGAGGAGAAGCAGAACAAGAGCTGATTTGGTGTCAAACCCAAAAACAAATCATGTTGTTAACTGGAGGCTGGCTTAAGCCTAATGGGTGAGAGCTAGAGGACAGGCCATAACCACGTTACTTTGTGTGCCTTCAGGGCTTCGTGGTGGCAGTCCTGTACTGTTTCTTAAACGGAGAGGTGAGTCGTTTTCATCCGACGCCTTTCTGTGTGCTTGTGAGTGACACGTTAGGAGAGAGAACCCATTATGCATGATCATAGTCTGGCTCTCATTACTGGAGAGAGATTATAGTTTCTGTGACTTTAATGGGGAAATGGTCGAAGATGCATGCTTCCATTCATTTAAAGGTTACGCCTGTCAGAAGTAATAATGAGTAAATAAATCAAAGTGCTGGTTGTTTGCCTGTGTAATGAGGTGCTGTCATGCTTCCTGTTTCAGTGTCACTTTGCCCGTTCCTTCCTTACGTCATCACATCTTTAGCTGACTTTAGGAGACTTGTGCGATATAGTGCCTTTTCCCCTTCACATTAAAGCTCCGTCTGGAAGTGTTTTGTTTTTTAGTAACGAGCTGCTCATTAGCGGTTTTGCTAACTGCCAGTTTTGAAGAGAATTAAAGAATAACCTAAAACGGGAGCCTTTACAGCTAAGTACATTAAAAATGACGTCTTCAAGTTTCTGCCTAAAGGTGCAATCGGAGATCAAGAGGAAATGGAGGAGCTGGACGGTGAACCGGTACTTTGCTGTGGACCTGAAGCAGAGGCAGCCGTCGCTGGCGAGCAGCGGGGTCAACGGGGGAACGCAACTGTCCATCCTGAGCAAGAGCAGCTCGCAGATCCGCATGTCCAGCCTGCAGGCGGAGACGCTCAACCTCAATCTGCCTACCTGAGCGCCTGAGGGGCCCCGCCTCCTGCTGAAGGCCCCACCCCCTTCCCCGTCTCACCCTCCCAGATGACTCGCTCGGGTCAGAACCGAGACACGCTCGCATCCCACCCCCGATAGTCAATCCCCGTGTAAAAAATACCACGTCACATTCCTCTCATTGTCTGGGGGCGGTGATGTCGTCACATTGAAATAGGTGACAAAATACAGGCGAAAAAAAAAATGTGCATGACTCATCCGGTTCTGGCTCCGTAATTGGCTGAAATCGGAGCTGGAACCTTGCGCCTTTTAAGCGATATGGATGGCTGAGTGGCGTGAATATTGCGGTACATAAGCAGGTCTCCCGTGCTGGAGGGGCTTTCTGCTTGTACATATCCTGGTCCATTTGCAACAGTCACATTCAGCCCTGGCTTGGTTACATGCAGCCTGTGAGTGTCTTCGATTCTGGTCCCTTACCAGCTCTGGAGGGAGTTCCCAGACCAAAGTGGCAGTGTGTGACGTGGCCACCTGGTGGCCTTCAGACACTCTGACATATGGTTGCTCACTGCAAGAGATAAGAGAATTCAGAGATGGGAACACTAGATTTCATGTGCCCTATGTCCTGTTCTCCTCTTTTACTGTCCCTCTTTTTTCTGGTCTGTCACTGTCCCCTTTCACTTCCCTGTCACTGGTCCCATTCACTGTCCCCTTTCACTGCCCTGTTACTGGCTCTATTCACTGTCCCCTGTCACTGTCCCCTTTCACTGCCCTGTCACTGGTCTGATTCATTGTCCCCTGTCACTGGTCTCATTCACTGTCCCCTGTCACTGATCCCATTCACTATCCCCTGTCACTGTCCCCTTTCATTGCCCTGTCACTGGTCCCATTCACTGTCTCCTGTCATTGTCCCCTTTTACTGTCATGTTACTGGCCTCATTCACTGTCCCCTTTCACTGTCCCCTTTTGCTGCCATGTTACTGGCCCCATTCACTATCATCTGTCACTGTTTCCTTTCACTGCTCCGTCATTGGCCCCATTCACTGTCCCCTGTCATTGTTCCCTTTCATTGTCCCCTGCCACTGCCCCCTTTCACTGCCCTGTAACTGTCTCCTGTCACTACCCCCTTTTACTATCTCTGGTCACTGGCCCCTTTCATTGTCCCTGTCACTTTCCCCTTTTACTGCTCTGTCACTGTTTCCTGTTACTGTCCCCTTTCACTGTCTCTTGTCACTGTCTCTTGTCACTGTCCCCTTTCATTTTCCCCTTTTACTACCCTGTCACTGTCTCCTGTCACTGTTCCCTTTCATTGTCCCCCATCACTGTCCCCTTTTACTGCCCTGTCACTGTCACTGGTCACTGTACCCTTTCATCATTCCCTGCCACTGTCCCCTTTTACTGCCCTGTCACTGTCACTGGTCACTGTCCCCTTTCATCATTCCCTGCCACTGTCGCCTTTTACTAATCTGTCACTGTCTCCTGTCACTGTCCCCTTTCACTTTACCATTCCAGTTTCCCCTCTCACTGCCCTGTCTCTGTCCCCTATCCCTTGTAACTGTCCCCTCGCTAGCTCTCTCACTGTCCCTTTGCTGTGCTCCTGAGTAGCCCAACAGGTGAACATGCACCATCCAGGTAAATGAAAATAAGAAATCTGAGGTGACTGCCAGATACCGTTTCAGGTTGTCTGTCTTTGTGCGGAATGTCAAAATATGGTTTAAATAATGAAGCTTTGCTAAGAGTGAGGACAGAAACTGAAATATGACTTTTTTTCTCATGTAAATATATCCTGTATTTTTGGAGTGTTCAGTGTATGCGCACACAAACAGTTGAAAAGGAGTTATCTCAGTGAGCCGTGTATAAATCTGTCTGTATACATTTTTTTCTTTTTTAAGAATTAATTTTTCCGAAAGTATCCGTATGTTAACGTGGTTATTGTGCTAAATTTAAATAAGAAAAGTACAAACTGGAGTCCAAATCTGTAGAGTCCATTTAACATCTGTAGAATATAAATAAATAGAGTATATAAGCAGATACTTTAAATATATTTAAAATATCTGTATATATACTTTATGAAAATCCATCATTTTTGAGAAGTTGTAGAGCCATGTGGATTTTCCTGAAGTTGCCTCATATGATATTAAACCAAGATGATCGGAAATTAGGTTACTGTAAACTGGGTCAGGTGATCTGTGTTGACGTGCTTTCTGCCATCAGCCTATCAGCTTATTCTGCCTGTAAACTGAAAGTGTTTAACAAACCAATCAGGCGTGAGAAAAAGCCATGGTGATGAAGTATTCCAAAGATGAATATTTTACTTCATAGGACTCTGAGCTCGCTTGTGCAAAACCTTACAGCTGATGTCAATGCTGGGTGTTTCTTTGATCAAATTTTCATTAATCGTGGTTTCTCTTAAGTTCCCTAAGTGCCTTTTGGTCACTGTAAGAGCACCAATGTTCAGTATTAAAATTTTAATTTTTCCAAAAGAAATACCATCTGTTGGTTGAACAACATTTAATAGACATGGTTTTTAAATGCATTATCCACAATATTGGACTTTAATTTTAAACAAAGAAACAAGAGAGAAGTATCTAATGCAGCTTTGACATTATGGCAGTATCTGTCTCTGTTTAACCTTGTGACCTAACTGGTATTATTTTGTTACTCCTGTGGTTACTATGGGTGGTAATGCTGTCTGAGTAATTATTACAGTTATCGTTAGTACTAGTGTTAGGTTTGGTAGTGTAGTAGTCGTTTACCCTTCCTTGTTGCCTATGGCAACCCATGGCATGTGCACATTACTGAAACGGTCTAATAACGAATTCAGTTCAAACGAAACCATTAAGATGCCTAAGTCTCCATTTCAGGGACCCCACCACCAACCACACCAATGCAGAATAACAAAACAAATTAAAATGTTCTGTTTTTTTCGCGTCAAAAAAGGTACCTTTCCTATTGTGTGATGTAATGTATGTTGTGTTGTAATTTTCATGCTCTGATATCCATTTTGTACACAGAAAATTGCATACATGTGCAGTACTTTGAAGACCAGTTCAGTGTTTCAAAATGAATGGTTTAAAAGTACTTGCATACAGCTTTCTGCCGCAACAGACCTTCAAACACGGCAAATCCCAGAACTGCAGCCAATCAAAAGGCAGCTCAGATAACATTCCAAGCAACCAATCGGCACCTAATTAATATTAATGTTCTTAGTTACCTGTGCCCTGGACGTTATTGGTCCACTGATAAGCGGCACCTAATTAATATTAATGTTCTTAGTTACCTGTGCCCTGGACGTTATTGGTCCACTGATAAGCTCTAAATATTGTTGCGGTTTCAGAAAGAGAAACACAAACACATTTTCATCTCACGCAGCACCTGCATGCTGGAAATAGAAGGTGTAAATAATCACTATTTACTTTCAGTGACAAAGTAATCAGAAATTGTCTGTATTTTTGCCTGTGTCCATGTGTAAAAATAGACACTGTTACCCTACGTCAAAGCAACTGCTCTGTCATGGGGTGCAGGTAGACAGCCTCTGCGTAGTGACTCTGCCCGGATCGTGTAAAGTGGAAACCCAGGGCCTGGACTTAATGAGGCAGCATTTTGGTTATGTGGATGCACGTTTAATGACGTATACATCTCTGTGCAGGCTAGTTCAGTTATTGCTGTGTAAAATCCAGGAGTGTTGGCTCTGGCATCCTAAGGCTTATATTCATGCACAGGAATTTCCGCTCTTCCGCTGGATAAAGGCTGTTTAGTTTAGGACAGCTGGGCGACAAGTGTCACCACTGCACCCGCTCCGGGTCCGAGAGAATGGGAAGGATGGTGCATAAAACCGTCAGATCAGAAATTCCCTCAGAGTCACTGGTTTCTACCAGGCTTTTTCAGTGTCAGTCTGACGTGGACCCCCCTCCCTCCTTCAAACCAACACACGGAATATTCATGCACAGCATCTGGAACTTTCTGGAAGGGTAAAAAGGGAAAACCACACTGTTGCCTGAAAGCTGACTTTGTGTGGATGCACAGACTTTTCCGAGTGCTCACGATGCATAGTATCACCAGCAATCTCTCTTAGCTTTAAGATCACAAAAGGGAATATCTCATCTCAAACACTGTTAGAGCTGTAATGAGTGGGGAAATAGGTACTGGTGTTAATGTTTGTCGCATGGATTGAAGATTGTATCTTCCGCCTTTGTTGCGTTCCTGTGTATACAGTATTTGTCCTAGCTTGAGATTTCCATCCAAAGCATAGAGCAGGGTGTCATGTATTCATTCTGGACATCACACTGAAGCGATCCAGCTTCAGTAAGTAAGGTCAGTGATCCAGGAAGGTCTCACTCAAGAGTGCATTAAAAACCCCAAATCTTTCTATGGCTGAATGGAGATACTGCTTCTGTGAGTGAACCACTGATGCACAAACAGAGGGTAATTAATGTGCATGTAAATCAGGGGGGGCAGCTGTTTCTCCCACAATTTGCTGCATATGCTATGAGTAGATGGACCACGGGATTGTTCCAGGGGCAGCTGGTAAGAGCAGAGCGTGTGCACAGGCATGTGCTTGAACATGGACCCTCACCGTGGCGTGCTGTAAAATGTGTGGACTGTGTACATGACTCCTGAATTCCACTTCATCTCCCCCCCCCCATGTCCTGTAAACACTTGTTTGTTCTATAGTGTACATTAGGAGTTTTGTACATGAAATTGCTATATTGGCGTTAAAATTGCATTAAATGTTTTTTGCTAGAAATTATCCTGTGATTTTGCTGAATGTGTGCGGGCATATGTCCATCCACTAAAAAACAACTGACGCAAACAGTAACTGGTTTTATGCAGAACAATATACGATGTAATCCAGATTCAATTCAGATTCAAATCTGGATGCATACAATTATCATAAATTAAAAGTGCAGGTTTTATTTGTTGTTTGGGAGAAGCTGTCTGTCCTTGTCATTGCAAAGTCAATGATGCATGTGGCTCTTATCAAATGTTTTTACGCAGTTCATACAAAAAGGCAGATTTTCCTTCATTTAAAGATGAAAGAGCAGCACTGGTCGCATTTCTTCACGCATGCGGAGCTGGCTAGCGCCGCTAATGCAGATAATACTGTAGGTACAGTGGCTCTGAAGATGTCTGCTTTTAAGGGATCCCAGAAATTGTTCCATTAAAAGCTATTCACAGCATAAAGGGCAGCAAATATTATCTTAATTTACATATTTACTAATTTACATTAGAAAAGGGCTTGAAAGCTTAGATTTAGAGCTTGGGAGTCATTTTGCAGTATAAGGGTGCTCGTGATATAATTTAAGGGATAATATATAACAAGCTCTGAAAATAATATTTGTTTGCATTAGTTTAGCTGCAATGATCAGAAACTGCGGTCTCGCATTGCAAAACTAAATGTTTACAGACAGAAAATATACAATCAGCTGTCTTTATCCCCCACCCTGGTTTTAAACTGAACTTATTCTTAGGTGATTGGCTTGGCTCTTTGTGTATATTACTTTAAAACACACTCATTGAAATTCACACACAGAAATCCTTCAAACTAAGGTTTAAAGCCAATCCTCAGGGACCCTCAGACAGTCCACATTTTTGCTCCCTCCCAGCTCCCAGCCAATTAAGAACACCGAGTACCTGGTAAAGGGTATAGGGAGCAGGGAGGGAGTAAAATGTGGACTGCTGAGGGTCCCTGAGGAGTAGTTTAAGACACACTGCTTTAAACGCAATAGAACAACACAATGTTTCCAGAGGTTTCCTCTAGAAAATAATTCTTCCAACAACCCAGGTTGTTTGTTCAGTTTTGCACTCAGCAATGGACTCTCACACACACAGGTGACACACTAGTTAATGTCTGCAGATTTCTGGCCAAACTGGGAGTCACAGACGAGTCACGGTGCGAGACACAAACGGTGGAGCTGAGGAACGTCCTTCAGGGAATCCTCACCCCAACAGAAGCTGCCCCGCTGTTAGATGTCGCAGATGGGCTTGCTGCCCCCGCCACAGGGAGGCCCCCTGCCCACAGGCTTGTCCAGCACCGTCACCTGGGAGATGAGGCTGCTGTCGGGAAACGGCGGCTTCCGGCGCTCCACGGGACTCGGCCGGCCCGACATCTGCCACTTTGAAAGCCTCCTCCTCATCTCTGCCTGTACCTGAGGGGAGGGCAGGTCAAGGACTGAGGTGCCATCCACGTACGCCGACCCCACCCCAAAAGAAAGCCATTCCTCAAAACTATCCGCCTTCACCACATTCTCCCCAGCAGGGGGCGCTGTGGTTGCATTGCTTTGTGTCATTAATCCAGTGTTTAACCTGTCCATGAAAATTCACATTTCATCAGTGACAATAAAAAAATATTAATACTTACTTCCCCATTCAGGAAGCAATACAGCAAAGCGACCACAAATCCCTGGAACACAGGCAAACATCCGGTTAGGTCGGGTTTACACATGCCTGCTGCATTATGGGAAAATTTCATGCGGCAAATTGTGAATCATGGCTGGCAAGTGGATCAGCCAGTTATGAACTGTGATCAGAAGGGCGCCGGTTCAAATCCCAGGGTCGGCCGAGTGCCTTCAATCCTGGGACCTTGAGCAAAGCCTTTAACCCCCAATTGCTCCCAGGACTGACTGTCCCTACTTTCTCCATTTCACGTTGATTTGAATTAAAGTGTCAGGAGGCTGGTGGTCGTCCTACCTGGAAGGACCCGAGGCCCAGTTCAATGTAGAGCCTGGCCGCTTCTCCCATGGTTTCGGGCAGAAAGGCAAACACCATGTAGTGCGTCCCAAACAGGGGGATGAGGAACAGGGTGGACTTGGCCAGCCGCCTGAAAAAGTCACAAAGCACTGAGTGAAAACCGGGCCCGGGTCAGGGGCCACAGAGGACCACCTACAGCCTGAGGAGATCCTGAGTGTTTATCAATACTATCAATGCAAAGAACATACTTGTGGTCTTAGTAAGAGCGTACTTGCTTACTTGTCTCCCGGAAAACAAACTTGGATGTAGTGAATCATGGAGTTTTTCTCATTTTGCATGGATGCAACAATGTATGCTTGATATCTGGGGCAGGGCAAGAACGACGTCCGGGCACCTGTACCATCCTCTGTACTTCTGTACTCGAGTATTGTAATAGTGCTTCAACAATGGAAGGAGACATCAAATGGGTACATGAAAACACAAGAACGGCCAAGAATGTACATTGATAAACACCTCTTGATTACAGGTAGGATTCTTCTAAATGGATTTCCAAGCATATGGTCCATCAGCAGGACAAATAGTTAATTTAATCACATCTTGATACTCACAGCAAAGGTGATGCCAGCTAAGTCAAGTTCAACATCAACGGCTGCTGACATAAACAGTTAAATTATCTGCTTTCAACCCAAAGTCAATGTTGGTCTTTCCACAAATTTAAATGTAGAGAAAACCGGGCCATTGTTTTTCCAGACTCCTGCTTCCTCTTCTAGTTCAGACTCCAGACTCCTCAATCTCCTCAAGACTTCTTAATCTCAGATCCTATCAAAGCCTGGGCTGCAGAGCCCATATTTAATCACTAATTGATGCTCATTGTGGCTTCAGTGATTCTTAATTGCTCCAGTTGGAAAAAACGCGAAATAACTTAGCGTATAAGTTATTATTCATTCAGGCAAAGGCATTAAGATTCAATGTGAGACTCGGGCGGCTAAATCCGCCCATTCTTAGTGCTGCCTTGCAGAGACATGTTGCTTTATTTTAGCAGAGAACATGGTGAGTCCTGCTTTAAATCCCTGATATCACATGTCTTTGAACCTGACAGACGATTGAACATAAACTCCCCGTGTAAAAGATCAGGCAAGAGCGTCGACACTCAGCGCAGAGCAGCTAAATAAAAACACAGCTGCTTTTTATTTCTTATTTATTTCATATTTATATTTAGGTTTTCTATCTTTTGAGCTTCCATGACTATAATAGGAAATGCAGTAATTTAAATACATCAAACATTCATAATATATTTTTAGTTCATCAAATATAAATGGGCACATCTTAAATAAGACTCATGCGGCAGGTCATTTGGCACTAATTTTACCCCTAATGCACCCTTGGGGTGATTCTGATGCCTGATGAAAATGGAGTATGTCCACTTTTTTGAAGATTGTGACATTTTACTATACTGTAGATGGAATATGGCCATTCCCCTCTGTCTACTGGTACCGTCATACATCTAATTGACCAATTAAATTTTTATGAATTCATCTGTTCAGCTAGTACACTGGTACCTTGAAACACAAACTTAATTTGTTCCAGAAGGTCGGTCGAGGTCCAAGTTGAATTTCCCCATAAGAAATAATATAAATGAATTTAATCCATTCCAGACCCCTGAATGATTGCCTATTTAGACCTATCTACCTACATAACTAAAGATAAAATCCATTAACAAACAATATAAAACTAATACACACATGAAAAAAGCACTCAGACAAAAGCAATAACCATGAAATGAATGACAATCGATGAGCACTTCACCTGCACTTAGGTGAGCTGATGGCTTACTGGATGTGGCAAGTGGAGAGGAGGAGGGATGGAGGGGACATTATTTGGAAGAGGAGAGGCATCTCAATCCATACGAGTTGCAACTAGATTTTTCTCAATGAACCCTTTCAAGGTCCGAATTAGTAGAGTTGACCGCATCTCGACCAATACTAGTTTTAGCAGGAAGTCTCAAGTCGACTTCCAAGATTTTGGTTGAGATACAGGTTGAAAATAAATTCTACAGACCTGTTCAATGCCTTAGTTGGTCAAGCTAAGAGGCGTTTGAGTTCCAAGATTCTACTGATTTTTGTTTATACCAGTTAACATTTGTATTAATGATGGTAGTTTGTATGGATCGCTTTGTGTCACTGTTTTTAACAACACTGATAGCTACATAGCAAGCTAACATCATTGTTTTATACGCTCCTGAAATAATAGAATTTTGATTATAAGTGTTTCTCATTGGACAATGGTGATGAAGGGTTAGTGCATCCCAATCCCAATGACCCAAATTCCTGCCATTTTTAAGCAGCTGCATCAGCAGCATCACAGCGCATCCAAGGATGTATGTGAAAGACTGAGGTTCAACTCCGAGGGACAGGCGGACTCACATGAAATGGCCAACGTCGTTCCCGCCTGCTGCTGGGGACCTTAGCTTCTGCACCAGGATGCGGAGCACATTGATGAAGATGACAAAGTTGACCTTCAAAATGAAGCAGTCCTCTGAATCAAGTCAACAGTTCAGTGGGACATGAGCCCTCGACATATAAACACAGATGGATAAGCAAGCAGTGGCTCAAGCGTTCACGTTCTTACAAACAGCGACGTTGTGATCGGGGCCTTGACGATCCACCAAATGGCGACATTTTCCGTATCGTCCCAGCACCTGCAAACATGGCCACTACGTAACGCAGAATGTAGCCCGAAACATCACAGAAGTACAGGCAGGTCTGGAATGACGTAAAACTGAAGCCAAACAGGTTTATACACAAAACACCCAACATACAAAGAGTTCAGAGAAGTACTTATGCAAAAAGGCAACATATGTTTACACTCATTTCATATGCTGTTCAGTTTGTACTACTATTATATTACTATTATATAACTCCTGCATTTTGCTAAAAGGTGCCTTGAACGGTGTGGGAAAGTAAATAAGATGTAAAATTTGACTTCTGTAAGGGTTTGTAGAACGGATTACTTGCATCAGGTAACAGTACAGTACCTGTAACTCATTTTGTATACAGTGTACTTTACCACAAAAATATCCAGTTCAGCTGTGAGTACCAGGTGAATGAGTGTATGAATGTTACATGCTGATAACATGTACATCATGTTTACACATGTTCACAAAAGGAGTCTTACCCTCTGTTATCATAGAAATATCTGGTCAGCACCCAAACTGTTAGAACTGCTGATGGTACACCTGAAAAATACCCAGCATTCCTTACAGAAATCTGAAAGATGACATCGTCTTTACTTTTAACTGGAATATTTTAAATATGTTAACAGCCTCAGTCCCTTATCATAGCATGCTCAGTAGCCTTTACAAGGCCATTGCTGCAGACCACAAGAACACAGAATAAATTGAGCCTCACTGACCCCATCCAATCAGGATGTACCACCAGAAGTACTTCCTGTGTGAGACAAAGGTCAGGGCCAGCAGGGTCTGCAGGTACATCCCTTCCACCAGCAGCCAGAAGTAGTTTGCCAGGATGCTGAACTGGAAGAAGGCCACAGCGCACTTACATGACGACTAAGGGAGCAAAGCACAATGGTACAGTCCAGGTTAGTGGTGTATAGTACTTGGTAAATAACATTTAATAGTTTAAACTCCAATTTGAGATGACTGGGATTTAAAGTAAAGATTCAGCAAATAATGACTCATAATCCTCAGGGTTCTCAGATAGGCTGCTCTGCTCCGTAGGATTCCAGCATATCAAAAAGCAGATGCAGTGTGATGTTCAAAGAATATAGGGAATATAGGTAAACAGGACACCATCTTAATGAGAACATTTTTAGTGAGTCTGCATTGCTGCATGGTCTGTGAGCCCCCAAGTGAATCTTTGACATTCTGAGAATACTAGTCATTCTGGAATAAAACATTTGTGTGTCAATGAGCCCTGGCAGCGATGCTGCAGTCATTTGCTACGTCACTTGGGGACAGATGCTTTTAGTCATCGAGTAATACAAGTATCACATTGGCAAGGGCGTCCTGATGGTATTGCACTTGCTAACTCAGCTCTCCTTTAGCTCTGTCATAATTGATCCCTGTCCTGCAACTTCGGTATGTCTATTCCCTGTATGGCCAGTAGGTGTCACTGACCATCCCGTATCCTTAGTTCCTAGTGTCTTCCTGTTCCCCCGCCTACCATTTGACGTAATGGGCTAAGCAGTTGCCTGTTGCTCAGACTCCCCCTTTTGTCGTGGGTTTGTGTTTTTTTTCTTATTTTCAGTTCTTGTTTTATTCCTGTTGTGTATTAGTGTATTTTGTCATGGTTCCTTGTTTTGTACCTTTGTTTTATTCCTGTTGTGTATTAATGTATTTTGTCACGGTTCCATGTTTGGTACCTTTGTTTTATTCCTGTTGTGTATTTGGTGTATTTTGTCATGGTTCCTTGTTTTGCACCTTTGTTTTATTCCTGTTGTGTAGTGGTGTATTTTGTCATGGTTCTTTGTTTGTGTCTTTGTTTTATACCTGTTGTGTATTGGTGTATTTTATCATAGTTCTTTGTTTGTGTCTTTGTTTTATTCCTGTTGTGTAGTGGTGTATTTTGTCATGGTTCCTTGTTTTGTACCTTTGTTTTATTCCTACTCGTGCCCCCGTTTTGTAAGTCTTGTTATCCTGATTTCTCCTAATGTTTAAATCATTAAGTATTTGTTATACTGTAAGTCTCACCTGTGTCTTCTTCCCAACCTGAGTGTTTGGTTGATTGTTTTGTTCTCCACCTAACGTTCATGTAGTCCTTGTTATCTCTGTATTTAATTGCCTGCCCTGATTCTGTTGTTGCCCCATGTTGGCTGCTGTTCTACTATAATTATTCCTGTGTTGCTCCCTGCCTTCATTTTTGTTGTTCACCTGTCATGCTCCTTTTGGTTTCCGGTGTGCTTTGTGAGATCAAGTTCCATTTTATGAGCTACAGCCAGCCGTGCATGTCTGCTGTCAAGGGACCTCACAACTTCACAGCAACACTTCACGCACTGAGACACGAGCACGCCAACACTGAGAATGACACTTTTATTAAATACTTTATAGGTTAATGGTATATTCTATCTTTACACCTTCTGTAGTAACTTCTGAAGTCCCATCCAAACTATATGAAAACAGTTTTGGATAAACATGACTGTTAGGATGCTGAATTTGGGCAACATTTAAAAGATATTAAAGCTTAGATCCAAGCTGACATACCGTAGACATGAAACAGTGATCCAGGTTCTCATCCGCGAACAGGACGGCGTCTTTGATGAAGACGGCGCTCGCTCGTAGGATGAACGAGGCAAACAGGTTGATGTGGATGTAGTTCCTGGTGCAGTGGAACTTCCTAGGAGTGAATGATAGAGGACATCTCATAATTTAAAACAATTCAGGCTAATCAGAAAGGAGGCCATTAGGTCAATGGGTCAGTAATTCATATCCAGCCAGTGCAGGTCAGCTTACCGGAAGGCTATGAACATGAAGACTGCCGTTATTAGAGAGACGAGCGATGTGGCATATCCAGCTGTGTACACATGTCTGAATGTCGAGAGGTAAGCAACCTAAAACCAGCATAACATATTTTACACACTGATTTTATATATAAGCATTCTTTCACAATATACACTAGACTAGACACATACCAGTATTAATATACATTCACATACCTACAACTCAATATACCACTATAGACTCACTCAAACTGTACGACAATACAGCAAAAAGGATACAGAACTATCACATATATGGACAGTAGTACAACGTGAACCATGGAGAACGGAAAGCCTAACTAGTACCACATAAGCATCAGAGCCAGAGACAGCAACCTGCTTTGTGCCATAGGTACTGTTACAGGTTCTGGGACAATGGACAGCTGCATAATTCATGCAGCACATCTTCAGAACCATGGACAGCGGCAGAACTCTGTACTATGCCAGTATCAGTGCCATGCCATCTATTTCAGGGACTATAGCATGCTGTGTGTGTTTCAGGTCCAGAGACAGCAGCACACCATGTAATATGTGCATTTCTACATTATGGGCAGCAATTGAGCTCATACTCAGAGGACGCAGTAACCAGGACAGTGGTGTAAATTATATGCTGCATCTTTGCAGATTTAATGAATTCTCTACTTTGGACGGAAGTTATATCTATTATACTAGATGATACGACAAGTTTCATTGATGTGGACGACAACCTCATTTACTGTGTGCAAATTCCAAAAGAAATTCCAATAATTATCCTTCATACTCTTGGACCAGGTACTATACCCGGATTAATTAGCATGGAATGGATTCTGGAAGATGTTCAGAAGATATGTGCTGAGGGTACCTAAGGGCCCTGGTGTAACCTGGCTATGGACAGACCTCAGACTCTGGCTCCAAGCCCTTGCTGAAGTCACAGGCTTCTTCGTAGGAAGGCTGCAGGTCTGTCCAGCCATCTGCGGTACAGTTCCTGGAGATATGACCTGAGGAACACAGGGAATCGATAACTTTTGATGACATTAAGAAAGTACCATTCATTCAGCCAGGGGTGAAGAAGATACAATTAGTTCTGGGCAATCAGCAGAAAACTGGGTCTATGTTAGTACCTCCAGTCAACAATGATGTCTGTGTCATTCACAGACTGGTGATGACATATGTCCTGCTTGTAGGAGGGACATTGCATTTATTTTAGAGCAAAAATGGTTAATAGCTTCCCAGACATCTATTGACTGGTTTAGAGGGAAAACCACTAAAAGATGAAGGGTCTTAAAGGTTGTAAATTGCTACTGGATTTAATGGGCTTCTTACCTCAGATGAGACCCAAGGCGTAGAGGCTCCCTGTACACCTGTCTCCCTAACCCGACGCTAGGTGTGGTGTTCCAAAGCTGCAGCACACATCTACCCTGTCAAAGCACGCCTCACCCCTCCAAATGCAGAAGCTGGGCTGAGATTTTAGGACAGAGGACTCCAGCTCGCTCCGTTTCTCATCTCGCTGTCAGCTGCTGGCTCTGACACTACAATCAAATGTTAAATTTACCACCCAACTGTTTATAGAGAAGGTTATATAACTTCGGCCAGCAGCGCTGTCTTAGGAATCCCCCTGAGTCTCCTGGTTTTGCATGACTTCCACTGATAATCACACATTACTGTATTAAAAATATGACCAAAAATCATAAATATTACCCAAACAGCTGTTAACTGTTCTGCTCGCCTTTGCTGACAGCTAGCTACCCATCTGTTCCTATATCTTCTTGTCTGAAGGTGTGGTGTAGATCCCTTCGTAATGTTACTGAAACTATGAGTAGCCTCGAACACCAGCTGCAGCTAAACACTGTTTCATAATTACTTTGAATTTTCATAATTAAAAATAGCTGTCAGATCGCAGCCTGAGGTTAGACTGAGCTGTCAGCCTCCAGCTACTGCTGGACAAGCTCCAGGTCCACCGTGCAGAATCCCACACCGTCACCCGGCCCCCCACCTCGGCTACTGGAGAAGTGCTGGAAGATCTCGGAGCAGGACACGTTGACCACCTGCCCCACATCCGCCCGGTGCCAGCAGCGAATCTCGTCCCACTCCGTCCGACACCCTGAGTGGGGACCGGAGCTTTGATGACTTGGATGGCTACACTGCATATGCAACCAGGTTAGTAGCTCTCTAAGTCACTATGATGTTACTATACTTGTAATTAAAGAATATGGGATTGTTGTTACAATTACAAAACAAGTTAAATGTATGGTGACGATAAATACATGTGTAATTCCTGCCATCCTTGACCAGGGCTACTACAGTATGAATCAGGCTTCATTAAAGCTATTTCATATTCTTCTATGGAGTATAGTTGATGGAAATGTGTAAAGATGAGCTGTCGTGAGAATGTAGTCCTCTTTTGGATTCAAATACAGCACCATATTTACTGCCATCCTGTCAACTGTGTTTATTAATAATACACTGAGAAAAACCAGGTCACCCAAGAATGTGAAAATACGTCTACATCGTGTATACCAGGGATATTCAAATCACGGTCCTCAAGGGCCGAGCGCTGCTGTTTTTCCAGCTTTTCTTTACCTGAGAGCCAGTTTTGAAGCCAATTAGGGCCAGAGATTATCGAGCTAACTACCTGGGAGACTTGAAAACAAGGCCTGGATTTGCAATTGAGGGCCAGATTTGAATAGGGGGGGTGTATACATTCGCTTTTATCGAGCAGTGATCAGTGACAGATGATAGAGGTTTTGATTTTTCATCCAAGGCGGGGTGGAGCAGGGTGGGGTGGCCCGGCCTGTACACGTACCCGTCCTTGTGGTCCGGTTTCGGGCCTCCCTCCTCCGCATCTGCATGCACAGCTCCTGGGCTTTCATGTGCTGGGAGATGATAGCACAGTCGGGGTGGATGGCTTGAGCCTACAAACAACGCCAAAGGTGGCCCGTTATACACAGAGGCCTGTGCTGCCCGCTCGTTCGCCACACTGTGGAGGCTTGAAACATATGTGGCCTCTTCACAAGGAAATGCCAGCACATTTGATGCAGATAAACACGCATAACCTCTCAACGGGATCATCGGCAAATTACTCAGATTAGGCTAGGGTTGGAATTATAGTAAGGGCTAGGTTTAGAGTTAGTTTTATGGTTAGCAATAGCATTAGGGCTAAACTACAATTAGCCTTAAAATTGTAGTTATGGTTGACATTAGAGTTAGAGCTAAGAATATGGTTACCATTAGGGTTAGGGTTAGCCTTAGAATTAGGGTTAGCCATAGGATTAGGGTAGATATTAGCATTGGAGCTAAGGATATGGATAGCAATAGCATTTGGGTTAGCCTTAGCCTTAGGATTAGGGTATGGTTGACATTAGCATTAAAGCTAACGTTATGGTTAGTATTACCATTAGGGCAAAGAGTACAGTTAGGGTTAGCCTTACGCTTAAGCTGTTTGCTTTTTGGGGTTGATGCCCTGATAAGTGGGGATTGGAACCCCCCCCCCATTTCATCAATAGAAATACCACAGTAATACTGTTCAAAGCCAAAAGACATCACAGTTCCTCCTAGGAAATACTCTGCAAGGCTTTTAGTTACTGAGTTAGTAGCCACCCTGATGATGCTACACAATGCTACACGTAACCAGCTACACAAGGCAAGAAAGCTATTCCAAGACCAGCTTCCTTCAGCTGAGGGGTGTTTTCCCTCTGAAAGTTATGCTGGAAAGAGATCTGGCAGAATATAAATAAAGTGACCTTGATCTGGGAAGACATTTTTAGGACTGTCCCAATTTACAGCATTTTTCTCTAATAATCAGAAGACAGCGGGTGGCTTTGCAGTGATAATAATTTGCAAGAACAAGGGAGCAGAACAGGCACTAAGCATGAACTTGTTAGTTAAGGGAGCAGTTTGTTAACAAGGACTCTAGAGAAGGTACAAGAATTCACCTCTGCAGCTGAACAAAATGATGACTGTATACAAGACTGTGTCATTGAAACTATTTTAAACAGCTGGGGAGAACAGGGACAATGTTACCTGCAGTGACATCCATAACAACGGTCATCCCTGATAAAAATGACCATACAGGAAAAAATTGCTTTGGCATCATCTTACACTTATAAGTATGTGTCAATTTTTTGCACTCAAATTTTCTCATAAACAAAATCTTAACCTATCAGTATTTTACCTTGAATGTTTAGGATCTCTTCAGTGGTGATGCTGTTTCATTAGGCTATAAAGACGAGGTAACACCCGAGACAGACTCCTTTAGTTAAACTTAAACATGGATAAAAATGCACAAATGAAAAGAGCCAAAGTGTTGTTGATTTGCATAAATTAGGCCAAAGCTATAAAAAACATAGCTGCATGCTTGAAAGTCCCCATTCTCATTATTAGCGCGCTAATTAAGATTTTTCCCACAACATGTAGCTGTGATGATTGTGCCTGGAAGAGGGCGCTAGCCTGCTTCGTCTTCGCACACCAAGTGCTACGGCAGAGCACGATGCAGGACGAGATGAGACGGATCCATGTAGTGACTCCAACAAGCACAATGACTTTATTAAATTAAAAAACACAATAAAGCAAAGCACCACGAGGGATTGATACAAAAGAGGCGACAAAACTGAGGCAGAGGGCAACACAAGAATAACCATAATAAACCAGCAGCACCAACAGCTACAACACACAGTAACAGCTATAATGACTGACTGAGAAAACAGGGCAAGGACAGGCATATATATATACATATATATATATATATATATATATATATATATAAATGAGGGTTAAAAAGGGACAGGTGTGGATTGTTACAGACAAGAGACTAGGGGCAAGGAGGAGCAGGTGAGGTCAATCAACAGATACAGAAAGGTTCCAACTCTAAGGGAAACTAAAATAAGGGAAACTGAACATAATATAACCAGCGAGCACAAAAAGGAACAACACAGAAATCAACTAAGACATCAAATAACAACTAAGATAAGTAACACAAGAAGTAAGCAGTCGATTATAGTACGATTGAGTCTGGCCAGACCTAAACCCATGACAATAAAGGAGAGTATGAATGACGGCTGTATGCTCAGCCCATTAAGCCACATAGTAGTCTGGGGAAATGGAGAACACACCAGGAGGTATAGTCACTAGGATGACCAGCGACATCTGCTGGCCACCAGGAGTACTGACATAATAAAGGGGCACGTCAGGGGCCGATCGTGACACCAAGTCTCCAAGACTAAAATTAGATGTCACCTTCATGCCAACAAACTATCCGGTAGGCTTGTCAGAAGAAAGCCTCTGCTGACATCATAATCTGCTCAATGTTACTGGAATTTTGATTGGAATTTGGCACACACGTACACCTCCGCCCAGGTAAGGACAGCAGAAATGCCTCAGGGTAGTTAATAAGCCAAACAAAACATTATGTACCACCCTTTGGACCAAGTCCCAGCTTTCTGGCTCATCTCCTGCTGAGCTGTGGTCTGGAGCGCTGACTTTTCAGGCCACCTGGAAATCATGTACATTAGTTTGGTCATGTGATGAAGGTATAAGCAAGCCATGACTCGGGTGATGTGAGGTATACCACGGGACCTCCAGGGGTATCCTTGGTAAAAAAAAAAAAAGGCGACTCTGTGGAGTATTAACATATAAACTGATGCATTGTAGATGAGTACCTTAGATTACAAATGTATAGGAAGACACAGTGTCACAAATCGTGCCTCTCTACATAAATCGATCGATTTGATCACCCGGCCCTTGATGTTAAAAGCAAAAACTGTCCCAGCAGCTCAGGAATAAATGTAAAGTAACACTATCTATATATTCAAACACACCTTTGTCAAGCACGGCTTAGGGCACATCAGAGCTTGACTTCGTGTCGTGACCGCGTTATATTCGGAAATGACTGATCTTGGCACTTCTCCGCCTATGCAATTTAATTTTCCATGGTTCCACGCCTGCAGTACAGAAGAAAGCCCCTCATTAACTTAAGTAGAATTGTTTCTTAACACCATTAAATTCATAATGCCTCGATTGCGCCTGGTTCCAGAGCCAATGAAGGGACTACGTAACAGCGGCGTGTCGGTGCGCCTCTGCCGCGACGGTGCTTCTGCTTCCCCCACCCCTGCAGGACGCTCCAGGGGTGTTATGGTAATTCACTTCTCCAACAAACACACTTTCAGTAAAGATTATATGCAAATAATAAACTGATGCATACGCAATAACAAACTTGCAAATAAGTCAGTTTACCTGAAAAATTGTAAAACAAAAGAACACGATTCTTCGTTGATAAGTAACTACCGTATTAGGCAGCAGTACTTTTTTAAGTGTGGGAAGAGTCATGCTTACATTCCACTGATATGCAGAGTGATTTCCAGAAACATTCCGTTTTCCAGAAACAATCTGTAACAGGATGACAAGCAATGGCCAGGGAGAATCAGCGAATACTAGCTTAATTATTCATTATTGAAATGTAACAAAAAATCGAAACGCATTTACGCGTCTCTGCAACCACACATCATCCCGACAAATACATCCCCATAAATATAAACGAACAGTTCATTCTTACCAGTCCCCAGAAAGCTAAAAGCAGCCATAGATGGAAAATGCTCATTTTCATTCCCGAATTCGATGAAATCTTGGCGCGCCCCATACTCCTCCTTTATGATAAATGCCGGTCATAGGAAATTATCCGTCAGTCTCTGCAGACAATTCTGTTATGAAAGTGAGAAATAAGCAAGTAATACATTCAAAAAAATACATGCAGGTTTAGCTGCGCGAAAACTAACATGCCGCTGGCCATCCAAACTTGGCAGTGACAGGCTGGGTGCACAGGAGACAGAGAGAAGGAATAGCGCGCTCTCGATGCAATTCGTCCCCAGCTTCTCGACGGGGCCGCGCATTGGGACGGGGGGGGGATCCAACTACGGTTTATCTTGCCACGTAAAACACAGAAAAGCTCGGAAATTATCTAATTTCTTGACTATTGAATTCATAGGCGGGTCTTACCGGCTCATACAGTTAATGAGGCGTCCTAATTGTAATGCGAAATTACAATGAGCATCGCGTTATTAATTAACGCGGTGCTCATAGTATTAACCGGGGAGGGGGGACATTTTTGAAGCGAGGTTTGGGGTTTGAGGGAGCCCAACTCAGGAACCACGTGTCTATACGTCCCCCAGTGATATTCATCATCTGACCAAATTTAATATTTGCTCCCATGCAATCGTATTATTATACGTAGAATTCCCATGCTTTGAAGAAGTCAATCGACACAAATATGTATTGTGTTAATTAATAGGATCATTGTGTGAAAGGACATAGGTATGCGTAGTTTAGA
Organism: Mormyrus proboscirostris; assembly: GCA_026779585.1. Taxonomy (NCBI): domain Eukaryota; kingdom Metazoa; phylum Chordata; class Actinopteri; order Osteoglossiformes; family Mormyridae; genus Mormyrus; species Mormyrus proboscirostris. Next base: position 6,270,797 of record JAODKF010000089.1, read on the forward strand.
AGTGAAAATTAAACGCGCACTACTTGTTTTTTCTTGCTTTTCATCTGTTTTGGGGGTTTAATTAGGACAAAATGATGACTTGTAAACAAGTAGTTTACAAGTAGATGTCTTAGAGACCTAAGCACAATCGGGTGTTTACTATGGCAAACGTGGCCGCAGTTCCCCCATCTCTGAGAGCGATATGGCAGCCTCATGTGACGGGCAAGTCAAGATGTGTCGTCTCTCCGTTCAGAAAAATGGGTACAATCCTGGTACAGTCTTGTTCTGCAAGGTACAAACAGTATTAATCAGGGGCGTAGCTCGAGATGAATGGACCATGACTTAAACCAATAAATTAACATTTATTTGGGGGTAAGGCTAATAAAGAAATAGGCCTAGCAATGCCCCTGATATTAACATACCCTAAACGGTATAAAAATGTTCCTCGGAGTGTATTTCTGTATCTTAACTTAAAGGTAAATTTACTGATGGTAATGGCACAACTAGCAGACCCTTGATGATACAGCCCAAGTGACAAGTAACTGCTTTTTTTACTGACGGTGTACCAGACGCCATTGCCTTGTGTATAATTCAGGCTTATCTTGTGGTTAAATCGGTTACATCGAGTTCAGGTTTGATTCAGGATCTAACAGCTGATCAAGTTGTGTAATACACAAATCACTTATGTGTATTGTCATTTTCTCCACCTGTAAATAATGACCTATTGAAAAAAACAGCGTAGAACATAATGTAAGATCATAAGAAACTTACAAACGAGAGGAACCATTCGGCCCATCAGACTCATTTGGGGAGAACTTAACTGATGCAACCAGCTCAGAGTTGTTAAAATCTTATCTAGCTCTGATTTAAAGGAGCCCAGGAAGACTATTCCATACTCTAACTACACGCTGTGTAAAGAAATGCTTCCTCAAATTCGTTTTAAAACGTTCTCCCGCTAATTTCCACTTATGGCCATGAGTTCTAGTATTTAAACTAATATTGCGGTAGCCATTTGGCTGAACAGCATCCAGACCTGTTAGAATCTTATATACCTGGATCATGTCCCCCCTTAGTCTCCTTTGCTCGAGGCTGAACAGATTCAGTTCAGCTAACCTCTCCACATAAGACATTCCTCTAAGACCAGGAATCATTCTTGTAGCCTTCCATTGCAAATTTTCAATGTCACGGGCAGCAATGTCCTTCTTAAGGTATGGTGACCGAACCTGCACACAATATTCTAGGTGAGGTCTTACCGAGGAATTGTATAATCTTAGCATCACCTCCCTTGACTTAAGCTCCACACACCTAGAGATGTAACCCAACATCCTACTGGCCTTTTTTATTGCTTCCCCAGCTGGTGAGATTGGGACATGGAAGCATCAACATACACACCGAAGTCTTTCTCATAATCAGCTGCCTTTATTTCAGAGGAACCCATGAAATATCTGTACTTTATTTTTCTGCTCCCTGCATGGATTACTTTACATTTATCTACATAAAATTTCATCTGCCAGGTATCAGCCCAGTCGCTAATAAAATCCAGATACTGTTTGTAGCCTTTCTGTTGCTAGATCAGTATCTGCTACACCACCTACCTTGGTGTCGTCTGCAAATTTAACCAGTCTACTGTATGCATTGGTGCCAATATCATTAATGTAAATTAGGAACAATAGTGGTCCTAAAATTGAACCCTGCGGTACCCCATTATGAACGCAGGCCCACTGTGACATTGTGCCTCTTATAACTACCCGCTGCTTCCTGTCTGTTAACCATAGTACCAGTACCAGATTTACCGACAATGATAATGGCTTCCTTTGCCTGCTGTATGAAGCTTTTTAAAGTTTTGCACGCAGCTCACTCGGCTGCAGATGTAAACGCAATGGCAACGCCAAGACCAACTTTGAACCTAAACGCCCATTGAATCTGGGATGATCTTCTGTTCATTGTCTGTTGTATTTGATGCAACCAAGCCATTAGGTGTAATTGTTTCCCCAGCAGCTAATTAACAGAGACAATGTCTGAGTCGATGCAATGAATTAGGCGATGACGACTCATTAAGGTCTGAGGTAGGATCACAACAGACAGATGTCATTAACTGTAGAGCGAGGACTTTCAACCAGGCACGACATCGTAACGTTTGGTTCCGTCCTCCCTACATTCTCCACGACTTGGCGCAGTTAATTAAAGGATTCATGTGAAAAGTGGTAGTTCTTAAAAATCAATGAATGAGAAAAGGCTTCTCAAAGGTAGGAGAAAATTCTGAAACTGAGGGAACGGCCCTCGTTCTTTTACTAATCAGGTCGCGAACCCCTGCAACAATGTCACTGGTGGAGGAAAATGAGATTTCCTTGGCATATTTTTCCCCCATTTGTATGATCTCCGGACAGCTTCTCGTTACTAGGGGATTAGCACGGCTATCGACCTCAAATGAGGCCATAAAATGCAGGGACGTCGTTGGTCAGCAGGGAGCGAGTTTAAGTGATTACAAACGTAAAGCAAACACCCAATTCCTGTTAAGTTGTCGGGGCCACGCATGACAAGCCGGTGTTTGCGCATAACAGCTTTCAATATACACAGATGTCAAATAAAGAGGATAAAGATCTCGGGGGTTTCCTGCGTGTTGGTGACCTCAAACATGATGGGCTGCCGTGCACGAGGTCAACCACTGACAAAATACGTGTTCATGTGGAATGTGCTGTTAATTAAAATCAATTAAGAATTGGCACAATTCAGAATTAACCCATATAGGTCTATGCAACGTTTGTGCTGAAGAAATAAACCCAGATTTCTTCTCCGTGCGACAAATTTTAGAGTCGACCTTCCAACCGAAAGGCAAGCGGCGTGTCACCCTGGAAGTTTCAAGACTCTCATACCTTAGAAAAAACAGCTAATATCAAACTCAGCTTCTGGATGTGTAAAGCAATATGTAAACTAAGTAATATCACTAGGACCCAAATGCAAGAAAAATGTGGTTTTGTAGAATTGCAAATTGCCTACTTGTACTTGCAAGCCTACAGGTATATTTCCTTAAACTCATAAGCCGTCGCTTGGCCTTCAATCTATTGAAGCATTTGGGGAACAAGACTAAGACTGATATATCAATAGCAATCCTCCATCTATTCAGATCTGAAGCTAAACCACTGGTCTAATCCCAGTTCGCTCTCATGGATTCTAGATCTGATCCCAATTTGCTCTTATGTATTCAAACTTTGATTTGCAATTAGGCAGAAGATAATATATAACGGTATTCCAGGCCAAGTTAAGGGCATATTTGTCAAGTAAAATGAGCAGGAATTTTGTTAAATTCATTTATAGCTCATCACTATCTCAGGTTCAAATGTCCTTTACGTGATACATAAGTTTAGGGTTAAACTGTGCCTTCAGAAATCAATCCAGTACAATTACTGTTCATTTTAGCTGAGAAACGTGCCAGTTATGTTGTCTGGAATTTCCTTATTTTATGTTTGATTATGAATATAACCCCACTGCAAAGGCAGTTGGACAATCTAATTGTATTTTAGATATTTCCAAATAGGAGGGAGGAGCTGTAATAATATTAAGTAGTGAATACAAAGGGTATGAACTGACATTTATGGAGAACTGAATCTTCTGGGGTGAGTACTAAGAGTGGTGGGTTTTTCCAGCTGTTCATCTTGTTTTTCTTTCCTTTGCAGATGCAGTTTAATTCCACAGACTTTAACTGTGTGCAGTGTGTGAAAACGACATCTGCCTCTACAGCCCAAGACGACACATTAGTATCGAATTGCCAGGAAGGCCATTGCGATTGTATTCTGTTTCAAAGGACAAAAAAAATGTCCCAAGTTAGCAGCAGAATGCTAATGGACCCCTGAGTGTCGCTGGCATCTGATCCATGGGGGGTGGGGGATCTGTGAGGTGGTGTAAAGGTCAGTTTGAATGGCGGTTGGCATTACTCAAGCACAGTGCTGCTTCATAATTAAATCCCGAGTTTGCAATTCCACTTGTATTATAATAGACTTTTGTTCGATTTGCCCAAGAGAGGAAATGTTCCTTTTCAAAGGGGGCTGGTGTGTGACTCAGTAGATGAAGCCACTGTGCCTGTAATCAGAAGGATGTTGGTTTGAGTCCCATGCTCAGCTGAGTGATTTCACTATTGGGCCCTGGGTCAAAGCCCATACCCTGCCCACCCGTTTGCCCCAGGAACTGTCTCATTCCAATTTGGTGGATAAAAGCCAAATGAACCATTAACCAACCACCTTATGGTGTCAAGCATAAAGCTTCATCCTCCACAGCAGTTAAAGACACAGGTCCATAATGCACAGGACAGACTGCCTGCTCCCCAGAAGTCATGTGACTCAATCACATTTACACAATTCATCCTGACACCATCATACATTTAGCCAGCTTGGTCTTGTTTCACGCTTGAAGGCTCAGTTTATGTGCTGAGGGAAACATCTGGGAGGGATGGCTAGTTCCAGAGTTGTTGGCTTGCGGTGAATTGAAGATGAAGATATCAGGGAAACAACAAAATGGCTTCTTCCTTCCTCATGTCATCCTTCCATCTCACACTGTTTCTCCTTCTGTCTTCCTTATTCTCAGCCTATCCCCCCTACTCATGTCATTTCATCATTTACTACAACTCTCTCAGAATAGCCCAGTGTCCACTGACACTGTAGACCAGGAAAATATCAAACTGCTTAAATTGCTCAGAAAAATGTCCGTCGATCCATTTTTCAAGCATCTTATCTTGTCCTGATCATGGACTAAAGTCATAAGTAGACAACTAACGTGTAATTGCAATACAAAATATGGCCACTTGGTGGCAGCAAAGTCCTGTTTGTCACTTAATTTGCATGATTTTTTTCCTTGCAGTGTTAAGTGTAGTGTCTTTCCTTGTCAATCACAATTATTAAAACATTTTAAATACTACATGGTTAAGTTTATCCCATAGTATGAATGTTTGTGTCCACTATTTCACCGAAGCAACTGATCTACCATATTTCTTACACCCTTGAGTGACAGTGTCATTCAGTCCCTGAAAGTCTGTTTTCAGATTCTGGGCGAAAGTGTCAGCCAGCAGGTGACATGATGGCTAATGTATACAGAACAAAGGGAAGCAGTTTCCAGGAAAGACTCTGCTCCAGTGCACCTAAGTCAGGTACTTGAAGGCCAGATTTATCTCCACTAAGCTGTGGCACTATTTTAGAAAGCACCAGTTACCCTCTTTCCCAGCAAGGACTGGCAGCTGTCTCCTAGTGCACATGCTTGGTGCTACCATGAGGAGGTAAGGAACACACACTGATACAGCGAGTTGCTGCACCCACCAAACAACAAACCACCTTAGGGATGAGAACCTGAATGCAGTGTGGTGATACCTCAGCACCACACTAAGCTCAATGGAATAAACAAGTGTTAAATTTTCTCTGGTGGCTGGAGAGCCAATCCTGCCACCAACCACCAAGTTTTTACTGTAAGTTTGGGGACTGGATGCAGGGCTGGAAGTAGATTAATGTCATACCCAGAAGGAAGCAATTGCAAGTTAAGGGCCTTGTATAAGGTCCCAGTTGAGTAGGATTACCCCAGGCATTCACAGGATTCAAACCGGCAGCCGTCCAACTGCCGACAAAGAGCCCCACCCACAGAGCCACCACACCCAAGGTGGAAGAAGCGTAGAAGACATCAATCTACCAAGCAGATGTGTGAGCTAGACTTCCTCTCTGCAGGACGGGCTGGGAGGCAGGGCTGTGCATGGGGGGGGGGGGTTGTATGGGGTGGGGGCCGGTTTTCGATTCCCCTGTTCAGCAGTGAGGGGTGCGAAGTGCTGGTGCGGGATTTTCGGTCTCAGACTGACGGCTCCTGCAATTGCCCCCTGAAACCCGAAGCGCTCCGCGGCTAAAAAAACAGCTAATGCATAATTAGCTCCCGCAAATTGGATTGTTTTAACGAACTACAGAGAATGGGATGCCGTGGGGAGGAGCGATCATGCCCTGAAACCCTCTGGTTTCCGACGCGTGACCCCAGCCCCTGACGTCCAGCTCGGTCTGGGAATCACACCTCCACCGACTCAGCGATTCGGCCCGCGAACCGCATGTCCGAATGCCCGGTCCTCTCCTTCCTCTCACCCGCTGGGCTACATCCCTCTTTTCCTGTCTTTTATTTGATGAGCGCTACCCGCTTTTCCATTGTAACTGGTGAAGTGGAACGGAGGGCCAGGGAATGAGATGGGGGGGGGAGGCGGGGGGAGTAAAGCCAATTATGGCTCCATCGGATGGTGCTCCCCGCAGTAGATAAGAACCTCTAATAAAGAGCAAATTGAATTACTAATGATAGTGACCTATGAGGGATCGGTGGATGGTGAGGGGTGAATGCCCGCC
>JAODKF010000089.1:6300135-6313322 GCA_026779585.1 Mormyrus proboscirostris
TTTTGTTACCACCAACCATTTGATTACTCTTTGACTGTGACTATTTATACTTTCTGGACCTGAAATCCCCACCTCTGCTCGAAACCTAAGATGTTTCTTCTTGCAGATGGTAAAGGTATATGCCACAGGATTTTGAAGTGCACCAGGCTTTTTCGCCTTCTGCTGTTCTCGAGAAGGAAGACATGGGGATGCAAGCATGATTCCTCTGTGATGGAGTCGACGGACACACGTACGTTTGTTTGTTAGGTATGTCCCTTCTAAAGAGGCCCAAACACTCATGAGTGTGTCAGAGGCTGAGAACATATGACTCTATACCAGGAGCCCTGAGAATAATCAAGCTTCAGGGAGGCAGGACATAAAAGCTGCACTGCATGCAATCACAGAACCTGCCGGTCACCGTGGTTCGAAGCAGTCGATGGGCGCAAAGCTGTAAGAGCATGATGGCCAAATGGGGTTCGAGATTAGTGTTGACGCGCTGTGGGGAGCTGCCCATCGAGCCTCAGACCCCACAGTAACCCCTCCTCCCCCCCAATTATTCAGTGACATCCACTTTAATTCCCAACACCCACATGTGGTTCCTACCTGGGGGGTGTGCCCGCGTGCTTCTGAGCCAGGAGGGGGGTCAAGGTTATGGTGATAAATTCGGCGGCACTGTCACTTCTGTTTGGGGCGAGCTGGCTGGCTGATCCCGCCGAGGTAATTTGTCGCGTTTCAGGGGAGCTGGAAGTGATTTCGACTCTGCAGTCCATGTTTGGCATTAAAAGAGTGGGAGGGAGGGAAAATCCCCAGCTTTTGGATGCTTAGTGAGCCCCCACGCTCCTCCTGCCGTGCCCCTCTTTAACCCCCCAGGAGAGCCTGTCACCCACACTTAGCCCCGCAGAGACGTGATGCCCCTGGTTGATCTGAAAGACCCCCGCACACCCCCCCCCCCCCAAAACTCTCACCCCTTTTCCTCTCCCTGGGGGGTAGAGAGGACCGTGTTTCTGTGACGGAGCAACAGAGAGAGTGAAAGAGACAGAGGAGAGAAGAAAGACAGACAGATAGGAAAGGTGCGTGTATATCTGTATTCGTCCACTTGGCGGGGCGGTCTTCCTTGTCTCTGGCACTCTGCCCTGGCTATTATCTCATTGATTTCCTTCTCTCCTCCTTTCAGTTCACTCCATTTCCCCAGCGCCATCCTTTCCATTAGGGAGGCAATTTAGCAGAGTGCCATGACACAATGGTTTGGGGGGGGGGGGCCGGGGGGGGGGGTTGGGCAGGGAAGAAGAGGGGGAACGAGGGAGAGCAGGGAACTGGTGTGGGACGGCGAGCGAGTAAGGGGGAGCGGTGTAAAGACAGGCGAAGCCTGGCATGAGCGTCACCGGTCGGGGGGGGGGGTATTTTTCTTCTCTGTAATCCATCCCTTGGCAAACTTCACGCTGCGAGCTGCCATAGGACTGGCAGGAACCTGGAGAGAATGACTCTGTGGGGGGATTTAAAGGGGCATATTAAGAATGCACTTAAAGGGGAATTTAAAGGGGAGTTCCGCTTGGGTTCAGCCATTCCAGGCATGTTTATGTCACCCATACTATAACTGGGTTAATGATTCACTTCATCACTGATGACATTTGGAAACTTATTACGATTTGCAGCAACCATTTTGACAACATGACAAGGACCAGGATATGACTTATTTCAGCATAAACGCAGGAAACATCTATTGCCATAAAACGCAGATTCTCCATGGAAATCTGCCTGAATTTGTGCCAGTGATGTCAGTGGATAGTTTTTGTTGTATGTTTTTATCTTTAAAAAAAAAAGCTTACATAGCTGATGCTGGATGCTTTGATGTGACACATCTAAAAGCACCCAAACCTGAGAGTAGCTGAGGGCGTGGATCTCTCACATCTGATGTCACAGCGTAAACGCTGCAGATGCTGTCGCGTAGACCTGGCGGCCTCTCGCATGTGGGGATGCGAGAGCATGACACACGTGCACCGCCACACGACCCCTCACATAAATGCGCTCTCGAGAAGGCCTTTTTCGGTGATGTAATTACAATCTTTCCCCACCTGACCCACTGGCTCCCCGCCCTCCTCACAGACTATTAAACGCTTACAAAGAGCGCTGAGAGAATCTCAGCTCCAATCTGGAGTTGGTCTGGATTAAAACCCGGGGCACCTCCAACCCCATTCTTCTTCCATAATTAGCCTGGCTGGCTTGCTTTGTCCGGGCCTTGGTACCCTTCTCACACAATCAGCCGAGATAACGTATAGTTGGGGTGGGCGATAATTGGCAGCCAAATGCGATACAGTTAGCGATCCGCTAAACGGGCTCCCGTCTGACCAATAAAGGGACAAAGGACCTTTCTGGGAGGCAGCGGAAAGGGAAAGCCCAGCCTAACAGCCGGTAGCTGGATATCAAGAGGTGAAGCCGAAAGAGGCCTTTAGCCCCCACAGGATGCACAAGAGGGCGTGGCCTCCGCCAGCTGTTACTGGGGGCAACAGCTTACGTCATGACTCAAACACCCCCAGCCTCCGCAAATCCTCATACCCCATCGAGAGACATTTCTCACCCAGCTCTACCCCACCCCCTGATCCCGCCTGTTACCCAACCTTCTCCGCAATCATCACCCTCAACCCCCCATCTATCTGAACCCTCAAGACCCTAACCCCAAGCAGCTGAATTTAACCCTGCTCTTTCTCATATATGTCTCCTCTCCTCTTGTGCTGCTTGGCGGTGGTGCTGGCATGGGGGGGTGAACCTGATCTCATCCACTTCAGGGGACACACAAGACCCCCAAATAAGCCTGAAACCAGACCTGAAACCAGCTCCCTGTCCCTGGCATCCGTCCAGGCAGCCAGCACATAAACACATCGTGGTATCAGTACAAGCCCCTGGCTGGGTAAATATTTCTGTAGCAGTTAATTAGGCTGATACGATTTGATCCCGTAGGACACGATATTCCCCTTAAGGCAGCCAGGCTCCCTGCTTGTCGTCTTGTCCATATTTATATGTGGAGGGGGCGCGTGGGGTAAATAAAGTTACACAGGAAAGACAGGAGATCTATACTGTGCCGTGTAAACAGGTTGCTATCTGTTCGGAGGGACAGAGGGATACGGGGTACCGAGCAGAAATCAGTCCTGTTATTCTATTATTATTATTATTATTATTATTATTGGGCATGACTTTCCATGCCCAATAATATCGCTTCTGACACAATCATTACACGCGTCCATTCACTGCTTCCTCACACGGGCTGATAAATAATTAAAATTGAAAAGGTGCCGATTTGACATCGTTATTAAATCGGGGTCGCCAACTCTATTTGGCTGCACACGCATTCACAAGCGTAAATAGTCTGTAGGGTTTGTCAGCTACCTCAACGGTTTTCGTGTAGCTAATTTTAAGTTTATTATTCAATAGTACAGATTTGCCGTGAGATTTCTTGCGTGTGCGTGAGTCTGAAAGAGTGGGTGTCACGCCAGATGTGTCAGAGTTTGCAACCCTGCTAAATCAAAAAAAAAAAATTTGGAACGGTACGCATTGCACAAAAAGGTAGTTCAGCTGCGAATGACGTGTGGAAACATTCTAGGCGTCTGGGGGAAAACACAATGAAATTGTTCGAAGCTGAATGAATGAAAGAAGTCCCGAGGGATAACTGGTGAAAAATCTGATAATTCAGGCAGAGCCTGTAAAAACCTCAAACGCGTCGAGCAAAACACTGAGAAAACTGATTCCTGAAGGTGTCTTTTATGACTTTTTACATGCAGGGAAGCAGAAACAATGGCTGGGAATTCTGGTACCGTGCGCTTCTGTTTACGTTTCCTATACCCGTCTCTCTCCATTCGTGTTTCCCGTCTTCCTTACAATCTCACTCTGTCATGGTCGGGGATTAAATACCTCAGGTACAGCGCGAGCTTAAAAAAGAGAGTGAGGGGGGGGAAATGAATATTTATTCTATCAATGCGAAAGCGCTTAGGTCTGTAATTTTTGGAGTGTCACGAAAAGCACTCTCCCATATATGATGGATAGCAGTGTATAATTGTGTGCTAGGGAAAAGTGCTGAGCGCGGCAGGAAGTGCCGGCACGAGCAGGCGCACCCACGCCGGTCACTGAGGGGTTAACCCCCCTCCCCACGCCGCGCTCTAAAATCTGCTGATATTCACCCTTTGCGCCGAGCAGAAAAGGCTCGAATAAGGCCCCAGAGACGCTGCCAGCATTCCTTTAAATCAAGTGGAAAATTCGTAACTTTGTCTTTGCCTGTGACGACCTTCCCTGCGCCCGGCAGGGAGAGGATGGGAAACGGCCAGTGGGGTACGACACCCAACCCCCCACTCGAGTCATCCGCCACACCCCTCAATCCCCGCGTGCTAGGACTCGCAGTTAGCGGGCTTATGGCGCGCGTGACGTATGGCAGGCCTCGAAGGTTTACGTCTGTTATTTACGCACACGCTCGCGGTCATTCGCATGTCTGCGCGCGCGGATTCCGCCCGGGCCCCGCGGAGATAGACCTGGCGCGTGCGCTCCCGTCCGCCTGCTTGTCTTTTTCTGATTTTCTGGGAAGGGCAAATCCGCCGCGTTGCACCTGTGCCTTTCGCCGTGTTTCTCGTCTTTTTTTTTCCCCAGACGGTGACTGAACAGTTGTGTTGAGGGACTGAAGGATGAACTGAAGTTAGCAGATGTGTGGTGAGCCTGGAGTGTTAATGTCACTTGAGAGTTGTGGATCTTCTGGGCTCAAAATTCCCCAGAGCTTTAGAGGATTTTCCGACGCCTGTTTCCTGCACGCTACCGAGAAACACACCACCGTCAACGAAACGTGTAATACGTTACCGAACATTTGTATTTTCCGAAGACAAACATTTAGAATGGTCGAGAATGCTTCGTGTGCTGTAAAATGCAGTCCGGTATAACCTGTGGGTGGTAGTTTACCACGTGAATCTCGGGACTTTATGTGTTTAGTTCAGGGTCACTGAAGATGTTTTAGAATAGCACGTGGCTTGACTTTTAAACGTTTAAACGAGTTGTGAAATTTCTTCTTTGTAAGGGGATGTGTGTGGCTCTCTGGGTTTGGTCACTGTGCTTTCTATCAAGGTTGCTGGTTCAAATCCTGTGGTTGGCAGAGTGATTACACTGTTGGGCCCTTTAGTCCAGCCTTTAATGTCGCCCCACCCTCAAGGCACTACCAGTTCCTGCTTTCTCAAAATTTTTTGTTACTGTTGTACTAAATGAAATATAATGAAATGCACACAGGAGTTAGATGCTGTTGAAATGAAGCCAATGGCCAGATATGTTTCTTCGGTGATGTTTATGTGATATTTATAGGCACATTTTAGATGCTGTTCAGTGTTGCCCCTAGGTTTACAGCTTTTTTTTGGGGGGGGCAGATGGACACAGACAGGATTCATGGTGTCCATGTTTATCTCTTAATGACCGCAGTCAATATAACAACTGAACTAATCATCGGAACTTCTTTTTATGACAATTACCCACAAAGTGTGCAGCTTTTTGGGCTTTAAAAAAACGCAGATATTTTTGTTTGCTTTCCAGGTGCTTGATGCGACATATTTTCTGACGCGCTCTCTGTCCGCTGGTGGGAGTGTGCTCACCTGTCTGTGCACGCGCATTAGGGCAGAACTCCGCCATGCGCGATACAGAGAGTGGAGGAGAATGTATGGAGGAGAAGCTGTTGTGTAAATGAGATAAATAACAAAAGGCTATTTAGTTTGTTTAATAAAAGGACAATGTATAGACCTGTTCTATGGGAAAGGTAACCTTAAATGACTTCTGTTGTGATTTGGTGCTATATAGAAAATAATTTTATTTAATTTTAACTTTCAAGGGGGGGGCGTGGTGCCCCCCTAATATAATGGTAGGGGAAACACTGCTGTTTACATATTTTATATCCAATATGTAAAAAATAGCATGGGGAATTGCAGAAAGGAACAGGAAGTTGGTGGGTTTGTAGCTGGACTGGTGACCAGGAGGATCATCTGCGCAGCTGGAGAGTCAGACACGTCAACATGCATCGTTGGCTGTTCTTGAGTGTGTTGAGAGACATCTCTGTAAAACGTGCCGTGCAATAAATACTCCAATGTAATCACCACACTGATACGTCGTCTATCCGTCCAGGCACCCATCTGTCTATCTTCTATTTATTTGCAGCAGGATTGTTATGAATGATAACTAATTAGAAATGTATTTTTTACATTTACATGATAAAGGCAGCTCCAAGTGACATATTGACACAAAAATCATTTGTTAAGTTACCTCCAATGAAATGATTTGTTCTTGGTGGGGAATTTATAGAAACATGACAACTGTTTTTGAACGTCCTGCGAGGCTTGAGCGTCGCTGTCTGAGTGTTATTTACAATGGCGCAGTGACTTAGCCAGTGAAAGGGTCCAGCGAACACACTTTCCTTCTCGAGCAGGCGTGAGGTCATTCAACACTGTGGCCAGCTGTCGCCCAGTCCTACAGCTGGGACTTGGGGAATGTTAGACCCTCCACACATTGTGGGAAAACTCCGTCTTGCATTCTGCGCATTTTTCTACTGTTATTATTACTATGCTGTATGTGTAAGAGTCGCTCCAGGGAGCGATACTGGGGAGGGGGGCATTTCTTGGCAACGGGGATGGAGATGAGTTTAACGAAACAGTCCGGATGGAACAAATTAACAAGAGACGGTCGTTTTGGAGCTAACAGAATGGGGAACACCCCCAAAAAATGAAACGGGCGTCCGGTCGCAGAAAGGCTACATGCATAAGGGTCAAAGCACGTGATGTCCGTGGTATTTGCACCTCCTCTACACCCCATAGCATGCTTTCAGAAACAGTGTTTTTATTTATTTAAGGAGATGTTGGGTCCGGGTGGGATGTTAAGGATGAAGATGAATGAAGTGCTTGCATCCGTCGATTTAGCAAACGCACTGTGGGTTCGGATCCAAGGCAGCAGCCCTGCATGGGCGAGACATCAGCGGGACCGGTGCTGAAGCCGGGTGCCTTCCGGGATGATTGATCAGCTTAAGGTGTTAGCAGGGTGTGAAACAGTACCTAAGCCCCCCCAGGGAGGATTCCCGGGGCAAAAATGAGGGATTCTGCGGCGTGGGCCTATTCATCTCACGACGCCAGGCGTGCAGTCGTTCCCTGGATTCAGACCGGGTTCTTTGTCCTCATGGTCTGGTGCCATTTGTCACGGTGGGGGGGAGGGGGTGTGGGGGGGGTGGCCGCGATGAACACATAAAACACATAAACTCACAGAGACACCCCAGGTCCAGGGTGACATAGACATACACGGTAACGTAACAGGAACATCAGCGATCCGTGGGTCAGTTCATCATACCCCTGACAGAGTAACTTAACCTCGGCTGCTGGATGGATGGATGGATGAATGGATGGGTGAATGGATGGATGCCTGCTTTAGCACGCAATCAGCTGTATGAATATCATTTTTAAAAAGTGTATACGTAGTGTTACGTACAATACAATGTAGGTGGGGTTGGGTTGGAGGAAACTATTATGTCAAGGTTGTGGAGATCTTATGGGTGATGCCAGACTGGGGTTGTTTTATGGTGGGGGGTGGGGGGGCAGGTTTGGTGGGACACTGAGAGTGAGAGTGCACATGCCATGGACCCTGTCCACCCCCCACCCAGAAACCAGATACCCCTGGCTCTATTTTGGGCCTGGGCTCCTCTAGCATTCGCTGCCTTCCCCATAGAAGGTAGAATTAGATTATCTGACAGGTGGGGGGATAGAATCTCTCCAGGAATGACACTACCAGTTTACACATGTCCCGAACACATGTATCAAACACTCAGCGCACTCACACCCTCACACGCACAGAATGTAGTACACGGCCGGGCTTAAAGGGCTAACGTTTACTCGTACTATTGCACACACTCAACATGCAGCACTTATTTACAGTATATTTAATAACTATTCCAGTGACTCACAGACAAGTGTGTGACTAGCGGTGAAGCCATTTATACACTTTGAGGTATGGTTCTTGTTTTGTGAGGTTAATGTTCCTCCCTTTTACCCTGGTCAGGGTCACAGAGTGGGCTTGGAACAGAACCTTGGTAGTACTGGTGATAAGGCTGGGGTGCACCCTGAATGGGATGCCAGCCCATCACAGGGTACATACCAGGATACACTCGACTCACACTTGACTGGCGATGTAGCGATGCCGGTTATCGTAGCTGCAAGGCAGGCCACGAGACGCGGAGAAAACATGCAAACTCCACACGCAGAGAACAGATGTTGGATTTCAAGCCACGGAGGTCGCAAGGAAACAGCGCTTCCCGCTGAGCCGCCGCACCACCCCTTCCGTTGTGATGTCAGGAGGAAACCAGAGCTCTCGAGAGAAAGTTGCGTGACGCGGGGACAACATGCAGACTCCATCCATGCGGGGTGGGAGAGCGCAGCAGCAACCTTCCACGTCACCCTGCTACCCATGAAGATTTCGCTTCAGTTTTACGGATATTTCAAATATAATAATTGCAGGTCGCACTGTCTCACTAATACTGTATCTCCAGGGCTGTGGTGTCAATTGTGTGTAGTTTGCATATTCACACCCTTGTGCGCATGGGTGTTCTTCAGTTTCCACCCACCAAATTCCAAAGACAATGTGCCCTGCGATGAACTGGCACCCCACTTGTGCCTCATGGTTTCTGGGACGGACTCCAGACTCCCCGTGATCCTGTACTGGGGAAGCGGCAGGGAAGATGGAAGGATGGATAAACACTTTGAATAACTGTCACTGCCCTGGGCTTGAGACCAAAAGTTAAAAATTGGATTTTGCACAAGTTCCTTTACCTTAAAATATTTCCCTAGACATGCCTGTTCACATAGTTTGCACTCCATTTATGCAACTGTGTGTGAAGTAAATATGTTTGTCCATCCATCCACCCATCCATCCATCGGATTATCATGTAGTCTGGAGGGTGTGTGCATGTGTGTGTGGTAAGCATGCCTGTATGGCTGCAGTGAAAATATTTTACATGCACCGTGTGGTTTTGGATCGGTACAACATTTAAGGTCGGTTTTCGCAGCCTTGATTTATTGTCGGGCTGCTGGCAGGACCAGCAGCCCAGATTTGGCCCTGATTCCGTCTTGTACTGGGTCTGCATGCCTGTCTGGAACGAGCACCGGAAGTCGTAAAAAGACCGTGATTCCGAAATGGGCATCCCACACGGGTCGGAAAGGCGCCCTTAGAGCACGTGTGGGGTTTCACATGAAGGTTTAATTGACAGCGGCTGAGTGAGCCATGGTACCGCGCCGCGAGTGGGGTGGGGAGTCTTGGCACAGAGCTCTAATTACAGCGTGAGCCTCGCTCACACACACGGGGGACTGCAGGACACACATTAGCTCCCATTCATCAATTAAACTGCCTGGCAGCCCCTGCATGTCCGCAGAAAAGTTCCAAACACCACTGAGTGTGTGAATCTGCGGCAGCTGCCAAAATGAGCCTCCTGCTTCATGGGCCACGCCACTGGCCTGGTTGTGGAGCATTAGAGACCGGGGATGAACCCACTGACCCCCCCCCAGTTAACACCCAGGGTCAGGGTTCCCCATGGGTATGTCTCATGCCTTCCTGCGCTGGATTTACAGTTCCTTCAGGAATCGAAAGGTCAGAGGTCATGTCATGTGTGCGTCGACCTGCAGAGGGAGCGTCAGGACTTAGTCTCCATTTCCCTCCAGAATGTCAGGTGACCACATGCCTCAGCTGGGCCGTCTGGTCCCTCATCTGAAGCCTTTCAAAATGGCATCTTCGATCTCGTTCATATCGTGATGTCTTCCCAGGCGGCTCGACGGATGCGAGCTCGTTCTCGCGTTATTCGTGATGCTCATGTGTTTTCTTCGTTACTGACGCCGCATCTCTGCGCAGCAAGGATAAGCGGCATCGTGTCGAGGCTCCTGCAAGTTTCTGTGACCGACCTAGTCAGTGGACCGCATCCCAGTGTGCTCACTGCAGAAGCTGGGCACGTCTTGCCTGGACTGTAAGCTGTGGCAGCTGTGAAGATGAGAGCAGGGTGAGATGCCTCTGTGCCCCCAACCCCCACCCCAGCCGCTCAGAAATAATCATTAGGGAGATGGAAATATTTGGATTGGTGGCAGGGAGGAGTGCAACTGAGCTCAGTGTGACAGGCAGACTGGCGTGAGTTAGGGGGGAACTTTCAACACCAAGATAATCTCACACTCCCCCCTGCCTAAAAAAGACCCCTCATCCCCCTACCATCCAAGTGTGCAGTACTCACTTCCTTTTTAAAACCTCGTGTTTACAGTGCAAAACAAGTTTATTTATGTGTTCAAATATATGTAAGACATGGTTAAAGTATATCAGGATTTTGTAATCGCATGTCTTTGTATGTTTCCGTTATAAAGTGGGAATATTTTTAACTTGATTAGTATTTAGGGATGTATTAAGCTACTTCCTTAAATTAGCCTGAGCTTTTCTTGGTACCGTGAGGGTATGCCGAATAGATTTCTACCCTAGAAGCACAAAAGCTGCTCACTGTTAAGGAGAAAGCTTTGCTGAACTTTCATGGAAGACCTAAACATGTCCTTCACAGAATGCCAGGCTATAAACAACATTATAGCGTCTCTGCAGGGGCAGCGTTCCACAAATCACACAGATATTCTTCTTAAGCAGAGATGTACTGGGTACTTTTTTCCACGTCAGCACATAGGCGAATTAAGCAGAATTGTAAAAACTGATGTTTTACGTAGCTCCAGATTTGCGTATTTCTGTCGAAGGAGTGGAAAAAAAATCCCATAAACAAACGGTGTATTTCAGGGCTGAAATGAGGGAAACATCTCAAAGACGTATCTATAACAGAAAGTGGGTTTTATTTCCGAACTCGGTAAAGCAGGGAAAGTTTAGCGCGGCCTCAGCGCTGTGGTGTTAGGGTGGAATGGCACCCTAATGTGTGTGTCCCTGAGACCGATTCCCGATTCCCGGACTCAGAGGTGACACACACATCACACACTTACAATACGGAATAAACAGAAATGATTTTGTTTTGCTTCCTTGGGTTCGTGATCTATTTCCGTAAGCCTGCCGGAGGCCAGGTCAGCAGTACTGGTGTATAAGGGTCTTTGTGCTGAATGTGGTTAGATGTAGCCACCCTATGTCCAGGGTAGTCAGGTGTTACTAATGACAGGGGTCGTGGAAGTGAGGCTTCCCATCCCCGGGGGTTCATTAAGGGCCGGGAGGAAGCTTAACGAGTTTTTCCCTGCGCTTTGCATAAATGAGGGCCAATGTATCACCTGGCCACTCCGAAGCCATCGCTCACAGGGCCTGAAACGACAGGACAATCCCTCTGCGTTTTCCCTGGACAGGGGGCATCTTGTCACTGCGTCCCCAATGTGTATTGCCCTGCCCCCTAGGCACGGGGGACTGCGTCCTCTCGCACTCTGGGGTTTCCACCAAAATCATTTCGTTGTATTTTCTGTCCCAGGACCTTGAGGTTCCAAAATTATTTTATCTGAAAATGAGCTGTTTGTGACAGAAGTAACTGGGTTTTAAGATGATGATTTTTGGGTTGATGATGCTTCTTTGTACTGCTTCTGTCTGTCTGTGGAATGTAGGAATTATGTATATGGACCCCAGAACAGCAGTGTCAGGACAGCAGCTTCAGGAGAACCGACTCAGGAGAGCAGCTTCAGGAATGAAAAATCAAAAGAGTAGCTTTAGGAGACCAGACTCAGGAGAGCAGCTTCAGGAATGAAGACTCAGGTTAGCAGCTTCAGGAGAGCAGACTCAGGAGAGCAGCTTCAGGAGAGCAGACTCGGGAGAGCAGCTTCAGGAGAACTGACTCAAGAGAGCAGCTTCAGGAATTAAGACTCAGGAGAGCATCTTCAGGAATGAAGACACAGAAGAGCAGCTTCAGCAATGAAGACTCAGGAGAGCATCTTCAGGAATGAAGACACAGAAGAGCAGCTTCAGCAATGAAGACTCAGGAGAGCAGCTTCAGGAATTAAGACTCGGGAGAGCAGCTTCAAGAGAACAGACTCAGGAGATCAGCTTCAGGAATTAAGACTCGGGTTAGCAGCTTCAGGAGAGCAGCTTCAGGAATGAAGACTCGGGAGAGCAGCTTCAGGAGAGCAGACTCTGGAATGGATACTCAGGAAAGCCGCTTTAGGAGAATAACTTCAGGAGACTAACTATAGGAGAAAAACTTAAGGAGGTCAGTCTCAGGAGCGCAACTTAGGAAGAGAAGCCTGGAAAGAACAGTGGCAGGAGAAGAGCCTCGGAGGTGCTGATTTTACTGTGAGACCCCAAAGCAGATAATGTGTGTCCTACAGATGTTATGCCTGGAAGGTTGTTGCTCCTGTCACTCCTCTGTTTGCTCCACTGACCCTGGACCCTCCCTCTTCTGCTGTACACATGATTACTGTGGGAATTGTCTCGCCATCAGCTGTTCAGTCCCCCCCAACCTTGGAGGCGTCTGCCTTGTTTTCACCTGTTCCCTTCCGTCTTCTGCGGAACCCCCTGTCCCAGCCCTAAAACTGGAGGGGAACCTTCCTGTTTCCTTCTGTCCAGGTAACTGTCATTCTCCTGTCCCTAAAGCTGGCCAGTGCCTGTCCTGGATCTGTGGCACCTCTGTGGAGTAAAGTGTGGTTAGTGCAGCTCAGCCAGGCAGAGCTGTCTGCCTGATAGGTGACCTTTTCAGTCTGAGAAAATACAGAAATACCCCATCCTTACACAGAATACACACACACACTGTAGTACAGGATGCTTGGAATGATAGGTTTCAAAGTTGATGTGTCGTTCTTGCGTATTTTGATATGAAGATATCACCCTCCAGTCCTCCAGTCGTACAGCATTCAGGTACGATTCAGGCGCTGCGACTTGCATCACGACCAATGTTCCTTCGTCTGATGTCCCCAAGCATATTTGAACGAGCCTTGGAAGAAACAAAGCATGCTGGGCAGCCCCCAGTAGGCGGACGTGGTTCGCGTCCTGGTGCTACGAGTGAGGGCGGTCGGGGGGGGGGGTGGGCAGGAGGTGTGGGGAGGTGACAGGGGGTCAGCTAGCCCTGCAAAAAAGTCCTCCCCCCGCACCCGACATTGCTGCCCGAGGGTGCTGATCGTAGCCACTTCCGCAAACTTAAAATGCACAAGTAGCAGTAGCTTAACTCCCAGTGTACAGGGGGAACAATAAAAACCCATGACTGTTTATTTATGTAACGGGGGGGGGGGGGGGGG
>JAODKF010000089.1:6319590-6329910 GCA_026779585.1 Mormyrus proboscirostris
GATAGGGTACTTAGACATCCGCCTTGCGGGGGGACCCCCCCCCGGGGTGAGATACCGTAGGAGACCGCGACTGTCCCGTTCAATGGAGCGGCTGTTGCTCTCAAGTTAGATTTTTCTATCGTTTTCGAACAAAACCAATCTGAGCCAGATTTTACAGGTATTTATTTTCACGTGTAAATAATGTAGAGTACAATTCTTATTTCCATTTATTTGTGCAAGCGTTTTTTTTTTTTTTTGACTGAGTTAAATGTCTTAATAAAATGTTTGTATGTCACAGCATGCAAATAATGTGCGATACTGTCATTTGAACGATCGCAAGCATAATGCACTATAGCGGTATTAACTGGGAAATCACAGCCAGCTAAGTTTCATAAGCAAAGCTGTCGTCCCATCGCGACTCTAGAATAAGATATTTACTAATGCAGTCGAGTGAAATGGCATCCAATATCACAGCTGGTAATGTAAAGGACTGCAATTGCTGCTACTTGTCTGTTCGCCAATTTTGTTCAACAGCGAATCAATGGATACAAACAATTTGTTTTAATTGTTTTAGATGTTAATAGATACGAAATGTATGATCGTTTGATTATCTATTAAGTGTACATCTGCGGTCATGTAGTTCAAATTAAAGATCTTTTATCAATACATGTTGGTATAATGTCAGGTTCACCGCGGTGATGGAGATTACATTAGATTATTTTCTATAAATTTATTTATTTAAAATGACATGCTTAGATTGCCTGATTCACTATAACATACCGTACCACAGATAATAATAAGGGTTACGCTGTAGGCAGAGCGGCACGGTCATTTTCCGTAATAAATGCTTTAATGTGTTTCTCGCATCATGCGATACATTGGAATACGTTGTATCATCCTGCGTATATGCCAATATGCGTTTGACATTTAAAGAGAAAAAGAAAACAGGTTTCTTAAAGTTTTCACACTTTTATCAAACTCTCGACTAGAAATGGAAAAACTCCAACGGCAGCGAGCAACTCCGATCTGTTTATGATATCCGGTTAATCAAATGAGGATCCGAAAACAAAACCACACAATTAATTACCATAGTTGCAGATATAATATAAAATACAGCATGCAAAATTGTACTGTATCATTTACATGTAAGGAATTATTTAAGCAAAGTTAATAATCAAATTTAAATAAAAATGTATAATGGCGTATAGGCAAGATGGGTGGAACAGTCTTGTATGTAGCGATATGTCTGTACAAATTGGAGAAACATTTTAGTGTCCTGGGATATTAAAGTTAAAACTCAGTGTTTCCAAACGGAATGTTGTTCAGAATAATGTTTTAATAATATTTAATAAAAAAAATAAATCTGTGCCCGGTTTTTTCTGTTCCTTCATGCTAAACTGTCATTAAACATGAAACAGCGTTAAATCTGAGAGATCTGACAGGTTGTATAATGCAAACATTATTACGCGTAAAGCGTGATCGAAATTCGACGGACACAACGATTCCTTATCTCACTAACAAAAACAGTACTTTAACCACCGTTTTCCCTTTCATTTCAGCGTTGTGTAACTAACCAAATGCCATTTCCTGAGATTTACCAAAAGTCTTCCAGCCTTCCAGAATTATAACTGTCTACGTCTCTTGGCAACTATTTCGTTAAATAATATGTTTAATAGTTCAAATAACTGCTGTATTTAAATCGTTAGTAATAAATTAAAATTCCACAGCCTTCGGAAATAATTATGTCCTTAAATGCAAATTTCTGAAATACCGGTAAAAGATAATGATCAGACAAATGAAGTATATCCAACCATACACTGCTTTAGTAATCACCACGTAGGCCTAGTTTTATTTAATAATACTGAATCGTTTTCTTCTCTGAGTGACCTAAAGATGATCGTTTACTATAATAGTTACGTAGTCATCTTTTTTTCCTTTTATAAATATTCGTGGAATATAAAATACAAAACAAAAACAACCAACGTGGTTTCAAATTTTTGAAAATAAATTATAATTACGAAATATTTTTATAAACAGCGGAATGTGTTGTGCAACAAAACAACTCGTTTACAATAACAATCAACTAAATGAAAAACATTTGGATCGACAAAGTGCAGAGGCCAAGGAATTAAGGGTACTCCTGAAAATTAGTTCGGGCATTAAACTCGCAGACAGCATTCCGAATTGACTATTACTTGCTATTTTAAACTTGCCATGTGGTGAGTTTTCATGAAAATAAACAAGTATACAGGCCTATTTAACTTTACTTGAAAACGAGTAACGGTAAATATATTTTCTCGGCAAACCCTGAAGTAACTGTCTCATGCTCACTTACACTGCGGTCGTAGGGGACTCGGTATTTATATAAAGTTATACAGTTTAAAAGAAACGGTAATGCATGAGTGGTGTTATCATGTAATGGATAGACATGTGTTACTGATAAAGACATTACCTCGAACTCGCATTTGAAAATTTTACTATAAACACGTCAGTAACACCAAAGATGATAAATTAAGAAAAACGTTGTTGGATTTATTTGTCAGTACCTGTCCTATAGTTTTTGCGCACCCACTGTGTCTGAGGTCGCCTTGGCGGGCGGTTGTCTGATACATAGAATGCAAAGGTGTGTGCGTTTTTTTTTTTGCGCGATTAATGAAAATTGATATTTTCCATTATAGCGAATCCTCGACCTGCATGAAGACGCCCAGCTGCTCACGTGTCCTGGTCAGGATAAGTCTAGCGGGATTTTATTTTCGACTTTCTGTCTAAAGCCCGCGGACACGAGTGAGACATTAACTCCGGTGACTCCTTTCCCAAAGAAGCCTTTATATTTGCCGTTTATTTTCTTTCATACCACAAGACCAGATCTTATGAAGTTTGCAGGAAAAGGTCGCACCAGACGTTTTAAACTAATTATTCCACACGGGGAACATATTTACACCAAGTAATTTGCCAAAGCGATTTTAAGAAGCTTTTCCGAGGGTTTATGTGTCAGTTAGAAAGCTCTGCCTTTCTTGAGTTTGCCCGAAAATTTGCATGGCTTTCGATGTGTCGTCAATGTCCTTGATATTGGCAGGGATTTTAAGATTGTAACATAATTGACTTTATTCATTTTTGTGGTGCGTGTCAAAGTTTGAGTTCACTTGTGGCAGAGCAAAAAAATCAGGCAGCCGATCATCTTTTTTCGCTCTGCAAAGTTAACTGTCTTACATTCTCTGAGTAATAAAACCATCAATGCACGTACAAAGTAGAGTGCATCGTTCGTGCATACATCCACACATCCATCGTCAATATCGGCTGCCCCTGACGGAGTGATGCCCGCATGGAGACGGACGCCAGTCCATTACGGGGCACTTCAGAGTTACCAACGTTAGTCAGCTGGCTGGCGTGAGATTCTCAATTCAAGATAAGTCTGCACACGCATTTACATGTGTGTAAGAGTTTTATAACTTTGTAAATAGTATGTAGGGTTTGGAAACTACCCCAACGATCTTGATATAGTTAATCATAGGTGGAATGTAATGGAATAACATAGATTTGTCCTTAGATTTCTTGCGAGAGCGTGAGAGTCAGAAAGCGTGAGCGTCACGCCAGATGCGTGAGAGCTGGCAGCCCTGGCACCAACATCCAGCTTAAGAACGGCTCGGGGTCACTGAATTAGGGTGATAGATTATCACAACATTGCGGTAGAAACAAGAGCGTCTGGAAGGGAGAGGAACTACTCTAGTAATATTTATCTATAAACGTTCCTTTTGACTTTTCTTTTTTTAAATTAGGTTTTTGTGCTTGTTCTTCCTATTCAGACAGAATTATGCAAGCTCACGTTCAACAAGGACTGCTGTAGGAGATTTAGACCCTGGTTTTGTGTCATGGCTGAATAACAGTCGGCAACCATTTGCCCTGGTTGAGTTTCGTTGCTGAAAGATTTTTCAAGTCTACTGCGGAGGGGTGGAGTCTGATGACACCCTGTGAGATCCTCTAATCAGACAGGGCTGCATCACCAGGCCCTCTCTACTGAACACTCTTGACCCGGGCATTATGTGCTGGATCTGCGTTTTTGCCTTTATTTAAGCTTGTATTTTGCTTATTATACTGAACGGCGTTAGGATATCCGGCGTCTGGTCGCTCAGTCCGCTGGACACATCTGCGGTTCGGCTTGGCTGCCCCGTTCTCGCCGCCGCTCGCAACCGCCGTTGACGCCGCATCCGTCGTGGGTACCCTGGGCTGCAGAGGCGGGACATATCAAAACACATATCAGCCTATGTTTCCTTTGGCCAAAATGCAAATATCACATTAAAAACAGGACTAACGCAGCCAGCCTGTGTACCCTAAGCATGCATGTAGTGACATTAAACTCCTGTCTGTAAGTGGTGTTCTTTCTGTTAGCTATGGAGAGTACTTCAGGCGGCCGCCCAGGCTAACTCAGCAAACCCTCCCCCCCCCCCGCATTAGCCTCCCTTCATTTCTGCTGATTCAGAGCATACAGCAGCCTGTCTGTCAGCTCTCCCCGCGGCCTGCTCCGCGTGTGCGTGTGTGTGTTATAACGCGCCGTGCTCGTGTCGCTACGTTCCTCATCTCCGCCCCGTCTTATCTCAGGTGCCCTTCACGCTCCCGCAACCCCCGACGTAAGCAGCCTCCTGCCCTTCAACCCCAAAAATGAATTAAAGGGTCATGAAGAGCGAGATCCTGCTTCCGGGCGCATTCCTGGGTGCGTGAACGCGTACGCGTGCCGCGTGAGTGTGCGTGCGTTCTGTGCGCACGTGCGCTGTGTAGGCTACGCATACGCTGCCGGGGGCATGATGGAGTCCCTCGGTGTCCCTGCGGTGAGCTTCTCTGGGATTCAGTGCACAGGGCCCCGCGTCTCTCTTTGTGCGTCGGTGCGTCCGCACACGCATGTGAGCTCTCCGCAGATCTTAATATAGCTGATCACGCTCAGCAGTGACTGCGCCGTGTCCCAGAGTCCCGTACGGTGTGTTCCCCTTGCCGGCTGAGGGTGAGCGGCATCCCAGAGCGACTCCGGGTGGAGCTGAGGTTAACTCCCTCCCCGTCACAGGCACACGGCAGCGGGGTCCTGACACGTCGTGATGGCACCACGGTCAGATAAAAATAACCGGAGATGCCTCTATTCTTGTACCCAGAGCATCAACAGCTCTGTGATGGACAAACTGACATGCTGAAAGAACAGGCAGCAAGCCTCAGCGGGTTAGGACACTGCGCTTACGCTCGGAAGGGTGCTGGTTCAAATCCAGGAGTTGGCAGAATGATGTCACTGTTGGGCCCCTGAGCGGGGCCCCTGATCGAGGCCCCTTAACCCCCCCCAGTTGCTTCCAGACACTGTCTGTCCCTGCTTTCTCAATTTTCTAAGTCTTAAATGCTGCTCTAAAAACGTCTGCCGAATTTAAATGCTGCTCTGTCCACGTTTAACTTCTTACATACAGGATCATGTTTGGTTTCTTAAATACTGTTATTATTCTCTGAGGATGCACTTGATCCTGTGGGAAGATTGTGACTGTGTGATCACTTATGAACAGCAGGCATCCACAGTATGATGAAGCTTCTGGGGCTTCGTGGTGAAGCCCCCCCACCCTCAGGAGGTGCCCCGCCCTCCTCCTCCACCCCCTGGGGAGGCCTGGGGCTATACTGCGTGGCCTGCGCGTGTAATCAGAAGAAAAATGAATGAAGAGGCTGAGTGGTCTCCTCGGCCGGCCTCAATCGACAATCAATTATTCTATTAACCTTGGCAGAAGCCGCAGTACTGAGAGCGGCTCACCGGAGCTCTAGGAAAGATCCGGAAAAGCCTCCACTCTATGGAGCATATGTATGAACTCACTCTCTGCAGCAGGCACAAAGACACGCACAGACACACAAACACACACACACACACGCACATACACAGACACGGGTTTGTAATTATATCTTTGTGGGGACTCTCCATTCATCTCTATGGGCAAAACCCTATTCCCAACTGTGACGCCCTTAACCCCAACCCAGCCCTAACCTTAACCATAAGTAACAAAACAAAATACAAGACATTTTGGAAAAGAATGTTTACTTTTTTGATTGCTTTCTTGGATTTTTACAAAATCGAGGTTATCGACAAGGTAAAATATTAGAAATTTTCATCACATTGTGGGATAATCTGGTCCTCGCAATGTACTACTTACAAGCACACATGCACCCTGCGTCTTAAACACATGCAGTCCAGTTTTTACCTCAGATTTCTGTGTAGAAATACCCAGCCAGGTCCAGGCGCAGGCAAACAGGGCAGCTGGCAAATGGGCCCAACCGGCAGAAGGAATCATGGAAGTCATGAAAAAATACATGACGTTGCTGGACGGCTCTAAGTAACCGCAGGACAGAGGGGAACTGGCTCATTGATGAACTTTGGCTTTGACTTTGATCACGGTGCGCAAGCAGCTCTTTCTGTTTCTATAATGTTAGCATGCTCAGGATATTATTCTGCACGTGTGATGCAGTAATGCATTGCTGCAATGCCCATTAAAAGGCACTGTACGGGAGTACATTGAATTAAACTGAATCGTGAGTTTTCCTGGTAGGTGGGGCTCCTTTGGGTCTTGCCTAGGGTCCCCTGAAAAGGTAGATCGGATCTCAGGTACACAGTGACACTGTGAACCAATCACAGTAAAGTAAATGAAAAATTCAGGTTATGGGTACCGCTGATTTGTGGAAACTTATGACCGATGACTGTGATGATAACGACGCACCGCCAACATTTCCCAGCCATGATTGGCCCCGACGAGACGGACGCGGCCCCCGGCTCAGCTGTGACATCAAGGCACGAGCGCCTCATGTGCCCCCCCTATGCAGCTTAGCACTGTGTAAATACTCCTGGTGATAAATGGATCACCTTTGAGTCAATGCAGCAGATTTAGCTGCGCGGAAACGCTCACCTACGTTAGAGGGCGCGCCCAGGAGTGGAGAGAGGGAGTTGAGGGCACAAGCTGGACAGGACAGCCCTTATCAGCCGTCCACTCTCAGATGGCAGGAGGAAGGAACAATTTTAATACAAAACACAAAATGTTCTGCTGTGTCAGACGTACTGGCAGCTCTGTGATAAACCTAATGAATAAAACACGAATGTCTGAATGTTCCATAATACAGACACATGTCTTTAGTCCCTTATAAAATTAAAATGAAAGCCCATTGGCTAATTGCCGAGTAAGATCAGAATCCATTGGCTGCGCTCCTTCTGAAGTAAAAACGCGATTGGTCACTCATGGAGTGAAAAGTGAACTGGCGCTGGATTTTTTTGAAGTGAAATGTGATCGGCGTCCCCGTGATCTCCAGACCGTCCATCAGGTGGAGCAGTTTTGCTGCAACACCTTCCTCAGGATTAATCTCCTCAAAGGTGGCTTCAGTTCGCCAGTGGGTTTTAATAAGATTCAGTGTGTCTGATTTTGGGCTTTACTGGGGCGGTATTTTCTCCTTGGTCTGGAATCGGATGATTACCACGGTCAGCAGAACTGTAACCATTATGATACCTACGTCTGGGTTATTTGTGGCTTCCTTCAGGGCTGAACCTGCCTCATCCCTAAGAAAAGAACCCTGTTTAGGGCAGAAGCTGGAGCAGGACCTCAAGGTCTTGGGTTCGAGTCAACTGCTATACATGTGGAGTTTTCCAGTTTTCCGAAGAATCCAAAGGCCATCTGTGCCCCTGGTTAGTGTGTAGCTCTACTTGTGCCTTAGGGAGCACCCTGCATCTTCTCCACAAGCACAAATCCTGCTGGGAGATCTGGGTCACAGTGCCCCCTGCTGGAGGAAGCTCAGGGCATGATGCATGGGACACACTGAACCGGACGCCATCGGTAGTGAAAATTAACTTCATGTAACGTGATTCGCAGGCACAGTAGTGGGAAAACACTTCACCTTGTTCCTTTAAATTATCAGCGAATACATTTACTCAGGTGTCACTGGATTTGTTAAGTTAATTGAATCCCGATTGGAGGAGGTGGTAATGTGGTGTCTGCCTACTGGAGGCCGTCAGCGTCTGTGACATCCGTGTCTGTCTTGTCAGGAAACCCAGTTCCTTTCAGACAGGAAATGTGGCTGCTTCTATAGGGACGGTGCCCTGATGTGGATCTAGTGTTTGATTTGATGGAGATCTGGAGCTTGGAGATGGTTTTAAGGAGAAGCTCAAGTCAGCTGAAGAAGGAGTTGATCAAGATGAAGAGGTGAGAGAGAGCATCATCTGAAGGCCCAGGAAAGACGCAGGATCTAAGACCGGTGTAATGGACACTTGACACATCTGACACATAATCATCTCAGAAACGGCATAAACACCTGCAGGCTGCGAACCCCTGGAGTCGGAACCTTCTGGCAGCAGACCTGTCACTGAATCCTCATCGCGTTCCGAGAGACGCAAAAAACGCTGAGGGTGTCGACTTATGGGGCAGCCGTTAAACGAAACCCTGGGGTTCCCAGCAGCAGCGGTACGAACGGCATGTAAAAAGCCGAATGCTCGCCGACTGTCAGACAAGACGGCCTCGTCCCAAAACGCACCGGGATTAACGTCGCTTCATTCCCGCTGTCACGCCGGCCTCTGACACGCCGGGAGGGACCTGGCAACGAAGACAGACGCTGTCAGAGTTAACAAGCAGAAGAGCAATGCATGGTGGGATACGGAGATAACACGTGATTCACGGCAAACCGCATCCATGTGAGAGCCTGTTAAGAAAAGAACATGAGGTCAGGCTGACGTGTCACCCTCATGGCATCACCCCACCGCCCTGTGTCTATCGCTCGCTGCTGGTGTCTGCTTGAGGTGGGGGGGTCGGAGGTGGGGCTTAAGCAGTGTCTCCCATTACTGATGAAGCCCCCCCTGGGAGCCACTCACCAGTGCCCAGCGGGTTTTTCGTATGTGCCGTCCTTCCGGATTGTTCCACAGACTCGGGAGACATGAAAAATGTTGACATTAATGGCCGGAGCAGGGCGGGGGGGTGGGTGAATGCGTTCAGCCGCTGTTTATAAACGCACCCATGACACCCGTCACTCGCAGACGAGCGCAAAAGCCACGACTCCCGTGTGATGATGATGATGATGATGAATTATTGGGGCGGGGGGTTGGGTCCAGGAAGGAGCTGTCCGGACCGCCCTTAGCAAGATGATTAAAGCAGCACAGAAATCTGCTTGCATAACAGCTCTCAGAACAATGCGATCAAAGGCGGAGCAACCTCAAACTGCCACCTCTGCTCGCCCGGGCCGTGACGACGGGCCCGGCCTGCTGCACTCCACAGTTCACCCCCCCATCTCTCCCTCTTTGTGTCTCCGTCTCCAGTCTGCGGCAGTAACAATAATGACACAGCCAGCGCTGCCGACACGAGTAATTATCATAACAATCACAGTAGTATTAATACTCGGGGCTTTTGTGCTTTTGCACTGCGAAAGGGGCCAAGCAGATCATGTGATACGGTGGTGGGAAAGGGATTTGGGGGCTTCATTGTGGTGTGGGGGCCGGATGATGGGTTTCAAGGCCAGATGATTTTAGGGAGCGGGAGAAAACGGTCCTACAAACCAGCCGGCACAGGTGAATGAGTGGGCTGACTTTACCCATCTCTGGGATGTCCTTGTCCCCCCTCAAATGCTGCATTAAACAGAGGGGAGTACAGTCTGCCTTAATGTGGTAAAGCCTCACCCTTCGCAAATGTGGTCTGAGGGACCTGTTCTCATTGCCGCCAGCAGGGCGGCAATCTGATATTTTCTGCTTTCGTGTTCCTGGGTGGGTCAGTCAGTCTACATGTCTGGGTCTGGTAGTGGTGATTGGGAGCAGGGGGGAGATGCAGGCCCCCATGTCCTCTTTGTTTCACCTAATCTCTCTCAGACCTTGAGGTAAAGTGACACCCCCATACAAGGGATTAAGGGCCTCGGTCCTCTGTCTGACTGATCAGACCGACAGCTCAAGCACATGGCTGCTATTAAGGTGTAACAAGACCAAGGTGTGAAATGTCAGGGAATTTTGCTTAACGTGCATTAAACATGCAAAACAAGTGTGAAAATATATCCGCGCCCTGGAACTCGAAAAGGCGGCTTCGATATTTACACATTGTGCTGCAGTTAGCGTGAGGTTTCAGGGTGTGTGTGTGTGTGTGTGTGTGTGTGTGTGTGAGCTGGGACCCTGCAGAGAGACATTTCCACACCTAAACACCTGCTGTAATTCCTGGGGGGCTTGTGTCCGTCTCTTGGTTGTGTATTTCATCAGTCTGAAGTCACCTCGGAAAGGTAGGAGGGCAGAGGGGCAGGAGACTGAGACAGAGTGAGACTAAAACAGGCCAACTGGAAGTATCTTAAATGTCTCCAGTAACATGAATTATTATAGGGTGGGGA
>JAODKF010000089.1:6377627-6395304 GCA_026779585.1 Mormyrus proboscirostris
CAGGACAAGGAGCATAATACGCAGGACAAGGAGCATAATACGCAGGACAAGGAGCATAATACGCAGGACAAGGAGCATAATACGCAGGACAAGGAGCACAATACGCAGGACAAGGAGCATAATACGCAGGACAAGGAGCATAATACACAGGACAAGGAGCATAATACGCAGTAACGAAGCACAATGACTGTCTGGGGAAATGAACAAAGGCAGGAACTTAAATATGCTGATGATGAGGTCTAACAAAGGGCAGGTGTGAACAACTAATCAACAAGGCCATGGAACAACAAGACACAAGTGAAATAACTTTCAATTAACAAGACCAGTGGCCTGTACTACGAAGTTGGGTTACTGTCTTATCAGGGTAACTTGTTGGATTTAAGGTACCACAGTTAAAATTGACTTCATATTCGTTCACTTACATTTTGCCCAGACTACCTTAAACGTGACAAGTTACACCGATAAGCCAGTAACCCCGCTACATAGTACAGGCCACAGGAACCAGGGAACCTAACAAACACTAAGGCTTTAACAACACGAAGGAAGACTATGAACGTATTTAGGCAAAACCAAAATCATCAGGACGTGAACATGGCAAACTTAAGACAGAAAAACTAAGATAGAAAATTTAACAAAACACTGGGGAACAGAAAATCAAATAAGAAATTAAAGATGAGGACGGTTTGCAGCCATTTGCAAACCCATGACTGGAGGGTTACACCTTCTGTGCCACACACTCTAACCCAGGGGTGGGCATCCTCAAAGGGCCAGT
Source organism: Mormyrus proboscirostris (assembly GCA_026779585.1). Classification (NCBI taxonomy): domain Eukaryota; kingdom Metazoa; phylum Chordata; class Actinopteri; order Osteoglossiformes; family Mormyridae; genus Mormyrus; species Mormyrus proboscirostris. The sequence goes on from JAODKF010000089.1 coordinate 6,378,400, forward strand.
GTGTATGCAGGTTTTTGGGATAACCTGTAGGTCAACCGTTCAAACCCAGGTGTGAGGACTCTTCAGTCAATCAGTCCTCTAATTAATAATCTAATTAGGGAGTTGCAGCGAAAACCCACATACACACCGGCGCTTTGCAGATAAGATTGCCCACCCCTGCTCTAACCACTAAGCCATGCAGCAGTCTGGGGAGTAGGGAAAACGCACAAGGGTGTAGCACGAAAACAGAGGGAACGGGATGGCTAGTGACACCTGCTGACCAAAGGGGGAAGAGACATGAAGGGTAGGGAGGGAGAGGTACAGACCCTCACACAGGCAGATTGGCATCTAATTGAGGTCTGTATATTTATGAAGATGGTGGTGCATGCAGGAGGTAGTGCTATTATTTGGCAACCCGAGGGTTGCAGGTTTGAGCCCTGGTTCCTCCTGACCTCATCATTCCTTGAGCAAGACACTGAACCCCAAATTGCTCCTGTTGTGCAGGTTTGTGCCTCGCATTTACCATTTTTTATGTGGGCAGTGTTGGCTTAATGGTTACGGAAGCATGCTTAGAATTGAAAGATTGCAGGTTCAAATTCCCGACCAGAAAAGCACCACTGAGGTACCCTGAGCAAGGTACCGCCTCCAAGCACTGCTCCCCGGGCACTGAATTAGCTGCCCCCTGCTATGTCACATTGCCACATATGGGTTAAATGCAGAGAACACATTTTGTTGGTGTGTCAACAATGACAATTAAGCAATAAATTTGAATTCTAAAAAATAAAAAATCTATTACATACATATAAAATAATAAAATGGACAGCCTAGGTATTTACTAAATTTGATTGACTATTTCAAAATATAGTACAGCTGTTTCAAACAGTTTTCAAATTACAGTGTTGTACAAATGAAATTACTGTGTATAACTGTGTATAATTCATATACGCCATAATACAGTATAGTACAGTACTGTACATGAAATGCAGCTTACTGTGGTTTCGCTGCTGCATCTCGTTAGCTCATTTTGGCAGTTTATCATAAGCTTTGATGAGTCTAAGATGTAAGAAGATAAATCTTCATTGTCATTGTCACTATAAACAACTAGATTTGAAAATGCAGTCGACTCGATGTGCAGCATAAGAGTAATAAAAAATATATAAAAATATACAAATTGACCTGAATATACAAATTGCACTGATGAAATATAAAACATTAACAGTTCTATTTTGAATTTAAAGCCACGATTGCTTTGAGATTAAAACAGTTTTTTAGGCGATTTGTCCTGGTTTTTACGTATTTGTATATTTGTCATTGAAAGAAAATAACTTTCTTTTTCCTGTCATGTTTTCTCTGCACGCAGCATTAGCCACAGGTAGCTAGCCAGAAGCAGATGGGTTACCATAAGGCAAAATAGGGCTATCAAAGTGAAGTAAAAGAAAAAAAGAATCACCGTCACTTTAATTTTCCCATATATTATGTATCAAAAAAAAGAACCCAACAATAACACTAAGTGGACTGCTTGATTTCTATAAAGCAAATTATTTAAACAGTATTTGTACAGGATTTTTGATCTATACACAGTTGAGGACAAAATTAATAGCCCCCCTATGAAATTTGAAGTTTCTTCAACAAATTTCCAATGTGCATTTTTAACAGAGCAAGGAATTTTCAACGTAGCATTTCTGAACATATTAGTTTCCTTTAGAAGAAATAAATTCTTTATATTTGCACACAATAGCAGAATTATTTAAGAAAAAAACAAAAATGACCAGGGACAATATTATTAGCTCCCTTTAAGGAATGACAATTTCTTGAGCCATTGTACCAGCCACTTATGTACAGCGATGTGCTTTAACTTCACTGGTGATTTAACTAAACAATTAAGTTAAAACCGAAGGTATAAAACTGAGTGTAAATCCTCAGTGAGGGACATTCAGCTGTCATTTCAGAAAGCACCATAGCAAAAGCAAAAGAAATCAGCTTGGACTTGAGAAAAAGAATTGTTGATGCACACAAAGCAGGACAAGGACATACAAAGTTATCACAGCGTTTCCAAGTGTCAAGAACTGGAGTGAGAAGTATAATCCAGAAATTCAAAGAGAGCCACACAGTACAGAACAGGCCTGGCAGAGGTAGGAAGAGAAAGATTTCAAAGATCCTGGAAGGGAAACTAGTGAGAGACGCATCTAAAGACCCCAGAACACCTGCCAAGACACTAAAGAATGACTTGGTCAAGTCAGGAATTGTGGTCTCAAAGACGACAATCACTAGAGCTCTGCACAGGAATGGACTTCGAGGTTGCAGACCAAGAAGGACTCCGCTTTTGCAGAAGAGACACCTTCAAGCCAGACTAGTATTCAGACAAGTATTCACAGGACAACCTGGAGAAAATGATGCATATTGGAAGCATGTCCTATGGTCAGATGAGACTAAACTAGAGCTCTTTGGCCATAGAGACACTGCTTACAGTATGTTTGTAGAAGGAAGGGAGAGGAGTATAACCCAAAGAACACCGTCCCCACAGTGAAACACGGTGGTGGGAGCATGATGCTGTGGGGATGCTTCAGAGCATCAGGAACTGGAAATCTTGTCAAGGTGGAAGGAATTGTGAACAAGGAAATATATGTGGAGATCTTAAAAGAAAACCTTAAGCAGTCAGCAGCAAAACTGGGTCTGGGTCGTCGCTTCGTCTTCCAACACGACAACGATCCCAAACATACGTCTCTCCTGGTGAAGAACTATGTCCAGAAGATGAACGTAATAGAGTGGCCTGCACAAAGCCCTGACTTAAATCCAATAGAAAATCTCTGGGGTGAACTAAAGAAGAGGGTCCATGCCAGAAAGAGGGTCCATGCATTTAAAGTTAAACTTAAATATTTTAGTACAGAAAATTTGCCTTTACTTCTTCAAATCTAATTAAGTTAAAACAACTTATATCACTATGACTACTGAATGGATATAATGTCTGCATTATTTGAGCTTCGCTGTTTCTCCGTCTTTATTTTTCTTCCATCTTACGGTAGTTCCTCACCATATCAGGTAATGTATTTCTGGTAGGCTACAGCAAAGCGGGGGCTGAAACGCTACAACCCCCAGATTTCGGGAAAGACAGGAGTCTGTCTATTTTAACAAAACTAAGTCAGGAACTCAAACCAGCTGCAACTTACAAACATGGGGAGGTCTGACGCTGGATAATAAGGTACACACACGCTGGGTAATTTATACAATGCTAAAGACATGCGCGGATCGGACTGGGCTCGCGTAAGGCATGGACAAACACACACGACTATTGGGAAATACAACAAATATTAACATTATCAAAGAGGGGGCTATATACAATGTCCCAGTATGCTCAGCGCATCTCCGCGGCGCTACAGTATTATCCGTGTACCAGACTAAAATTCTTACGTCGCTAGTCAGTTTTATTACCTTAAATTCTGTAGGGAAATTATAAGTTAACGGAGACGGGAAAGTAACAAATGTACCGTATCAAAAGCATGGTACCTGGCATGCGGTAGAAAAGCGCCCAAAGTTTCTGCGCAGATGAAACTCACTTCCTTAAATTGCATTAATTTAGAATTTTTCAGATGTTAAGGGAGGTAAAAAATATTGGTTCAAAATACATATGTAACTAAGTTAGCAGAGTATTCTATATTTTCAATTTTTGCCTACTTTAACTTTACATTAAATTATGTTGCCAACTAACTAAAATGGGAAGATGTAACAAACGGAAAGTGTTATGGTGAGGAACATCTTAATTTTAAGTGTTACTTACAATCCCCTCGAGCCATTTTTAGAGTGTATAAAACCCCGTTCTGTAATAAATAAATTACACATTATGTTTGGGTGATCTGCGAATCTATATGTACCTCTTACATAATAATATTCTTATAATAACATATTGGAAAATGCAAATCAATTTTCCACCAAATTAGGTTTTATGTCGCACACAACGCGCACTTGATCATGAATCCACAGGGGCTGCGATAAGGCCGAGATGAGTACGATGTTAAAAACAACATGTTTCTATGTTAAAGCTGGACTTAAAAAGAGGAGGTTCTTTTATGTTAAGGGAGGCGGGGATTTAAGTGCGAAAGCGAAAGTTTAATTTCACTGAACGGAAGAAAGACTGGAGAGCTATCGATTCTCGCTCTAATGTTAAATTATATGTTTTAACGGCCGATAACTCATTTACGTCGCTGCCACAATGTCAAAAACCGCTGTTTTAAAAATAACAAAGGCAAATGTTTCCACGGTAAGTAGTGAAACACTGGGAAGGCAAAAATTAAGCATATCTGCAAAATGCGTCTTGTCGCTTTAGCCTAATTGGATTTCAACGCGCTACTGACGACAAATCTCGTGAAGTGAACAGAAATCTAAACTAACTGGATGATGTGCTAAATATTCCGCATGTATTACATGTATTTTAAAACCGTTAATGGATTACGCATGCGTACAGAAATTTGTATTGACTTTTTAACACATCCTTTAGGTAAAATCATATAAAATAACCGCGCATATGTATTTCAAGTACTATATTATATTTCTTGTCGTCTTTGTCTAAAAAACACATAGTCATGCCATCCGCCAACTACACCCATGGGTACAGAAATCGAAAGTAAATTGTCGCGACCTCCTGGTATTCACCTAAATTTACTAATCAGAGAAAGGTAACGTGAACTACCCAAGCCTGTATACTCTTGTGCATGTCTTTTCCGCTTTAATGTGTTTAAATTTCATAGCCTAAGTAACATTTCACGTTTACATCGGCCCATTGTTTTCGCCGTGCGAAGTTTCGCACACGCGGAAGTTTTGCCATGTGTAATAGACAAGACACGGTCATGATTTAACTTAACGTGTAATGCTGTGGTTTTTTCATCCCAGGTGGAAAACTTCGTGCGGTCCATATGCGTACAGGTATCACTCGGATTTTCTCAGCTTTGGACAGTGATGTGATGATGTTATCTAGTCTGATTTTATCCTCCTCTGGAGTTTAGTCTACATATATCCACAGGCGTCTCTGTGCCTTACGGGTATTTATAGGTTTAATATACGTGTTATAGATTCCTGAAGTGAATAAATATCGTTCTCTTATAAATGGCTTCTACGCATGCTCATTAACTCGGTTGCTGGTCTGCAGGCAGAGGACCTGTTTTCAAATCGCATTCCTCTGAAGATCACACAGCTGGACAAAATGCTCAAGGTTGGTCCTCTCAATCAGCCACATACCGATGTCATAGGGGTGTTTGAGCTTCAACTAACTTTGGTTCTGGACTGAAAACATTTGCTGGAACTTATATATGCATTATTAATTTTTAAATCCCCTTTCCCCATAGGAGCCTGACTTCTGTATCACTGACCTTGCTGCTCTCCACGCTCCTCTGGAAATTCCTATCCCTGACCCCCCCACACCAGAGGAGGAGGTCAGCTGATGTTGTGTTTCTGTCATATTCCAGACATCTCTCAGGGGAAGGAGTAAAGCATTAGACAGAAGTAAAATGGCTGTAGAAGCCTGACGTTGTCCTTTATCTTTGCATTTAACCGCTAATTCTTTAATACTTAGTGACTGTTGTGTACAGTGACCGTACCTGTAAACAGGACTGTATTTGTTTCCATATGAAAACCAGGAAATGGAAACCGATAAGAATGAGGAGGATGAGAAGAAGAAGAAAAAAGGTAAAATAGCCAATGTTGCTGCACCTCTGAGTAGGCCTCTCTCACCTCTGAGCAGGCCTCTCTCACCTCTGAGCAGGCCTCTCTCACCTCTGAGCACTCTCCTGCGGCCATGCAGCATTCTGGGTCTAGCCTGCCAGACTGTCACACTTCCCTGTTTGTCCCTGATCAGCCCCAAAGTGCGGCTACATCCCAGGCAATGAGAAAATGATGAAGCTGCTGGACAGGGTGAAGCCTGAGATCCGGGACCTGAAGGAGACCTGCATCCTGGTGAGTTTGTACAGCAGAGTCATGCTGCTGTCACAGAGCTGCCAGATGCTGCACAGTGGCGGCCATTACAATGCAGTCTGATTATTATTATTATTATTATTAATAATGATGATTGGATGGGGGATGGATGGATAGATAATAGTAATAATTTTACAGTAATTCTTTTTCATTAATTTTTTTTATATCATTGGCAACTGCAGTTTGTAGCACAAATAATAATAAACAAAAATAAAAGATAAAGTAATACAAGGTGGAAGCTGTCCGCTGGAGATTGTCGCAAAAAGGTATAGGGATGGAAAACGTTACAAGCACGTTAAATGGTAATGTTAAATGTTCACAGTGTGATGTAAGTATTAATTTAGCTATTCTGCTACATAAGACACGAAACATTACGCATTTGATGTGTTTAGCAGTGTTTTATTTAGTTTGTAAATAAATACACGGGAGGGACTGGTGAACCAGAGGTGGCAGAAGTTTATGGATGTTGGAGATCAGAGCAACATAATGATAGACTGCAGGATCGGCTGCGAGCAGCAGGTGGCGCTGTGTGCGGCCGCCGTGAGCTCACAGTGACAAACGCTCCCCCAGGTCACCTGCTGGATCCAGCACCTCATTCCCAAGATCGAAGACGGCAACGATTTCGGTGTCGCAGTCCAGGTAACGTCGCCCTTGCCTGTGCCCTCGCTGGGTGACAGACAGGAATGTATTGTTTTTTCAGACAGACGGACGGATGATTCTTTAAATTATTTGCTATTTTGTAGGATTGACACGAATCGCTGTGCCATCGCAGATTTACTGCTTACACAGAATTCCGTCGGCTGTATTAATCAAAAATATAATTGACTTTAAAAAGTGCGTTTTCAAATTCAATGATGGTTTGTTTGCAGGAAAAAATTCTGGAAAGAATTGTGGCAATAAAGACAAAGCTGGAGGGATTTCAGACCAACATCAACAAGTGAGTTGGGGGTTCAACTGGCAGCCGTGATCCATGGAGTGACATTTGTCATGATCATTTCAAAATGGCGGACATCTACTGTGGTACGAAATCTAATGTTGACGGGCTGATGTCAATGCCTCCCTCAGGTATTTTACAGAACGAGGGGATGGTGTCGGCAAAGCTTCCAAAGAAACACATGTGGTGAGTCTAGATCGTTCATAACATGATCTTTCAAACCCAGCCTCAGCACGTCTGTGGGTCCTTGAGCAAGGCCCTTAACCCCCAGCTCCCTGGGCGCTGCCATGGGTGGCTGCCCTTTGCACGCAGCTTACTCTACAAAGAGCAAGTTGAGGGAGGTGTAAAGACAATTTCCCCACGGGGATCAATAAAAGTATCGATTATTATTATTATTTCAGCATTTAGTGGTGGGTTTCTCGAGTTGTCTGTAAAAGTGATGTGTTGTTTTATAATATGCCTAAGCTGTGTTTTAGACCGGTGAGTCCGTTCTAATTAATCGTGTATCTGTCCTCTCCCCCCGCTCTTCGTTCCCAATCTCAGATGGATTACCGCTCACTGGTCCACGAGAAAGATGAAGCCCTGTACTCTGAGATCAGAGTCATGGTCCTGGACGTCCGTGGATACTATGTGAGTGTCCGCGAGGGAACGGGGGAATCTCCGTGGTGACGGAGAGATGGAGGATAGAGAAATTTCGATTTGTTAACGTATTAACGTGGAATTTGTGCGGTGTGCAGTTTTTACCAAAATTCAGGACAGTTTTTTCGTGTTACTTTTGACCGTGGATGTGCGACTGCTTGAGCGTCAGTGCTGTGAGCGGCCCGGCCTGCTGTGAGCGGCCCGGCCTGCTGTGAGTGGCCCGGCCTGCTGCCTGTTTCCAATTCCCCGTTTTTCTCGTCCCCCAGGCGGAGCTCTATGACATCATCAGCAAAAATCTGGACAAAGTGACCAACCCCAAAGGAGAGGAGAAGCCTTCCATGTACTAAAAAAGCATGGTGGGAGGGTAGAGATGGGGGGGGGCAGGACCCTCAATCTCACCCCTGTGTGATAGCATCTTTAGAGCAGTGATCATCTTTCTTCAGGTTCAACTGATTAATAAACACAATAAAGGATTTCTCATGCTGTAATGCCCATGTGTGACTTTTACTTTGACTTGACTGAATCCCTGAATGTTTTTTTACGGCTGTGGTAGTTGTGAATAGCACATGTGTTCGGTGTTGAACGGCTCGGGATTCATGGTTATACGTGATCATATTACTACACTAATTGTTAATGTCAAGTATAATATGCAGTATTCAGTATTTTTCTGAAGAACTTAACTTCTGTAATGTAGTTGCTACATGTACAGTATAACACATTAGAAGATTTGTGGAGTATATCAGAATTTACTGCGCAGTTCACAATATAATCATACCTTCATACCATTAATTGGTGTCCTTATTATACAAAAAGTGCGCTTCAGTATCTGTGCCCCACAAATAATCTATGTCCATCCTAGGTGTCCTCTGCTTTGAGCCTGGGGCAACTCAGAATATGCTTTGTGCTCAACCAGACTGCATAAGTGGTTGTGGAAGACCGATGGGTGGATTATTTGCTGCATTCCCCTTTCGTGAAAGTTTTCAGGGTCGGCATTTCTGTGGGTCGAACAATAAATTTCGTGACCGGAAGAGGGCGCCGCTCGACGTTATGGATGCCGTGACGTCATGCTCCAGGGGCTGGACGAAGCAGAGGCGGCCATCGGCTGTCAGGCATCTTTTGCCCGGCCTGTCTTCGCCTCTGCGCCGAGCCCGATCTCCGGAGGCCATGGAGCCGAAGGGTGGCGCCGTCCTGCATGTTGTGGTCGTCGGATTTCACCACAAGAAGGGCGGCCAGGTAAGAGCGGCCGCCACCGGGGATCAGGGTTTTACCTGCGTTGTGGCTTCCGGGGTTCGGTGAATGCAGTGCAGATCCGGATCCACACTAGCGCGGCGCGTCTGGCCGGACGGGACCGGTCTCGAATCAGGAAGCAACACCACGTCTCTGAAGACCTGGACCTGATGCGGCATCTACGACATCAGACACAGACAAGGCGCTGCAGTCCCCCTGCGTACCTTTTTACGGTGTAGTGCAATAAATGGGATCGGAACCAGAGTTTACGTGCGAACAGTGTTTGAAGGAGACACCCAGCGTATTCGCTGCTTTTTACTGCAATAATATGACAGGTGTAGTGGAAGAGGCTTGCGTCATCATATCTTTGACAGATCGCACTACACACGTGTACACAGAACAGACTTCCGCATTTTTAAAAAGTAAATACTATTTTTTTCTCAAGCTTGCGTTGTTGTCCATGCTGTTTGATTGTCAGGCAACGATACGTGCTATATAAGACTAATTGTAGCGTAAAAACAAATTAACACAGTATCATTTGTTAATTGAAATTGTGATTATTATTTTTTTCAGCCTTTATTCTTCTATACATCTTTGTCGAGGATTTTAGGTTTATGGTGGGAGTGAATGTTACTACAGCAGTGTATTGATCTTATGTAGTATGCTGAGTGTCAGAATATCCCTGGGTGACTGAATCAAACCATGTAGGATCAGGGTGGACAGTCTGTGTAAATACAGCCACGTGCTTGAAACCTGATGGCTTCAGCGGGGACAGCGATCCTGTGGTCCTCCACATACCTGGAGTAACCCATCCGTCTCCACATCTCCCCCTACAGGTGGAGTTCTCATACCCCCCGCTTGGCTCTCAGGACGGCTCTGAGCGTGGTGCCCTGCCTGAGGAATGGAAATACCTGCCATTTCTGGCCCTGCCTGATGGGGCACACAACTATCAGGAGGGTATGTACGTAATACCCAGGGAAATGCCATGATCTCCAGACTCATAATCTGGTTTACATCCACCCATCTTCTGATTTCTTGTCCTGGTGATGGTCACAGTCACTTGCAAGAATATCATGCAAGACTGAAGCAGAGAATTTAGAGATCAGTGGTCATTGTTAACACACCACAGCACGCAACAACGAAATGTGTCCTCTGCGTTTAACCCATATGTGACTTTCGTGACATAGCAGGGGGCAGCTAATTCAGTGCCTGGGGAGCAGTGCTTGGGGACGGTACCTTGCTCAGGGTACCTCAGTGGTGACTTGCTGGTGGGGGATTCGAACCTGCAATCTTTCGATTACAAGTGCGCTTCCCTAACCATCAAGTTAGCACTGCCCACGCCATGGTGTACCCTGTATAATTACAGCTTTTGTTATCGATGGGTCGTGTTGGGTCCTGCTCAGCCCTTCAGCTGTTTTATCAATTTGTGGATGAGATGTGAGTGTTTTTGATGTTGAATATTTTATTGTTAAAATACCTGCCAATAGTGATATATTTCCGAAAATATAGCGAGTGTTTTTGCTCCACATGTTCCTAATGGCAGCTGTTAAGTTTGCCATGTGACGCCTGTCACTTCCGCCTCTCACGTTCCAGGTGATGTATGTCAGGAAGGGCGTGTTTGTCCTGTGGGAAATGCAGCACATATTAATAACTGCAGTCTATTTGTGCTGCTGGCTTGTTGGTGCGGGAGAATAATCAAACGCAGGTAAGGTCGAGTCTCTGAGTCTCACGCCCGCAGCTTTGGCTGCTTACTATGGCCAAGGCCGACTTTGGCTTGGGGTGGCTCCCAACCCCACACAGTTGTTATAGCCAGAGTTGGGTAATTCAGGGCCAGACCAGGATTTTGTTTCAACCAGCCAGTTGAATACTCTGTGACCGAGACTCTTTATGCTCAACTGGTTGGTTGAAACAAAATCCCGGTCTGGACTTTTACTCTCTGGCCCTGAATTATCCAACTCTGGCTATAGTGTATCATGTAGCCCACGGCAGGTCTGAAGTGACCATATGGACAGTGGATTTACACGATACGCAAAAGCACGTTACGCTCATTTGTAAGTCACACATAAGTGGATACTATTGTATACTATCATATGTATGTGTATAGCAGGGGTCTCTACTATCCAATAGGTTTTGTATCTTACCTGGCTTCTGATGAGTCACACCTGTTCTCAGGAACATACCAGAAAGTAGTGTATAATATTTGGACATCTTCATCCGCATTGCATCATATTTTTTTCTTCTTATATTGCATGGTTTTGTCTTTCACTGCATCACTCTTTGTATTTCACTGCTCTTTTATCCTGTATTGCACTGCTGTCTGTCCTCCTGCCCCCCCATACACCAGTCCCGGCCCCTGCAACTGTAACATAGGAATTTTACTGTGCTTCTCTGACGATGCATAATTCAAATTTCAAACCTGTATGCGGTGTGTGTGTGTGTGTGTGTGCGCACATATATATATGTGTGTTAGCAGTACATCTATAAAGCAACATGAATGTGAAATATGGTACATGGCTGCGACACAATTTTTTTTCCCTCGTATACAGACACTGTGTATTTTCACCTGCCGCCTCTGGGGGATGAAACGGACTGCGTGTATGGGGTCTCCTGCTACCGGCAGATTGAGGCCAAGGTTGGTCCCTCTCCATAGAGCATGTTCCTCCTTAGAAGACGCTGAAACGGACCTTATATACAAGGTGTCACTAAGGGAGGCAGTGTACAGCTCAGTGGGTTGGGAAGTTTATTGGTTCAAATCTCAGGGTCAGCAGAGTGCTTTCTGAAAATGTACAGCACTTTGAATGAAGCATCTAATGAATAAATAGATTGTTATGTGAAAGTTTTTAGCCTAGCTGAGGCCTAAAACACGAGACTGAGGTACCTGTGATTTGACAGCTGAGCTAATTTCCTCACCCCTCTCACCTCAGTCACAGATGTGATGGTTTGCCTTGCGGTAATTATTTTTGCTGCAGGTCCTCAAGGTCCGCCAGGAGGACGTCACCAGGGAAACCGTGCAGAAGAGCGTGTGCGTCCTCAGCAGGGTGGTGAGTCAGCGCTGCCGCCGTTTCGCTGAGTCATGCAGCCCCCGGACTGTTCCCATTGGTCGGGAAGCCAGAGGGAACTGGATTATTTTCGGAGTGCCAGTCAAGTCCAGGTGCACTGCTGTGGCCGAGCGTTGTGGCTCTGTGGAACCGGCGAGCTTCTCGATCCGAAAACAGTGTCTGGGTGCCAGCAGAGGTTAAGCCATCATCTGCATTTTTAGCATCCCTGCAAAAAGGGACAGGTTATCCGCACAAACGAGAGAGAAAGTAGATTGGCAGGAGGATGACTGGAAATTGGATCTGCCGTTTTCTCTGTCCTGAGCGGCATGGAGGTGTTTGTCACTGCTAGAAAATTTGTAAGAGGAATCTCTGAATAGAGTTACATAGATATAGTTACTAATCTCACAAACAGGCACAGGGAGTGAAGGTAGAATCTGAGCTGCCTCACGTCTCACGTAGCGGCGGGAAGGTAAATAGAAGCCCGTCCTTCCTCCATGACCTGAGGACAGTTGTCTCATTATTTCTGGCTTGACTGCTTCTCCTGGTCCATTAATTCAGCCAAGTAGAATCAACACTGCTACCTCTATGTAAGCATACTTCATAAATTGTTCCTTGGTCCAGAGCCGTGTTCCTCACCTTTGAGGATGGTGACGTCAACGTTCTAATCAAGTTGCCGAAGAGCCGAAAATTGCTGAAGCCGCTTAATTTCATTTCCTTTGTACCTCATTAGAAATCACGAGAGATAGTGATTAAGGATGTGAGGGTCTTATGGGCCCGGCTGCTGGTTTTGCTGCTGTTTGAAGTCTCTATTGGGACCAGCAAGGTTGTAGGCCTGAGTATCTAACTGGATATACAGTATAGCAAAACATTATTTGTACACTGTGAAAATATGGTCAAAAATGTGAATGCAATTGAGGATATCGATTGTGAAATTTTATGACTCTTTTCCTCAATGGTATTTCAGCAGTTTTAGCCAAGTTTGGAAACACAGCTAACCCTACAAACGCTTTAGTGGGGAATGACCACCAACCTTACTTGTAGAAACCAAAGACGCCCAAAGACCTGCCTATTTGGAACGCCTGCTGTTGTGTGTTGTGTTAAATGATCTTTTATGACTGGGAACACCTCGCATTGTCACCTATTCATCCTGCTCAATGAATGGCCAGGTGAACAATCATTTTTTGAAGAAAATAAATTTCATAATTTGGTAAACAATTCCAAAATATGTTTTGGCTAAAACATTTTCCTGTTTCTTTACATGACATACATAATTGTAACATTTTACATGTTTTTTTAAAGTTTATTCTTCAATATCCCCAATTTCATTTAAATTTTTTTCACAGTGTACAAATAATTTCCTGGCTACAGCATATGTGTAAATAAAATATGTCATGGAAGTGGTGTTGAGGAAAAGCACATATTGAGACATTGAAATAAAATGAACCATATGATTGTCTTCCAGCCACTATATGGCCTGATCCAAGCAAAGCTGCAGCTCATCACTCATGCCTACTTTGAGGAGAAAGATTTCTCTCAGATATCTATTTTGAAGGTAAGCCAAGTTCTACACATTACCTGACCATTAGCCATGTGTCTATTACCTGGGATTCCTTATGATGGTGAAAGCTGGGTGCCGAATTTGACTGTCCCTCTTTTATCATGTGTCCTGGCAGCGTTTTATAATGTCTGGGATTCCCATGCTGACCATTGTTTTCCCGCTGTAGGAGCTGTACGAACATATGAACAACTCGCTGAGTTGCAGTAGAGCCGTTGAGTCCCAGGTTTACTTGGGTAAGTGTCTCCCGATGCGTACGTTTGCCTCTCAGAGCTGTAGGCATGCAGAGGATTTGTGTGGAGACGCATGAGTGTAGCGCCCCCTGTAGTGTGAAGCTGAGCTTCTCCTCGGAGCCAAACACAGACATACTTGTTTGGGCAGATTGGATGGTCTGGGTGTGTCCCGACTGAGTTTACGCATTAGCCTGAAAAAGAACCTGTTTTCATGATCATATCTTTGTAGGTTTGTCACCCACGGATTTAATACTTCACTTTCGACATAAGGTAAATAATACTCCTGAAAATGATTTCCTTATACCTCAGCAATATTCTGGAAGGTTCACACCATTCTCTCTCTTTTTAGGTCTTAATTCTTTTAAAGTTGATCTTACTTGAGAGAAAGGTATGGAAAAATTTCTATAAGCTTCTGAGAGTCAGGGAGGTGCATGTACAGTAACTTTGCTGAGTTGGATCAGGTCTCATTGAGATTATGAACGTGTGCAATTATTTCAGGAGCAGATGTTTCATAGTGACATTTTGTTGTCAAATTAATTAATCCATTTGATTTGCCCCCCATTTTTTTAGGTTCTTTTTTACGTTTCTCCAGTCAGCAGATTAGTTGGAGTTTTGATGACTCTCTTGTCGCTTTTTCCCGGTAAGGAAAATGGTGATTATTAAATTTTAAATGTGATATGTGCCCCATCACTGCCACAGACCGGAAGTTGGGGGCAGGCACTTTCTGAAGGGAGGCCATTCTAACTGTACTGTTTGATCTCCCTTGGGACTTGCTGTGTTGCAGGGATGATTGAGCGTGGGCTGACCAGCTGCTCACGTTACAAATCAAGGGGCAGCGTGTCCCGGGAAGCAGGACCTGAGGAATTTGTCGCTATCTCTGCGGAGGATGTTGTCAGTGGAGAGCTTGAGCCTGGAGAGGATAGCGCCAGTGAGGAGAGGGTCCCCCAGAGCTCGCTGGAGCCGGCAGCGCAGTGCTCGCCGGAGTCCTCGGAGAGCGACTGGGAAACGCTAGACCCCAGCGTGTTGGAGGACGATTCCCCAAACGGCAGCAGGCAGACGGGATCTCTGGTCACGGCCCAGCCGCAGTCAGCTAGCAGCGATTCCCCAGACCTGGAGTCAGGGCTGCAAGAGGACCAATTCGGCCAGCCCCTTGCCATCTTCACCAAGGTACCATGAGAGGCTCTGTTTCACGGTCATCTCCATGACTCTGTCATCGAGTTCCCTCTCAATGTCAGCCATTAAGCTCATCATGATTTTGGTTGCCAGGGTTACCTCTGCATGCCATACATGGCCCTGCAGCAGCACCACCTGCTGTCAGATGCGACGGTGCGTGGCTTTGTTGCCGGAGCGACCAACATCCTCTTCCGGCAGCAGCGGGACTTGAGCGATGCTGTGGTGGATGTGAGTTGACATCTCCTTTGAGACTGAATCTCATAGGTGGAGATTCCAGTAGACATCCCTGGTATTTCCAGTAGCCTGTGGGATCTTCAGTCAGACCTGCTTAAAATTCACCCACCTCCTCCGCCAGGTGGAGGAAGCCAACATCTCCGTGCAAGACCTGGAGCTGCGGAAGATCCTGAGTCTGACCACGGCAGACCTGCGTTTTATGGACTACCTGGTCCGGCGTGTGACGGAGACTCGAGAGGGCACCCACCTAGGCGGTACTGGCTGGGAGGGAGGGGACGAGTGGATCCGGGCCCAGTTCAGACTCTATCTTCACTCCCTGTTATGTGCCAGTTTGCACCAAGATGGTAAATCCTGTTCCTGGTTCCTTTTGTCTTACTAATCCTCTCTTACAGTGTTGTCGGGCTTCCAGCGGTGACTGTAAAATTTGTTTACCATGTTTTCTTTTCATAAGTGGCAACAAAATTAGTCTGATATAGAAAAATAACTAGTGTGTGAAGTAGCTTGACCTGGAGCTACCCAGGTTGTTACTGTGCCAGGCCATTCCCAGCCAGGCTCCGTTGTGTGAACGGTATCCCCCCTTCTACTCATCCTTCTGCAGACAACGAGAAATTGCGGGCTGATTACGGTGCCTCCTTCTTCTCTGCATGGAGGGTCACCCACAACCACAGGGTGTGGAGCAGCAAAGTGCGTCCGGCCATGTCTGAGGTTAGCCCAGGGTAGGTCGAGCATTTTTAGCTGCCTGGTGGGGGTGGGAACTCACTGGGATAATCCTGACCGACTGACGGCCACGTTTCCCTCCCCTTAGGCATCCGTTCCAGGGACCATACAGTGCGGCTGATGTGAAGCTTAGGCTCTCGCAGTGAGTGTTCATTCAATACCCTTTTTTCTGCTTCGTAATGTTTCCGTTTGGTCTGTTTTATGCACCATGAAAAGAAAAATACAGTGTGGTTTTCACAACCATTTGAAAACCAAGGGGTTATGATATTAGTGTTATTAAATAATAAATGAGATGCGTATGGGTCTTTGCTTGAATGACATCCTCAAACTTTTAGTGGTGTCTCCAAGGAAACCATGGTGTCTCCAAGGAAACAGGAGTCCAGTATCATGGATATGAGTGCAGAGCTAATGAGGTTTAGGATGTGATCAGGCATTAATATTTTAATTAGATGGGATGAGAGACGTGTTTGACAGAAGTAGCCAATGAGGAACTTACTTTGACACACATGGAGAGTGGTGCAGCTCAGCCAATCACGGGCTGGTTTAAAACACCTCCCATTGGCCACTTTGAGGTTATTGGATCAGAGGCAGTAACTGGTCCCTGTGTTCCCAGCTCCATGCAGAACAGCGAGAGAGGGATGAAACTGGGAAAAGCCATGATGAGTACCAGCCAGAGCGTCTACCAGACGGGGAAGGCCATGGGTAAGGTCCAGGACCCAGTTTCCCATGACACGTTTTGACCAATTTCTTTCTTATAGTTTCCATTTTTTGGTGCAGTATTGCTAGTCTGGAAAATATTATGAATATCACCTCAAACAAACTAGCTCTGAGTATAATTCAGCATTAAACAGCCATTTCTCAGTTTGTTTTTAGTGACTAATTTTGCAGGCCATTCGTAGATCTATCACGTAGATGTAGAAGACACACCCCCGAGAGATGTAATTGGCTACTGTTGTTGTCCAACTGCAGGCCAGTCCATGGGTGGGGCACTTAACAGTGCCAAGTCTGCTGTGTCCTCCTGGTTCTCGTCGCTGACCCAGCCCGCAGCCATTACCGACTCCAGCGTTGCTGGACCACCAACGCGGAAGCAGTAATGGCCACCCCCCTACTCTGTCTTTCAAGCTCACGCATCTCCGAGTTCGGCCCCTGGGTGTAATGGAGCTGGGTTGTGTGGGAGGTAGTTGGGCCCCTGGGAAACACCCACCCCCCCCCCCC
>JAODKF010000089.1:6399891-6429355 GCA_026779585.1 Mormyrus proboscirostris
CGGCACTGAAGCAGCACATCCTCTACCTGTGGGGGGGGGGGGGGGGCAGGTGGAATGCTTTTCAGGAAGGTAGTTTTAATTTCTATGGTGTCCTCTGAGACAGATTTTGAAGATATAAACTAAAAAACCATTAATTGGAAAATTCATATTTCAATGGATCCATCAAACATCACAACAAACTTACGTTCACTTGAGGTGGTTTTTGTGCTGAGTCGAAAAACAAGAAATTTGCGAAACTGCAATGGAAGATGCATCGTACATACACAGCAAATCAGATCTAGAGCAGGGGACGGCAATCCACGGCTCTTTGGTTGAGAATGCACCTTTACGGGTGGAGATAACATTGCAGATAGTATTCGGCACCTCAAAAAATCTGAAGAGGCTTCCACAAATGTCACATATTGATTATTTTGACTGAATAATAATTGGTCCACTCTGTATCACTTTACATTTTTAAGCTAGGGAAGAGGTTTTGGAAAGTAACCTATAGCAGTGTAATTACTGAAACAATTAATAAAAAAAGTGTCACAAGGCAGCTAAAAACAGTTCTCAAAATTACACCATCAGGTTTTCCCATGCGTTCAATAAGAAAACAAAAAGACAAAATGTAATATTAATGTTGTGGCGATATATTGTATGTTTAAATATCGAGGTTGCATAAAATAACATGCCTGCTTGACCACAGCTGCAGACGCAAAATATATAAAATTACCTGTTCAGTTCCATTTTTGTGCCTGCATTTTTGGATACCTTCTAGATATCCAGACTGTACAAAGACACGGATTAACAAGCAAGACTGCAACCTTTCACTGTTCATGCAGCTTTGGAGTTTAGCACAGTTGCTCTTTTGTGGCATCTCTGGAAATTATAAAACACGGAAAGCCCTTCACTGACGCAAAATACTTTGATAAAACGCTCATTAATGTAACAGAACACTTCTTGACCAATTTCAAAAATAAAAATCATATACTTAAGAAAATAAGAGACATACTAATTTACCATGAAACAAAAAAATTGTTATTGGTGTCAAATAAAAAATGACTAACCTTTTTGGAATAAATTTCAGTTTACAGTAAAATTCTGTGGCTACAATGGTTTTAATTTTTCAAAAAATAAAAAATCCAAAAGCGCTCTCTCTCAACTCGGTTGCCAACCCCTTTTCTCGCCTGCTAACTCGTAGAAAGCCTCACTCCATACTGAAATACAGGACGTTATGTCACGGGAGGAAAAACGGCAAATATTATTTGCATGACGTCAATTAACGAAAATCAACCTATTTGCAATTTGACTGTCGACTTAAAGAAAATTCTTAAAACAAGCTGCGCAAATGGTTAGCAAAAACACTGCTGTTGAGTGTCTAAGGACAGACACAGCAAAGTCCGTAACTGAGCTTCAGAGACCTGTACCACTGTCTGACCCATCTCAGTCAGCTTCACCAAACCTCTGCATCCACAGAACCAATTTTACAAGCTGACAGCAACTCCAGTCAGAACACCTCTTCTACCGAAGCTCGGGGGTGGTGCTCTTGCCCTCAGCTCCTTGTGGGCAAGTTCTATCACCTGCCCCATATTTGTGTGGGTCTTCTTCACATCCTCTTCTTGTGTCCACAGTCTAAACTGACTTGCTACGTAGGTGGCACTTGGTGAGTGGTAGACCAGCCTGCTATCCACATTCACAGAACCAGGATGTGGACCCCCAGAACAGGGTGAAGCAGCTTCCGGGAGAGAAGGCTCACCTGTAGGAAGCAGGCTGTCTCGTACAGGGGTTCCACGGTGCCGTCGGTGATAGCCAGGTTGCCCGTATATGCGTAGGTGACAATGATCCGGAGGGCAGCCGAGTTCACGCTGTGTAGATGGACCCGGCCCTGCCGGCTCTCGCTCAACCCGCTCGTGAACATAGCCCTGTAAAGGAGGCATGGGAAAGCATGGAGTGTTCCTCAGTGAAGTAGTCACCTGCTGCCACAAGGGCGTCGCCACTGAGCTCGGCGCAAAACTAGATGGACCCACTTACCTGAAGTAGGAGCTGCAGGTGGCCAGCACCATCCTGTGGCAGGGGATCTCAGCATCCTCCACCACAAGCACCACATCCGTCAGCAGTCGCTGCTCAAAGAAGACCCTGAGCTGCTCCAGTAGGGAGACGGCATAGTCCGTGTTGACCGGCCGGGGCTCGCTGTAGCCCGACATGGTCGCATCCCACAGGCCGCCGCCTGCTCCGGAGTCTCGTAGCAGGGACGTCCCAGGCCAAGCTCCGGAAGACGATGCGGAGGGCGGTATGTATCTACACCCTGATCGGCACTCTAAAACTCATACGTTAGGCAACTGAGTGCAAGACGTCTGACGCTTGAGCTCCTGATTCCTGCAGGCGGTACACCAGTAAAGGGAGTATCCTGCGCACACCCGAGGTAGACAGGAAGGGTCTTCAAACGCGGTGATTTGTCAGCAGCAGGTCCAGCGTCTGTGAGACGAAAAGGCAGGACACCCAGGGGGATATTAACAGATGATCCCATGTCTATTATTTTGTTGCATTATGTCACTGAACTGTCACACAATTTGACATTTTACTTAAGTCTTTACATGGCTCGCTTAGGTGTCACCTTTACAGGATATGAGCCGCAATCAAAATGTCAGTATAAAAGAAAGTAGCCTTTCCCTACTCAGATCCCTAACTGGAGGTGCCTTTGCCGTTAACTTCGTGCATTTTAAAGATTTACTGTGCAAAGTATAAAGTTCAGCCTTCTTAAATATACTGCACAATAAACTAGTATACTAAACAAATAAAGTAGCAACCCGATCTACGGTAGGCTTGCATTCTCACATAGTGGGTAAGAACTTCCTGCCAAGGCCGGATTTTAACATTTTCAATACGAAATATCTATCTGCTTGTGTGCGATTCTACCGCCGTAACATCGCTGATATTCAGCTCTGGTCAAAGGTATAAAAAAGCCGACAACAACAATAAAAAGAGCCGAGGAAGGGAGGAAATGCGGTCCTAATTATGGCACCACGCTGAAGACGCCGGCTCCGCTCCTGTGTTTTGCATGCGGGGCTTTATGAAAATGCGGAAATGCAGGACTGTCACACCAAGGCAGCCTGACACCAGATCCCCGCTCCCAGGACACATATTGCTCCCAAATGCGCCGGTGGAAAAGGGGGCAGGGGTATCTGCCTGCTTAACCTTGCCTGTAAGCAAGGAAAGCCCGGAAATCAGCACCAATCTCGGCATTTGGCGCCCCCCCCTCCCGTCCGCCCGTCCGCCCGTCCGCATGGCCGTGGGCTTTGGCGACCGAGGCCCCGCCGGTGCAGCGCTCCCCTACCTTGGACGTCCCGAGCTGGTGAAGGTTGTCAGCAAGTCGGCGGGGTCCCGGTGCCCCACTCTCGGACAGTAATAGATCAGCAGCTGCGGCGCTTCGCTTCCGGCTGCCGCCTGGCCGCATACACAGCGACACAGTCCCGGGATCACAGACACACAACCACACACACACACACACCCCGACACTACAGACACACTTCCCGGTTAAGCAAACACCCGCCCGGCGGCGGATACCATTAACAGCATTCAAAGGCACGTCTGAAAGCGGCGATGGGGCTCCGTGTACCCGCGTCCTACATGCTCCGCCGGTGCTGCATTCTCCACACCGCGCTTATTACACACTTACTACACCCGTATTACTCTCGCATTAACGCGCGCATTGGTGAGTGTGTTACGTGCATCCGAAAGCTGATCCCGCGCACGCACACACACTGGTACAGCAGTGCGCTCCGGAAGCCAAATTTTGCACAATTAGAGTGAAAACAGCACGGAACCTCAGACGACGACGCAGGCGCCGTGCGGGATCAGGGGCCAAACGGGGATACCGGGCATGCGCCCAGCCGGCAGCTGCCGGAGCCCGTTTGCGGGCAAAGCCTGCCCCCTCCTGGCCAGGCGCACTTTCAGTTTCAATGCGGAAAGTAGTGCTGAGCAGGAGCGTTCCACGAAGCAGGATTTCTCAGTTAACTGGGTTACAATATACAATATAAGTCCTGAAAGCATGGGCGTAAATTACGGGGGGGGATAGGGGGGTTGTAGTCCCCCCCCCAATAAATGAAACCAGCTAATACAACTCCCCAATAATCATATTTCCCCCAGAATGGGTGGAGACCTTAACCCCCCCCCCCCAATGTTCCAGCCAAAGTTACGCCCTTGCCTGAAAGCTTCTTACTTTAACTCTTATTAGACAATTGTACCCGTTAGCTAGAGTTAGTCCAGCTAACAGAAATCTTACTTCGTGGAACACACCCCGGTCACCATCAAGAACGGTGGGTTCAGTATACCATGTCCAAATGTTAATCTTGCATATCATTGCGGTGGAAACCTGACCATCGACCTGCAGTAAAGAAAGGATGCAAACAAGCTGAGCGTAGAACGTCCCCGACCCAGAAAAATAAACAAATACCTACATTCATTAGAGGCCAAGTGAAATATTTGACGTCTTTTGTTTAAACTACATTACTATATTAAACAGTTGAAGCTACCTGCACACGACATCCATCACTTATTTCATATGCGTATTCCCCACGCAAATCCTATGCAAGGAGTGATCGGAGTACTGACGGCCTCATTGTTTTTCACGAAACAATGCCCTTGGACGTTTCCCAGCTGGCCATGCTTCATTGTTTTTTTTTTCTTTCCGAGAGGCGAATTTCCTCTAAACACCTGTTTGAGTGGTGACTAATTAGACAATTACTGGAGGGTAGTTTATAAATCCGGCGCAGCAGAGGATGGACGGGATACGCATAAATATATATTTATTGTTAGGTTTCTGTGTTAGGCGCACTGGTTTACGGAAACACTGAAAGTATTCACCTTCACCACTGAGGTTTGTACTTTTGTATCGCTTTTGTGACCGGAATGTCTCATGTTCTTTGAATTTTAAATTATTCCCGAAGATGCGTCTTTTTTTTTTCTTTTTATATGCAGTTACAGTGACTCCACTGACCTGATACCCACTTTTCGCGTTCATTTGTAGTGTATTCGGGGTATGTTGTACCCATACTTTGTTTGTCCTGAAACCACAAGAAAATATGGAAGGTAACGTATTCCGTAATACTTGGTACATAAAAGGCCTTTTTTACGACAAAAAACGTTGGTCTAAAGCATTTTCGCAATTACAGAAAACGCGCCACATTCAATGGGAAGTGGACAATCACATGCAAGCAATCACTCAAGACCGTTTTTCTACGTTCAGCCACCATCTCATCCATACTATATGTGTCAGTGGCCAATGAATAGTCCGTTTGGTCCTTATGCCTTACCTGGGTCAGGTAGGTCTGAATAATTCCCCCCCCAAAAAAAAATAAAATAAAATTTAAGCATTTAGTCACTTACAACACTGTAAAATTGAGTAGTTGGCAGTACATTAAACTTTCTCCGCTTTTGTGTAGCATAATTCAGTGGTATTAGTTTGTCGTAAGTTGGCTGGTTTTGAATGAGGAATGTTCTTGTCCCTAAACTCTTATAGGTATGCCTCCTTTTGGGCGCCCATACTGGGCTCTGTATCCCTGCATGCAGTACCCAGGCTACATAATGTCACATGCACCTATGCAGCCTGCTGACTGCAGGAGAATGTTCAGCCCCCCTTTCCCCCCTACCCACGACGTCCGATTCCGCCACCAGCATCACCATCAAAGCCGTGTGCGGCGAGAGACCGCCTGCTCCGAGGTCCAAACCGACCCCAGCGACCTTGTCAATGAGCTGATCGAGAGCTTCAGCAGGTTCCGGAGCTTCTCTGTAGCCTCTGACACCAGGAAGGAGCTGGATTCTGGTGTGGTGTCCCCAGGGGCTGGATTGTATGTGCATCCTGGGTGTGGGGACAAGGGGGAGGGGCTAACCACGGAGATGGAGCCCCTGCCTCAAAGGCAAAGACCCACCAGGAGCGTCTCCCCTAAATCCGCAACGTTGGTGGAACCCATCAGCACGACCTCTGGCGTTAAGCTGAGACAGACCTCCCATGAAGATCATGTTGAGTCAGAAGGCTGGCCTTTAGCCTCTGAGGTTCCACCCTTGGACAGCTCCTCTGTGCATGAGGAGACTGCTGAGGATGATGATGAGTTGGAACAGGACTACATGCCTGAGAAGCTACACCTGGCTGATGCACTTGGAGCTGAAGCCCAGTTGGCAGGAGTGACTCGGGCCCGACCGGACTGCCAACCGAGCGATATGGGGCCCCCTGACACTGCCCCTGCTCAAAGCTCTGATCCCACCCAAGTGGGGTCTCACCCAGCTATGTCGCCTGTGAGTCGAGAGAGCATAGAGAAAGATAGCCAGAAGATGAGGATACCCCAGGTAGAAGGAACAGATTTTTCTGAAAAGCCCACCCTTGACTTTGAAGATCTGCCCTGTAGAATCTTGCGACTGCCGTGCGATAAAGTTGCGGCGGCCGGTATGTTCCAGAAGGGGAGCCCCTTCTGGTGCATGGATCCAACACTCATGACCCCCTCCAGCTACCTGTCATCCTTTGGGAATGCTCTCTACTGCAGTTACTACCCACAAACAGCCCAGGAGAGGCAGAGTGTCCTCAGCCCTTCCTTGGATGAGCTTTCCTCCAGGGATGAGCTGTTCTCCACTGACCTGGAGGACCTGGATTTAGTGTCGAGTCAGGGGTATACCAGCAGTGGGAGGGTGTCTAAGGATGTCCAAGAGACCCTTCTCCATGCTACAGACAGTGATGTTCCGGACCATTCCTTCCAGGAACACTGTCCCGTCTGCCCAAAGAGAACATGCTCAGTGTGTGGGATGCGCCTGTCAAAGGAGGCCCAGAGGAGACCCTCTGTTGGGCCTGGAGGCTGCAGCAACTTGGAAAGGGGGCGATCCGATGAGGAGATCGAAGAGGAGGATGTTTCCAAGAGTGCTGCTGGACAATGGAAGGCTCCAATCGGGAAGCACCATACGAAAAGGCATACGCCAGTTTGCCAGCCCTCCAAACAAAAATACAAGCAGGGATATTGTGACCATGAAGAGCAAACCAGCCTTGAGCACCAGGACCAGGCTTACCTACGGGAGCCAGAGTGCTGTGATGAGCACAAGGCTTTGGCCAAGGCTGAAAGATCTCGGGATCAAGACTCAAAGTGTGGGCAATCGCACCTGTGCCCAGGTAGGAACTCCAGCTGCTGGTTGCATGCATCCAGCTCGTAAGTGTATGCTATAGCTAATTTTAGCTAGATTTTTAAATCGATTTGACCTGTGTGTTGACTTGGTCACACACCCAGTTTAAGCTAGAAGTACAGTCTGTCTCTCACTGGCATCAATAGCTAACCTAATAAATAAGACCATACAGCAGTCCCACCCATTGCAGTGACTTATTTTGGATCCATTATAGAAGGTAAAGAAACACACCTGCCATGCCGCCGCTCTGCTCTTTGCCTCTTCCAGACAAACGGCGGCGAGAGGACTCCTCTGCACTCTTGGACCAGGAGCATTCTGGTCTGAAACAAAAGCCCAAGTCTGCGAAGCTTTGTTCACGAGGACACGGTAGCGTTCATGTTCCTGTGATTTCATTTGGTTAGTTTGGTGTTTAATCTTGTGAAGTGTGTGTGTGTGTGTGTGTGTGTGTGTGTGTGTGTGTGTGTGTGTGTGTGTGTGTGTGTGTGTTCAGTTTTGCTCCTGTGATTCTGCAGAGAGACCTGCCCGAAGAAGAACGCCCTTCAAGACTGAACATCGGAGGGCCAAAAGGAATGATTATGATGACCCTGACGATGAGAATCCACCACACCAGAAGGGTAAAGGTGAATCATTCATGCCTGTTGAATATCAGTGGCTAACTGACGAATCTACACCACTTGGTCAAGTGGTAAAATTTGATACTGTAGTACAGTATGGGACACCCATAGTCTTGCCTGAATGTTATCCTTATCCCTCTTGGTCTATTCAGGGTCCACAAAGAGAAGAGGTACAAGATGCTGATCAGAAATATTGCTTTTTAATTTGGCGGGGGGGGGGGTGTTCACTACAATGCACAAGGGTATCACGCGATCCAGGAAGCAATGCAACGGAATCACTGCATGGCAGAAGTGGCGCTTCACTGCATGGCAGAAGCCTCATTTAATGCGCATGCAGATTGGTCACTTTTCCACTGAGGCCGACTCCTGACTCTTGCAGTCCCTCGGTTCTGAGCTTACAGGACATGAACTCTGACTTGGATAGGGCAGGACCAAGGCATTGATTAAAGGTTGATTTAAAGGTTTCACTGGCTGGTTCCTGGAGCTGCAGTGTCTTGCTGTCTGTATGATGCATCTGTATCACGTGTGGTAGTGTAATGTTGACATCCATGTATCTGCATAGTGTTCATTAAAATGGCTGCATTGCACTTAACAATTAGGCTTGAATGAGTTTCTCTCTTGTTTCTAACTACCTGTGGGTCTGTATATCGATCCAAAAAGCTTGCATCTCAGTTTTTTTGAAGGTATCAGATGATTCAAGATGGTATTTTATTGCAGCTCTGGTGTAGGTCTTGTCCCCAAACTTCAAACTGTACAAATTTTCTTTAATGATTTCATTAGCATTTCTGTGAGGCTTTTAAGACCCCCTGTTGTATGAAAGCAGGGCCTCCACTTCAAAGGACTAGATTCAAACATTTCTGCAGAACTGCAGTCCAACTATTTGTTTTTAATCTCCTCTGTAAATTTGTGTGAATAGATATTGTGCCCAGAGACTTGTGTAACTGCACAACATTGATATTTAATGTTTGTAATAGGCTAGTCTTCTCTCACCTATGTCCCTTTTACCAGTCTGGAGCTAAGCAACTGTACTGCACTTTGGCTGTGGTGAATCTTTACCTTAACATGGAGGAGTAGGTTATTGTTCAAACAAGCCATTATGTCCACAATCACTAATGATGTGCTTTGCTGAAGGACTCGACTGTCCCAAATTTATATGCCGATTTCAGGCTCTAGTTCTAATTTGCCAACGTTGTTTATAAATCATACATATGAATTTATTGGTCTGAATCAATACTTGCCAAATGCCAGTGTTTTTGCATGTCAAACTTTAAATATGTTGTCAAATGACAAAACTTCTAAAGTACTTCACCTACACGTATTCAGATTACGCCCCAGACCTTACTGACGTCAGATGAACATCAAAATTGGATATAATGTACGCACTTAATGCCCTGGTTGTAATCACATTTCAACACTCCCATGTTGCCTTTTTCTGGGCTATCATGAGCTTCAAGAAGTATGATTAATAATTCAAAAAGTACTTAAGGCCTTTAGTTTGTAGTATCTAAAATGACAAGCTAGAAAATTACAGCCCTATTATCAAACTAAAGGCAATAAGTGATATTTGACTAAGTAAATAGACAAACATTCAAACAAAAGTAACAAACACTAAAAGAAAACGTTATGGGCCTGCTGGGTAGACATTGTCCTTAGCAGTAGGGTTCTGCACACAACCATGGTGGAACCATTTGTTAAAGATCACAGTGTATTTAAAAGGAAAGGAGAGTGTCCCCACTGACGTATTAACACTTTTCACATTAAAGGTTCAAAGAAAATGAAAAAAATCATAATAGGAAATGAGGGCAGATTGCTGCCTAAACATAGCAGCAGCTGTTTTCCTAAAACATCAATATATTAAATAAAAATGGATGAGAAGAAAAAGCGTGAATGGAGTCCATTGATATAGGTGCTCAACTCACTGGCTGTAAAGAATGCTTTACTACGTTATTATTAATGAATCTTAATATAAGTAAGCTTTTCAGCAATGCATTGCAATATTGTATAAATTGCCCATAGTCTGCCAGACTCCTTCAACCCACATGAATTGCGAAACTTGCTGAGACTGACTGTGAACACCAGGAATGCCGTAACCGTCATTTTGTACATAAGTAACACGTTTTAACCCAAACAGGTTTTATTAATTTTTACATGTGCTAAACACAAGTAACAATGACTCCTCCGTTTTTAAGGCAATCACAACAGGAAGAGTTTATCGGTATAAAATAATCCTTCAGCAATTAAAAAAATTTTTGGTCATATGTATAATGTCAATTTGGGTGAAGGGAGAAAAAGCGAAGGCTATAGAATGCACCATCCTTGGCAGAATTTCAAAAACATATACACGGTTTAATCAATTTTAAAAAATAAAAATTTATGACCATAAACTCAATATTTAGTTAAAACATGTTTTACAGTCTAGAGCTAAACCCAGTACTATACCTAGATTTCGGAACTGTTATTGAATTAATAGTATATTTATTTTTTTCACCCAAATGTAAAAAGAGCTTAGACTTACCATGCACGCGATCTGAAATTTAAAAACTCTGGATGGAATCTGTGTGCTTGTTCTGCAGACATTATGTACTTCTACATACAAAATCCGCCCCCTCCGTATAATCCTCTTTATTGCAGCCAAACTATCGAGTATTTTAGTTTACGAATAGGACAACAGGTAACAGCAGAACAAATTTAAAGTCAGTCTGACCTTCCAATCCAGAGATAAGGCGGGGCCGGGTATTTTGGCAGGGAGGAAAATCAGTACCACGTTACACTTATATATTACTGCCCATTTTACACATCTAGTTTATTAACATTTTTTATTAAACCAATTTTTAGAAAAGTATTCGCTGGTCACGAAAAGGGGCGGGGGAACTGTTTGACTCAGTTATTTTAATACCCAAACCGAAATAGGTTCCAGCTGAATTGTTTAACACTCATCCCTGATTTGCTTTAGATATGTTAAGGATTGACATTTTAGGTTGATTATCCTTACCGCTCAGTTAGGTAAAATAGTATGGTACTAAATGTAACGCTATCACGTACATCCATAAAATGTTACTTTGCGCCATCGGTTGTATTTGACTTTTTAAATGTTTTAGGTGCTTTTAATAACATACATTGTCTTAAACTGCACGACAGCATACGTTAAGTGGAAGACCGCTAGGGCGCGCCAAACCCGCGTCTATTTAAGCGTGGTTGCAGTAGCCGTTCCTTATCCAAGGCAGGGAAGCAGCGCTACCGCAAGCGCAAGTACGACCTTGGCCCTTACACTGCGTTTCATGGTGGCGATGAGCGAGAATTCCCGGTTCTTGTGGAAAATGGATTCCAAGAGTAGTTTGGGTTTTATTAGTGCTTTGGGTATTGTGTTAGAATTACGGGAAAAATTGGATACATTATAGGCTGATTTGGGACCGATTGTCAATAATATAAACGTTTGTCGTAGCTGTTCCGTAGCGTTTATTTGCATTGAGTAAGTTTTATTCAAGTTTACTAAGCGTGCTGTTTTCCCCTCTAGGCGCATGTTGTAGTATTGTATTTTGCAAAGCATTATTTAAAACGCTTGACTAACTCTTAACAGACATGGCAGCCGCCCGGCCGACTGTGGGTACCGTACCGCTGGGATCAGGAGCTCCTTTCTTCCCGAGACCTCTGCATGCTCCCCAAAGCCTGGCCGGCACGCGCCATGTGGTTCCCGTTTACATGCACCCCTCCCCACCGTACCTCCCCTATCAGTTCCCAGTCCCGATAACTATTCCCTGCAATCCTCACTTTGGCCTCCCAACCATGGGTGAGTTTATTTTTAAATGCTGTTCCTATGGAGCTTACAGGTGGGAAGAGGTGCGCAGAAGTAGCTTTGATATATAACCTTGAGGGTTGTAGCCAATTTCGAGGGTTCAAATTGGTAACTTTATGGTTATGTGCCTGGTACTTTGCTGCGTTTCTACGTTCAAGCTTCTACGGGGCCTCTTAATTGGATCTGGCATTTGGCGGCTAGCTGTAGTAGTAACCTATTTAGATGGGGCTGTTTGATAATGTGACTGAAGTATGTGATTCATTTAAGTACACGAAGTTCTGTTTGCCATTAAGAATTTGTACTGTTCTGTTTTATAATCTTGGGGAATTTTCTGAGCAGAACCATATGGTAAGAGGAAGATCATTAACATTAATGCTGTGGTCCTGGAGAGCTACTATCCAGTAGGTTTTCTATCCTACCTGGGGGCCTGTACAATGAAGTGGGGTTACTGGCTTATTGGGGTAACTGTTAGTCTGGGTGAATTGTGGGTGAACGAATATGAAGTCCATTTAAACTGTGGTACCTCAAATCCGACAAGTTACCCCGATAAGCCAGTAACCCCACTTCGTAGTACAGGCCACTGGCTTCTAATGAGCCACATCTCTTCTCTGGTAAATACCAGTAACTGGTGTGGCTTATCAGAAACCAGATGTAATGGGACGCATGCTACAGGCCTCCGGTCCTGTTCCTTCTGCCGCGCGTTCCGTTGGTTTGTGCTGTGTGGACTAGATTCTCCCTGGCATTTACATGCTTTCCTGTGCATTGTCTTCCCAAGGTTTAGGCATGGCCATGTTGCCAATGCCGCCAAACCCTTACGTGGAAGTTCCTGGGTATGTCCTGCAGTCCTCCCAGCTCCCTTTGGCAGACTTCAGGCAGGTGGCGGATCCTTCCCTCCTCATGAATCTTTATCCCCAGAGGTTCAGACCGCCAAATCCTGGCTCGATGCAGGTGGTCAGCTCGGGGGTGCAGACTGAGCCACCATCCACTGTTAAGCGTGGCGCCGACTCCGACACGAAGTCTGAGTCTGGGAGGGGGACTGATTGTGCAGCCTTGGGTTCCCCTATGACTTCCCCAGGCTCCACCCCCCAGACCAGTGTCTACTTGCAGCCAGACAACCAGGCATGTCTGGGGAATGAGGGCTATGTCACCCAGGAGGACATCAGAAGGGCTTGTGGAGAAATCCTGCCAAAGGGTGTTTGCCTGCACATGCCTTTGGCAGGGATGTCTGATTTGAAGGGTGCACACTCTGCGCGGGGTGACTGTGGGCCAGCAGATGGCGCTGTCTTTGCATACAGGCCCCCACTGCATAGCAGTAGCCACTGTACAGATGCAGATGTGGGAGCGCGACGAGTTCCAGACCTCTTGGTGCAGGAAGCGTCCCCGTCATCCAGCTTGGAGGGCCACCACGTGCGGGAGGGTGCGTCAGCGCCAGATCTGAGTCCAGTACATGTTAAATCATCTGTATGGGAGAAGGAGGAAGACGAAGAGCAGACAAGCGATGCTGAAGATGAGATGTTTAAGATAGTCAGGCTGCCCTTTGATGGGCAGTTTGTGGCGGCGTGGCGGGAAATGGCGGACCAGTCCGTGTGGTCCGTCGGGTCTCTACCATCGCTTGTTCCCTCACCACAATGGCTGGCGCGGCACGGGCTCGCGTCCGGTGAGAACGGCTCCGTCGGTGCTGGAGCTTGTGCGGTTTGCTCGAAGCCAGGTGACGACGTATCCCTGGTGGTCGCTGTGACGGAAGAGCGCCAGCGGATCTCGACGTCATCAGACTCGCTGCCCCCTTACGTTCCCGCGGCGAGCTGGCTGTGCGAGTTCAGACACGTGCACTGCTGTGGCTGGTCGATTCCAGGTGCCCGGGAATGCTGCGGCGCGTCTCGCCGAGCGCGGGGAAGGCAAGTGATGAGAAATTTCGGGGGATACGTCAAAAGCAGTTTGTGTCTGACAGGTCTGCGTGTGTCCCGAGATTAAATTAACTTTATTGATCCTGGGGGAAATTCTTGTGCCTACAGCATAAAGTATGTAGAGCACTGCCAAACATACATTTAGTGCAAAAAAAAAAAGTTCAGACATTATGCATAGTGCATGCAAGTATGTGTAGTGCATGTGAACTGAAGAGTACAAGGTACCCAAATGCAATTATGAAAGGATCTTGAAATATTAGGGCAAAATAATACAATTCATTTTACCCATTCAGTAACATTAAAAATTATGGGGAAGTGCTCATTTTGGTGCATAAATTATGGCTGTTCTGCATACTGTCACCTACATGCATGTAAGATCTGCTTGCTTGAATCCCATCAGAGAAGCCACACAGAGCAGCAGAAGCCCCAGCTGCATCTAAAAGGGCTTTGGATCAGGCTGGGGGGCTGGAAGCAAGAGCTGCAAGGTGGGGAAATTAGTTTATGCTGATGCCGACCTTCAGTTGTCGGACTCCGATAATGGGCTGAAAACCAGAGCCGTCTTATCTACAGAACCTGAATGGTCTAGTTTTCAAATGCCTGGGAAGAGATGGACTTGCTGAATGTTAAATTTGAGGCAGGTTTTCTGGCTGGAATCTTGTCTCATGATATTGATTCAAGTTATTTTTGTTCTGATTTTTTCCCTCCTCCCCCCCCCTAGGTGCTGGAATGGAACATTCGCCTTCCAAAAATGCACAAATGAACTGGTTTTAAGTGACGTTTTGAATGTTTAATAAATATTAAATATGACAAACTAGATGGTCTTCATTTAAGGTTCAGTCTTGGATGAGTACTGGGACAGTGACTGGCTTTTGACCTGAGCCCTAATGTGCTCTAATTACTGAAATGGTGGTTCTGTACATGATGGTGTCGTCCTTTCAGGTACTCATTTGAGGCGCTGTGCCCTAATTAGGTGCTCAACTTGTACTGTGGCCGTTGGACAGGAGGGGGTATGAGGTATAAGTGACACCTGAAGTTTTGAAGAGCCCTGTTCCTGTCAAACCAAAATAACCCGTTGCAGTTCCACGATGTTACTGGGCTCTGCCCTACCAATAATGGACTATTTTAATTTTCTTAGGTTTTGCCAGTAGCTCAGGTTTTGTGTAATCCGTTAAACTTTGGCGAAGGGGCTGCATTTTTATATTTTGGGAACTAAGCAAAAATACTGAAATGCTGGATATTAAGTCTGAGGATGGTAAGTTTGTAAGCCAATATTGCGTGTGAGCTGATCACCCAGTATGTCGGAGCGTTTGAAGAAATGCGGTCGCAGACATGAAATTATGGACAGTAACTGGGCTAAGCCCATTAAGTATTGGATTCGTGTTTGTGTTATAAAAACTTAACGCACGCAGAAGATAAATTTGAATATCCTGGTTGGGTGAAGGCTACAGTAATTCGAAAATCTGCTTGTCCGAAACACCGATAATAATGTAATGCTAAACAGTTTTCTCCACAGAATTGCCCGCTCTTATAACTACAGACAACTGGAAGCCGGCGGAATGCAGGAATAAGACGTGCGAGCATCTCTCTAGTTTCTCAGGTGCGCATTGCAATGGCAGCACAGCGGTTAGTGGTACAGCCTATTTTGTATCTGGTCGGTTTACCTGAATCAAACAGAACCTACGGGTAGTCCGTTTGCGGAACATGCCAAAATTATTGTAATGAAGATGAGTCTTGCATAATCAGCCTAGACGGGTCGATGGACAAGTTTCAATACGGGTTTATCCCTTTAGGGTGCCTGTGTTCCTGGACAAATTCCAATAAGACTTAAACTGCGCAGCTCGATTCGCTCTTATCAGGAACGGTTGCATTCGCCGTAATGGGGTTTGAAGCTCGCTATTGTGAAATTCATATGTTGAAATATGGATAAATCGCGTTTGAAGAAGGAATTAAATGCATGAACGAGACCTTATTTCTGGAGGTTTGAAATTGCAATGGCGGTAGGCTAGTTTTCTGTCGATAAACAAGGACTACAAGTAGAAAATAAAGTAACATTTGAAAACTCATGTTTGAGTGTTGCCAATAATAATGAATGGTGCTATATATGTGACATCTAAGTTATTAAAAATCTGATATCTTATGGGCTGTTCATTCATGCTTTGCAAAATGATTTTAAACTGTGTGTGGGAAGTGAACTGAACTCGAAGTTAAGTCTCGCAACTTCGTAATCCGCCAACTGATCCATGATCAGCGTTTAAACTGCAGTCTTATCACAGTCAATATCCGGTGAGAGAGACGGGGAGTGGTGAGGGTCAGTGTAGAATATACGAAAGACCAGGGGCCTCTCAGCGCGCACGGTACTGTTTCTCTGGGTTGGTGCTTCATCATGCGGTACTATGGTGTTTGTCAGCGCTAGAACGATCGCCGTTTATTAGCGGGAACTAATCCACGCTAAGCCAGTAATACGGGACACCTGTTGAGAACGATCCTGCACGGTGAGTAATGCGGTGGTTGGGAAAGGGGGGACCTGGACTTAAAGTAAATTGTTTGAAATGGGTGTTGTTGATTGTAAAGCAGGGAGCAGCTCGAGGGTGAAGATGACAACTTGAACGTGTGGGTCGATTTTGATTTTGAAGTAGGCCTATTGATTTGAATCACATCTGTCTTTGGGTTTGCTATGGTTTTACATTCGCAATGCGGTTAGCCTTGTGTATGCACATAGTGATTTGGATATATATTATCAGTGTAATTTTTTTTAATGCCTTCCTTCGATCCGGGGGGTGCAGCTTTTTGACCACTGATTAGAATAAGCTGTAGTTGGTTAAACCATGCTGAAGGTTCTAAAGACCCCATATCGGGAAATTTATGAATTTATGTATTTGTTCAAATAAAGGTTTGCTGTTTAAGCTTTGTGTGGAACTTAAGATGAATACAACCGGACCACCCTATACGGTGGTAGCAGTGAACACAGATCTGTTTGTCACCTTACAATACTACACTATTTTGGGCGGTGGGCAGTGCGGGTACCCGATGTATTTCTATGGAGGACTTAAAAGGTCAATCCGTTTGGTTTCCAACTTTCAAACTTGTTGGTTGTCGTCCACATCACTGCCGCTTATAAATTACATTATACCCTATCAATACCAGTGTGACAGTGAAATACAAGTCGCTGTAAGATCCTACAGTATATACGTATTCAAACTGTTTTTGATTTACTGTATAAAACCGTACTTTATTGGACAGATGTTTCCTGATTATTCCCATGCCAGGCAGTTAAACCACAAAACGTGTTATGCTGGTACGCTGATAGTCTATCTCGATCTGATATAAATATTAAGGGAAGTAAATTAATAAACACATTTTGCCACACTGCCGTGGATTCGGATATATAGACTTGATCTCCTCTGAGTAGGTAATAGACGCATTTGTGTTAAAGCCACGGTTCGCATTTTAAATTAATATGAAATACGCGGTGGTTTTGAATAGTTGATATTCCACATTACGGGACCTGGGCGCAGTGTGTCTCTCCCTTAATGACGGCGTGCTTCCTCTCGGCGGCGTGCCAGCATCCCTTTGTGTGTGACAGACTGCGGCCAGAACAAAGCCAGCATTCCAGGAGGGGGGATCAGACCCCGCGTTTCCCTCATCGTCTGAGCCTGCGAAGCGTGAAGACCCACGGTCCCGCACTCTTCACAGCCTTTGTTAAACGCTCTCAGAGACGGCGCTGAAAGACAATATCATCTGTTGGTATGTATTTAATTTGACTTCTTTTCCTTTGCCCGTTTCTGTCGGGATTTGGGCAGAGTACCGCTTTCTTTCGGCTGCGTTTTTACAAATGTGAATCAAAATGATATCCCGCACATGGATGTGCTGATGCTGCTGCTTCTGCTTCATGGTCCCGCGTTATCTTTCAGCATACCAAAACTGCATGAACAGCAGTACACGGTTACTCTGGTTAATGATCGGTGCCCCTTTTTGTGACAAAGGACAGACGTTGTCCCGACATGACCCCAGCTGCGTCCCAGTGAAGGGTGACACAACGGGGACCTGGGCGAAGAATGAAACGCCCGGAGAGGTGCATATGGTCGGTCAGGGGCTGTCCAGGTCCTGTAGGAATTCAAAGTCCGGGGGGGGGGGGGGCTAGAAATATGGGTCACCGGAACGTGGAGTCCTCCGCTTCACTGTGTGTCTGGTGTTAAATAATCGGGAAATTTAGTTTTCAGGTGGTGAACGGAAGCCTGTTATTTAAATAAACAGGCAGAATTTGTACCCAGAAGCCTTTATTTTTCACTCTACGATGTAGCCTAGTTTGTGTCGATGTTGTCGTGAAGTCAAAATTATCAGGATTGTCGTATCCCCCAAATTCCCGGGCTTCTTTTTTGTTGCCAGACCGCCTCCTGCGCAATCAACTCCTCTCTAGAACAAAGCAGATGCCCTAGTATCACATGCAAGTGAATTCCGCTTGTACAGTATATATGTATCTTATATATGTCCTGACGATCTGCACTGAACGGGTTCGAGGATGAGGGACGCCGAGGAAGAGATCATATGGATAAAGTCAGCAGCTGTGTATTTCCCCGTGTGGGGTCATACACGACCCCAAAGCAGGCCACCTTTCACCTGACCGCAGGTGAGACTGAGCAGGAGTCCGGTTGGCTTGAACGCCCGCAGTGTCCGCGTCCCTGGCCAGCAGGTACCGTCGGGTCTCACGGTGCCTGGGGATGTGTTGTCCCTGTTTATTTTCCAAATCTGGCTTTGGGACATGAAGCGCAGCCAGTTGGCAGGACTGGGATGTAGCACCGACCAGAACGTCTGCTTGACAGCTGCTGTCGTTAATTAGACAGACAGGTTACTATAATCCACAGAGAGTCATCATTCTCAATCTGCTGTATGGCATTATGTGCCTTTGCACTGGAGCGATCTGGGTAAAATTCCTTTCCCGGAGCATCTGCCGGACCTACACTAAGTATGTATTACGGTGTGGTGATATTTCTTACATTTTGAATATTTGCGCACATATTTTTTCTAGCTTATTTCCATATATAAAATCTTATTGCTTGAGGCAGGTTTCTCGGACTCCACTGGAGTGGAGAGAAAGACGACGATAAAAATGGTTTAGAGAAGCAATTATTTTTTTTAGAAAAATACATTTCTTTTAGTCCATACTGTTTTGTCCTTCCACAGTTCCACCAGTAAATACTTTTCTGGTCAGTGTCTCTGAGATGTGTAAGGGA
Source organism: Mormyrus proboscirostris (assembly GCA_026779585.1). NCBI lineage: Eukaryota > Metazoa > Chordata > Actinopteri > Osteoglossiformes > Mormyridae > Mormyrus > Mormyrus proboscirostris. The sequence continues at coordinate 6,418,574 of JAODKF010000089.1, forward strand.
GTGTTTAACCTGAGGGTAGTTGTCAGTCTGTGACACGAGCAGAGGTGTGATAGTTTGGCCAGAGAAAGGCACTTCTCAGCGAGCGAGCACCAGGAGAAGGGCTGAATGTCCTCCGTTGATTGTGGATGTCATTGATTTATTAACTACCGCCTGATTTTCGTGCCGACACATTTGTCAAAGACACATTCACCACCCGACGTGTCAAAGTCAGGTACCTCCAGAAAAGTTATTTGGGTCTTTTAATTGACTCGTGGATACAGTGATTTAGTGGCCGTATAATATAACGGTCCAGGTTACAGGCAGATGCGGAAATTGATTTTGACTCAGATTCGATTAGAATGTCCTCAGTTTCCGTTACTCATTTAGGTAGAATATTCTGAAATTAAAATTAGTTGGGATTTTGTGGTTGACGTACATCCTGGTCGCAGATAGTTGATGGGCTGGTGTTCTTTTTATTATTACAGAACTCCAGACTGGTGTCAAAATTTAGTTTTGGACTGATTTCATGACTTTCACGTGTTAATCTACACCCTAAAACATTATTAAAACCGTCTCGGGCACCTTGGTGTGGCTCAGCGTATTTGTAAAAATTATGAGACGTCCCAGGGGCCCGTTCCACTTACCACTCAATGGCAGGTGTAATTACGTAATTAATTATTTTTCCCCGCTAGTGGGAGCTGCGCAGTGAGCCTGACCCTCCCCTAGGGGGCCATTACCTACTCACAGCAGCATTGGTCACGTGTGCCTCTCAGTGTCATTTAAAGTGAATGCGTAAAAACAACAGAGGGCTACCCAGGAGACCCTTTGTGTAAAATTAGCACAGGGTGCGAGGCACCCAGCGCCCCACTTGCAAGAATGACGTCACCCGCATTCTGTATAATTTCTTTGCACGGTGGAATTTAACTCTCCCCTTCTACCTTTTCTCTTACCCTGTGTTATACATCAAAGACTAACATGCAGTTTAGTTCATTTTATTCTTCACTAATTATTTTCTTTTTAAATGGCTGAAACGCGCTAATGATCCGTTTTATTTCAATTTTTTTATCAGTCCGTTTCATCTTCAAACGTAGTCTATACAGCCTCTTTCAGTCTGTAAGCAGAGGTCTTCAGTAACTTAGCAATTTATTTGTTTGCTGTCGGTTTTAACTTGGTCTTAGCCTCCTTTTACCGCGGTACAGTATTTAATGTCACAGGGGCTTCAAGGAGCCTGGCTCTGATGTTCTGCATTATTCAAAAATGCAATCTTCGGTTCCAGCACCGATGAGTTCTGAATTATCCAATGAGGGATCAAATCTGAGCTTTGGCCCTCCCTTAATGTGATGGGGATCTCTGATGGTGGAGTGTCACTCCATCCAGGGAGGGTGTAAATTGGGCAGGCTGCTCCAGTCAGCCGCAGTGAAAGGGGCCTTTTTAACCCCCCATGGACCAGCAAGTCGCTGTTGGGAAACACCAGACTGAGGTGAAGCTCATTCACAACCATGGCTCCTAAAGTCAGCTGAAGTTGTGTAATTACCTAACAGAGACCTAACGGGCAGCATTATAAGACGCCACTGTGGGCCGAATCTGATAGACTGGCAATGAACAGGATCTCAATAACAACAGGCACTTTCTCACCACGGGAACGTTTTTCAGAATTCAAGATCTTTTTCAGTAACCAGGAACTTCTGTCTCATTCACACCGCAGGAACTCGTCCCCATTGTAGTTCCTGAGCCGTATTTTAGTCGCTACTCCAGAATAGGTACTTTTTGGTCGACCAGCAGCGACTACTGTTGTTATAACTTGCTGCCTGGTTGGCTGTCAGCACTGACACTAACTTTACTTATGCAGTTTGCAGAAATGCACAGAAAAGAGATATAAGGCAATTTAGCTGCAGCTATTTAGGCCATTGCAGGAAACAGTCTCAGTTTTTTCCACAAAAGCCAGCTTCCGTCTTCCCCTTTGATCATCGTTGCATCTTAATTTTTAGTGTCTCATTTTAAGCAAAACAACAAATGGATTTTTAATCAGGAGTTGCAGGAGCTTGAAAATTAGGATTGAGTTTCAAGTCAAGGAAGGGACACTTTCAATCAAAAATGTAATTTCCATGTTAATTATATCGTTAGGGAACCGGATTAAAGAGCGACAGATCTTTAATAATCATTTTTATCAGTAGGAATGTAAAATTAAGGTTCCATCTTAAAAGTGGTGTTTTCGTGATGAAATAATGTCTGTTTTTTGCCATGTGTCTTTGAAATGGGCTTCTTGTGATGACTCATTGTGTTCAAACCGTCTTTGAACTCCTACTGCTCAGGTTGGTGCTGACACCTGTTTTTCTTCATTTCTCTGTGAGAAATGCACTGTGCCCGTCGTCGTCCTGGTATTTGCAAAGATCTAAAATCTTGTACTCACTCATTTTTAAGAATTATTTTGAGTGTCTGGCTACTTTTTCTGATGGAGTCTTTGACCAGTCCTGCTTGTGATCCTTTCGAGATTACTCCCCAGTTTCAGGAACCCTGTGCCCGCGGGACACACGGCCTACGGGCAGGTGATGGCAGTATCTATGATTCTGTGAGCAGCTAGGTGGCCTGGTGTTGTCAAACTCAGGTATGTAGATCACAGACGTGGAGTGTCTGGAAAATGTTCACTCAGTCACTGAGACGGAGAAATGCTCTCAATGAATAAGTGTGTGTTTAAAGCAAAGCTCGGTACAGCCTGCTGTTTGCGGTGGAGGTGTTCTCTTCCACTCGAACCATGTATGGGGCTCTTGCAGTTTGGGCCCCCCCTGCTGGCCACAAACAGTCACTACAGAAGGGGTGGGCAGAGAGGCCTGAAGTGATTTTTTTGAGTAGGGCCCGAACAACCACACAAACCCGCCGCCGGCTGTTTGAAAGTAAACGTTCACATCAGAAGGGACTCTGCCTTCCTCTCCGGTATCACTGCTGCTCTGTTATTCATTAGAAGGGTTATTTACCTTCCTGGTAGTGAGAGTTGGCCCACGCTTCAGTTTCCTGGGCCGGCTTCACACAGCGCTGGCTTCAGATCCTCAAGCACTGAGCCGCCTGTTCCAGTGAGGACGACTGCACGCTTTTTTTCTCTGCCGGCAGCATCGGTACGTAGCAAGCAGGGTGCGTTAGCACAGCACCACATGTGTTAACAGCATACTACAGCTCAGGGAGGATTAGCACAGTATTGCTAAGGTGACTGCCATGGACTTACTGCAGCCCTACTCTTTATCTGCTGCAGATTTGTTGATTACCGTGGAGTCAAAGCTGATTCAGTTACTGCCATAGACACACAGAGGCCCCACCCCTGCTCAATGAGGCCCTGCCTCCACATCACCAGACCCCGCCCCCAAACAGTGAGGCTCCGCCCCAGACATGGTGGCTGTATGTTGACTGCAACATGACATTTGACTGACAATGAATAGTTCTCTGCGCACCTTCTTTTGACAGCCTGTTAGGCAGGCATTTTCCGACACATTCTTGACAGTTTTCCGAGGGTCTTTGTTCTCCACTCTATTGTCTGAGGCGGGTTTGCACTGCCAATCTTCCAGCTCTTTCTGTAAAATGCAGATATCGTCTTGGACAGATACGTCTGTTCCCGAAGGTGCTTTTCAGCCCTACCAGCTCTCAGATGAGAGGATGGGCTTCATTGTGCAACCATCATTAGACACCATCATCCAAGGCAGGAAAAAATGAACCAACAAAGGAGCAGCTGGCCTTGCATGAACAGTGCTGTGTAGGCCCCCCTCTCCCAAGGATACAGCCAGTTTTTATAACACTATTGAAAATGCAGGTTTGTAATTTCTTTTATCCGATCTGTCGCCTGTGTTAGCAATAAGCTCAGGAGAAATAGCACAGATCATCCAGATCTAGTCTGGCGTGCAGGTGAATCAGTTAATTGTCTCGAGCTCTCTTTGTCATGCCTGGTGTCTTTAGCCTTCTCCATTTCTTCTCCTTCATCTTCTTCCTTGGCTGTGATCCCCGTCCATCATTGATGTCCTCTGTGACAGCGGTATGGGAATTTCTGCATCATGATATTTTCGCCTTAGGATTGGTTTATCGGAACGTAGCCCCATCGTAACCTGCGGAGAGGCTGTATTTTAAATGCAAATATCTATTCTTGGGTGGGACTGGGAACATGCATCCCCAACATAATTTGACTTTAGTTGCCCCCCGACCCCAAAAAGAAAAGTAGATATTTGTATCCAAAATACAACCTCTTCTCCGGTTACGTTGGGGTTACGTTCCAATAAACATATCGTAAGGCAAAAATGCATTTTAAAGCAGTACACATAACATTGTAGCCTAGCCTACCTTAAATATCCCTAGAACACTTACGTTAGCCTACAGCTTGGCAAAATCATTGACGCACAGCATATTTTATAATAAAGTGTTGAATAAGTCCTGTAATTTATTGAATAATGGACTGAAAGTGAAAAACAGTTAGCCATCGTAAAGTCGAAATATCGTAATGCACGAACCATCGTAACCCGGGAACCGTCTCTATTTAAATTCCCCCCCCACCCCAGCTTTCTGCTATGTCCTTATGCGTCTCATTGGCAGCTTGTCACTGACCTCACTCTGTCTCGCAGGTCGCAGGGGATGTGACTCGCGGTGAAAAGCGAGCTGGGGACCCGGCGCCCCCCGCCGCGGATTCCCTCGGACCCGCCTGTGACTCCCGCATCCTGCGGTTGGGCTGGTTTCCCCGCCCAAGGGGGAGATGGAGCCGCTCCAGCAGGACTCCATCTCAGAGTGCCAGATCTGCTTCAACCGCTACAGCCCTCGGCGCCGGCCCAAGCTGCTGGACTGCCGGCACACGTGCTGCTCGGCGTGCCTGACCCACATGCGGAGTGGCCAGCGGGAGCTTCGATGCCCCTGGTGCCGCGGTGTCACACGCCTACCCGCCGGCCTCCCCGTGTCCTGCCTCCCGGACGATCCCGCTGCCGTCGCTGCCGTAGCCTTCCCGCGGCTCCCAGAGCGCGGTGCATTCTTCACATCACTGCCTGGGCCGCCCCTGGGCGGCACTGATGAGCCACCCATGCCTCTGGGCACCCGGCAGAAGGGCATAGCCACGGTGACGATGCCCGAGACAGAGGGGGGCGTGGCCGAGCGCCGTAGCGCGGCCAGGAAGGGGCCGGCGTGCCCCGGTGTATGCACCGTACTGCTGGTGGCCTGCGTGCTGCTCTTCCTGCTGGGCATCGTTCTGCACAACATGTCCTGCATCTCCAAGCGGCTCACGCTTGTCCCGTGCGGCTGAGGGCGGTGGTGGCGGGAAAGGTGGTGGGGGGCAGATGGGAGGGAAACGGAGGCAACTGTGAGTCTGGAGGCCCAGAGCTCTGTTGTAAAGACAGAGAAGGAATGCAGGACAGACACAAGTTAAAGCACACAGACACAGAAACTCATGGACACACAGACAGACAGACCTTGATAAGACTCACATACCCATACATCTGCGCACATGCTTCAGGAACACACATCCATGTCATACGCACCCTGTATGACACACATGCACACTGTTGAACATCACAGAGGGCAGTTGGCCTTTGTATAGGTAGTCAGTGACATTACAGACCTGCCATCGCTACTACAGCCCTCCCAGCATCATTACAGACCTACCATCGCCATTACAGACCTCCCAGTGGTATTATAGACCACTCAGCACCATTACAGATCTGCCATCACATTACAGCCCTCCTAGCATTATTCCAGACCTCCTAGTGCTATTCTAGACCTCCCAGCACATTCCAGGCCCCGCGCAGAAGTATTACAGACCTCCTAATGGTATTGTAGACCACAGAGCACCATTACAGACCTTCCAGTGCCACAGAAATCACCTGGATACTGGGGATTCATTCTACCAGAAGCCTGTAACTGTAAGCAGTGCTGTGTTACATGAACTCACTAGTGAGCCTTTCTGCTGTTTCTTACAGACTTGTTAATCATACAGGTACATGAGTCGACAGGGAGCACAATCCAGCCGCTGAGGAGCAGCAGGGAGGTTAGCAGGCGGCTCCTGAAACGGCACACGCACGCAAACACACACACAGACCCGTACTCATGTCTTTGTGGTGTCCGTCCATTAATTTATATGGGCGAAACCCTAATGCCAACAATGACGCCCATTAACCCTTCTCAGCCCTGACCTTATCCCTAAGTAACCATTCAAGACTTTCGGCTATTTCAGTTTTTTGATTGTAGTCATAGATTTTTATACAGTATATAAAATTGAATTTCCCTTTGTGGGGACTGAAAAATTGTCTCCACAACATCTAAATAAGGTTTTTAATCACATTGTGGGTACATTTACATAGTTGGTTGTTCACAGGTGCTTGAAATGTGCTTGAAAAATTTTCTTAAATGATTTTAGTTCCATGAAAGTGGTTTGTTGTTTGGTATAATGAATAGGGTTAGAGTACTTCGTACGTACTTTTATTTTCTTTTTCTTTTTCCTTTACTGTGTTTTATGTGAACAGGTTATAGGTGGAGAGTGATTTTTTTAAAAAAAGTTGTATTTTACACTTAGGGGCACTGATGTTTTGATTGTAGGTCTGTGTTTGTTGTCTTCCTTCTGGATTAAACTTGGATATCACTGTAGTCTGGTTGCCAACCGTATCCATGGAGATAATGGTTATCTCCAGTGGCAGTGAGCACAAAAGTGTTTGACCTTCATGGTTTATTATGAATGCTATCCCCCATTACTAATCACCCCCCCCCCCCCCACTAAGGGTGCATTGTGGTCTGTCTTCATAGCAAGACACAGGGTGCATCTGAAATCGCATACTTACACAGTAAGTACTGAATATCTCTGGACCATTAATGTAGTACATACTATATGTATGCATGAGAACAATATGAATATACTTGGACACGCCGTGGTGGCCATCTTGCACATTACCTGAGCGGAATATTTACGAATAACATAGCATGACTCCCCACAAAAGTTAAATAATAGCTATGAACAAAATACATAATCAAGTCACTGGGCATTGTTTTGTACTTAAATTTGTACAGAAATGACACTTCCTCCACCGTCTTGACAATTCCTGAAGTCCCTTGCTGCTTCGCCGGCCTTGTTGGGTAGTGTAGCATCCACTGGCTGCACACCTCAGCATTTTCCAGAATGTAGTATGTCATCTGGGTACCGTTCCTCCATGCTGAGCATTCAGACATACCGCTCATAGCGCATACTACATTTCATCTACTACGCAGTAAACAGGTATGCGATTTTGGCCACACCCATAGTTTATCACTTTTTCTATGAGGAGAAGAAAAAAAGGGTTATTGGGTTTTGAATGTCACGCCTTCTGAAATGTGGTAGCAATACTCACGGAACTTGTTAAAAGAAACAGAAGCGTAACGTTATTTTTAATTTATTTTTATTTTTTTAAAGCAAATTTTGGGGAGGCACGCAGAGGATGTGTGAGCATCCCGCCTTCTCCTCAGAAACACCCGTTAGTGTTAGTGTTTCCGGATATTTCCTTACCCGGCCGTGTCCGTGTTCCTGTCAGCGCTGACACTGTCCTCCTGAGGTCTCTGTGCTGGTGAGTGTCTGTGTGTGGGCGCCAAGATGCGCAGGTGTTTCTAGTGAAAATTAAAGCACTTCTGAAAGACACTGCTTGGTTCTGGAGTCCTCGTTCTGTTGCAATGTCAGGTCTGGGGTAAAAGTGGGAGGTGCCCTCTACTGGAGGGAGGAGGGATGACGGCTAGAGACCTGGCATGGATAGGATCTGACCACCATGCGGGGTTTCATACATAAGTGTGTTGGATCATGGCTAAATCATCAAATTATTAGGTGGTTCTGTTCAGTCCAAGCCCAGTTGGAGCTTCTTTTCAGGAAGAAGAACATCTGAAGCTGACTGCTTCATCTGAGCCCTGCAGTAATACGGTGATTTTAAACTTTTTCTTAATTAAATATGCACTTTGACTTATAGCAAATCTGACATACCGTCTTGATCCCTCTTTGGTGAATAACTGATGCCGATGAGTGAATTTATTTGTGATACTAAAATTAAGTGATTAGAAGATGGACTGATGTATAATACAGTACATGCATGTGCATAGAAGCATCGTGCTTCATCATTTGATGTTTTGGACATTGAAGTCAGCTTCATTTAAGATTCTTTTCATGTGTGTCATATTTCTTGCTTGAAATGTATCACCAGGCAGGTTGACAGACTACATTCCAAGCTTTTTATTTGAACATCCAATGATCGCTGTCTCAGAATAGCACCTGTCAAAAGGTTGGTCATCGGTCGTGACACGTACAGTGATGTGAAATTCTCCATGGCAGATTGTTGTAGTTGGATAATAGGGACATTTCTAAAAAGGTTCTAGCAGCATGGAGTCATCCATCCATCCATCCATCCATCCATCCATCCATCCATCCATCCATCCATCAGATCTGATTTTTGTTTGGTGTCTTCTGAGATGGAGGTGGGTCACCTGGCTACAAATACACCACAACTGCAGCTTTGCTGTGACACAATCAGCAGCTCACTATCAGCCTTCATCCAACCAGGCTGATAAAAAGGTGGAGGTGTTAATGTGATTGCACCAGTTCTATGTCGTGTTGTGGACACAAGGGGGCGCTACCACGACAGGTCTTTCCTTCCCAACGCCCCATACATTAAGGCCAGCTTTTCGAATTGCGGCCCCCATTCGCGTAGGTAGCTGTAGTCCTGCGATGCGTTGGAGGGGCTGGCCACCAGTGGACTCAGGGACCCAGCTCTGGAGTCCTCCCCTTCGTAAGTGTAGGTCTGCAGGGAGTCATACGGCGGGCGCCATGGGTCGGTGTTGGCCTCCTGCAGCTTGGCCAAGAGAGAGTCATGCAGAAAGCCACGGAGGCCCTTAGCCTCGCCGCGGCTGTCTTTGATGATCCACATGGTCGCAAGGTCAAAGGCCACGGTATCGACTTCGCCGCCGCCCTCGTCGTCGTAGTGCACGATGTTCTCGTGGGCAGTCAGCTCCTCGTCCCGGGGGTAGTATCTCCTCCCACGGCTCCTCAGCGACACGATCAGCAGGACGGCGACTGCGGGAGAGGAGGCGCAGTCAGGGGGAGAAGATCCTGAGCAAGCCCCGGGGCAGAGGACATCGGTAAGCGGTTACCCAGTGAGAGGAGCGTGCAGGCCAGGATGGCGAGCAGAGCGCCGCGGCTCAGTCCTCCGGAGTGCAGTGGCTGCGGCTCGGCCGTGCAGCTCAGCACGTCACCGCCTGCATCGCACCGGCACACGCGGACGGTCAGCGTGCTGGTGCCCGTCTGGGCCGGCGACACCCCGTCCCGGATGAGGATGGTGAGGTGGTAGGTGGTCTGATCCTTCACGGAGAACCCTTCTCTCAGGACCAGGACCCCAGCTGTGTTGTCTTTGGAGATACGTATTTATCAGCTGATGCTACTATTCATGATCGTCATTATAACTATCATCATCATCAGGGGTTAAGGTGGGGCGGAATGATCCGGAATGGCATTCCGGCACCTTCGAATAGTAATATCTGATTGGCTTCATACATAATAATGTCAAGCGAGTACATCTTTTGTGCTGCAGCCTGGCGTTCTTTCCGGCTTGTGCCATCGAAATACTTAACGAATCAGAAACTAATGCCACCCTATGGCCCTGCCCCTACATTTGACACACGTAAATAAATTTATGATTGTGGTTTTACCTAGCTACAGAAGGGCAGCGGGCAAAAAATACAGTAGTTGCAATTTCAAGTGCGACGTTTCAAGAGAGCTCAAGAAATACACAGGCTGTTTTATGTGCAACTTGGCTATCTGTTCTGCTGGTTTTGCTAGTCTTCATTTTCACCCTGTGTCCAGACTAGCACAGAGTTTTCAACCCCCAAAAATGGAGACTTCTATCGACACTCTAACAGCCTATACTTTTAAAAACTCTATTTTAGAGTTGGAGTGTGGATGAGTGGAAGCGATGACATTTGAAAACGCAGACTGTAAAAGCACCCTGATTGGTCCTTTCTCATCACATGGACCATCCCTGATTTGATCCCACTTTAGATACACTCGCAGACTCTAAAAGCACCCTGATTGGTCCTTTCTCATCACATGGCCCATCCCTGATTTGATCCCACTTTAGATACACTTTCCTTGTTGCTGTCAAGTATGCAGATAAGTAGTGTGTTACAAGGATGACTATTTTATATTTGCACAAAAAAAAGGTAATTTACCGATCACTATGTTAAGGTGCGTGTGCCCCGTATAGGTTAATAGCTGTGTCGTGTACGTTTTGCCTTGTTTCAGTGTGTATACAAATAACTTTGTAAACTATGTGAAAATGCCTGAGAGGATGGAGATCGTTTTTCGTTTGGTGGTAATTTGGAAGTTATTTGCGGGCCAGTCGTTTTCCCTCACTCACTGCAAAACCAGATCTTCAGGCTCTCCCCCCTCCAAATCCCACTTTCAGACCTGATCATCATCATCATCATCATCATCATCACCAAAACTATCATCATCACCACCATCAGTATCATTTTCACAAGCACAACCACCATCATCATCATCATTATCCTCATCAGTATCATTTTCACCACCATCATCATCATCCTCAGCATCATCGTCACAATCACTATTGTCATTTTCACCACCACCGTCATCATCATCCATCGTTTCATCACCATGACTACAATCACCATTACTACCATCACCATCATCATCTAATAATAATAATAATAATAACAATAATCTATGCTGTTTTGAGATGCCAATGCCAGCACACATTCCTCTGGGACTGACATGCGAGTCAGAGCCAAACAGGGACCATCTGTCAGCGGGGGGGGGGGGGGGCACGG
>JAODKF010000089.1:6436191-6450435 GCA_026779585.1 Mormyrus proboscirostris
GCCACAGTCACAGAGTACTCAGCTGGTTGGTAGAAACAAAACCTTGGTCTGGATTTGTAGCTAATGGACCTGAAATGGCCAACACTGTCCAAAACAAAATCAAAACAAAGCAAATCTCATAATCTCACTCCAGACCCACCGCACAAGACCCGTTTGCACTATACCCAAGCTTACATTTTATTCATTTATCTATTTGTCCACGTTTGTCTCATCATTGCAAGTCTTTTAAAAAAAAATTCTGCTATGTATATTTCTTTTGAAAAATAATTTTTTTTTTTGCTTTATTCTAATGACTCTTTGTATTTTTACCTTTAGATTTTTAGTTGTTTGTTTAATTTCATGACACCGCCTACACAAAACGAAACCCCTTGCACTCTGTATTTGGCGAATACAAGATTCTGATTCTGATACACACTGTGTCAGTGGGATTACTAGTCTGCCGGCAGCGATTCGCTAACCACTGTTCTAACGCAACCTCTGTGTACTAATGAAGTTCGCTAGGGGCCTGGTGAAGCACAGTGAAGCCTGGCTAGCTGATGGGGCAGCATGATGGCGGCTGTCTGATTGTCTGAGAGATGCCGGCATGTATATGCGTGTATATATGCGCACAAACGACAAAGGGGAAGACGAACAGCTGACTACCATGGCTTGTTTATGATTGTGTGACATACAAAAGCCCATCATACACACTATATATATTGCAACAAATACAGAAGAACAGAGATAACTGATCTGATGTATGTCATCCATCCATCCATCCATCCATCCGTCCATCCATCCATCCATCCATCCATCCGTCCATCCATTATTACTTTGTGTATTGAAAGGATATTGTAAAAAAAAAATTAACGTTGATTTGAAAATTCTTAAATGATTATTATCATTTGCTGTGGTTTTTACATGCTAATTTATTTACTGTTACATTGACAGTGCTAATAGCGGCCGCCCGTTGTTTGTAAGCTTACCTAGGGCGGACATCTCGGGTACGGTGGCCTGATAGGGTCCATCCAGAAACTTGGGCTCATTGTCATTGACGTCCTGGATGCGTATGGTGAACTGGGAGTCTGGTTCCAGCGGGAGCCCCGTGTGCCGGTGCAGAGCCCGGGCCCGCAGCATGTACTGGGCCTTGGTCTCACGGTCCAGCCTACGCAGGGCATGTAGGTCTCCCGTGCTGGCGTCCACGGTGAACAGGGTTCCCGCCCCCTCGCCGGACACCATGTACTCGACGGAGCCATCGCCTGAATCCAGGTCCGAGTGCAGCTGACCGGGTTGGGGGGCATCACAATATCTTGGACTACTTAACATTTAAAGTGGAAACACTTGTGCTCTGGAGTCACATTATGCTGCTATATGTAGCTGACGGAGAAGATGCTTCATGCAGTTACGTTTCACTGGAGCTAATCAGTTACTTCCATGTAAAAACGAGGCCCATGTGACCCAAGTATCTGTGCCGTGTGTTAGAACCAGTTCATAAGATTCTACGCGATATGAAAGAACAGGACCAGCACAAAGTAAGAGTTAGCTATCACCCTAACGCTAACCCTAATGCTAATGCTAACACTAATCCTTATGCCAGCTCTAACGTTAATGCCAACCCTAATGCTAATGCTAACCATAATCCTAAAGCTAAGGCTAATTTTAATGCTATACCTAATCTTAATCCTTGCCCTTGTCATAACCTTAAGCCCCCTGCCAAAAAAAAAGCTTTCTGCAAAAGCTTCAGACAGACAGCAGAGAGATTTGTTTACTTCCGTATTTCACAACGTGTTGTGTGGTGAGAATTGTGGTCTTCCAAATGTTCACCTTTGGCTCCCAGCACCATGCTCAGCCTTTTCATCTTTGGGAATGGTTTATTAATGCTTCTTGGCTTTCATGTCTCTCGGCCCTGGGCTCTCCGTGGGTGCCTGTTGAATATGGATTACTCTGAGGCCTCCTACCTTGCCCACATAGAGCGGCTGAGGTCCAGCGTACTCCTCCAGCACGTAGAACTGGTTCCAGACCCAACGCCTCCTGACCCTCCGCAGCTGCTCGGCCTTCTCCAGCCCTTGGATGGGGAGGAGCTGGACCAGAGCCACGATGCCCCACCAGCAGAGGTCCATTCTGAGAGGCGGGCTGCTGGTGACCCCCATCGCCGGGCAGATGTCTGCGGGCGGGAGCAATGGGTCACATCGAGGTAACACGTTTTCGCACGGACCTAACATCCTACTGGAACCAAGACGTAGTACTTTACATGCTACACTTCCCATCATGCAGTGCTGGTTAACCCATTAGGCGACATCGGGTGGCATACTCTGAGGGGGTGTCGACTTAGCAAGCCAGTATCGCTCTGTCTCGGATGGGGGGGGGGAAGGCAAGCTTGCAAAGGGGTGCCTCAAGACCTTAAGACTCACTACTCCGTGATACTACCTGTCATGATGTCACATGTAATCACAATCTAGAACAAAACACTACTACTTACCTAACTTGGGGCAATGATAGCAGTGATATCACACTCTATTACTGCCTGCGTCAGGGGACTCCCCATTAAGATTTTTCAGTGCTGTGCACAGACTTTTTGAGGGGGAGGTGCTGAAACGGGCTGGGGAGCCATGGTAGATTTCACATTGACTGGGGAATCGTTTTCAGTCATTTATAAATCGGCAAAGCTATCCAGAGCTCCGGCCAGAGAGTCCTGGGGAGTCACTCAAACCAATTCACTGTATATTATATAGTGCTTTTCACAACATCCCAAGGCACTTGACAAGAATTGCCCCAAGGCACTTCACAGGAGTGTATACCATTAATATGCATAATTACATTGTTTATAAAAAATGCATGAAATTGGGGAAAGGGAAAGAAGGATTGGCAGAAGATGAAGGAGATAAAGACCCAACAGTAGAAAAAAACAACAATAAACAACAAATTTATTTTTGTATAGCATGTTATCGCAACATTACATCGTCTCAGAGCGCTTTACAGCATCCCCACACAAAGCCCCCAGTGAGTAAAGCCATAGGCGACAGTGGCAAGGAAAAACTCCCTAGAAGGAAGAAACCTTGGGAGGGACCAGACTCAAAGGGGGAGCCCATCCTCCAGGGGCCGGCAGGGAGAGTCAAATAGGAGAGATGGCTAAGTGCCAAGTCACACTGTCCAAATCATAAAATTTGAGACACAACCGGGGAGTAGGGGGGAGATGACAAGCCGGTGCCGACGCTCCCTCTGATCGCCAGGCAACCAGAAGTAAGGCAGCGGGTCATACAAGGAAGATGACACAGGCAGAACGGCGAGCTGGATGCAAGGACGTCATGGGTAGTGGCGACGTCACATGTAGCGGGGTGTGCAGGATTGAGGTCTCCAGGCAGCACCCCCCAGGAGGAGCAGGGGAAACGAAATACCTGTATGCAATTAGTCAAAGTAGGGGAGACTATAGGCACTGCTAACAGTTAGGTGAGTGCAGTATGAAGTGCAGTGTGCAAGCTCTGGCAGATATGGCTATGGCAGCATAAGTAGGAAGGAGTTACTGTAGTAGGTGGGACCAAGGTCAACTGGCTGCCTGCAGAGATAATCTGAAATCATTCGGTGGCTGTTTAAAGTGCTGAACCAGTGTGATGCTTTGAATAATGTAACAATGCGTATAGGCTTTAGCTTTGAAAGTGTGGAACCTTCCAGAGCATCAAACCAAATACCTGCTTTGATCAGGCCATGCTTCAGTCCTGAGTGACAATGGAGAAGGGCTCCACTCACCCAGGAAGAACCACGCTAAGGACATTAGGGGGACTAACTGCTGATTTTGGGGCATTTCTTGGATATTTAACATGTAGATGTAAGACCTTGAGATGGATCATATTCAACCCATAGATTTTCTACTTCATCGTGAGCAGAAAGAGAGCGGAGTACAGCATCTTATTCCATATGCACTTGTTCAGAACATCCACGCGTTTTAAAAAGAATGCTGCCACACTAATGGCATTCGCTCTTTTCTTAGGAAAAGCAGCAATCTCACAATCTGCGATAACCTGTTCTTGAGTGGCTCTGTGACTTTCATAGCTCCGCGGCAAACTCTGACGTAAATAACGATCACGCACTTTTAGACCTGCTGTCAGCTTCACTCTTTCCTTCGACAGTTGACTTTCCATTGATTGGGATGAAAAACAGTTCTTAAAATATCATTGCCTGACATTTAAATTCAAATTTTGATGAGCAAGTGGTGATTCAGCTGAAGACTAAAAAGGATTTTGAGAGAATTATGATGACTGTCATTAGATCACTGTTAGTGACCTTCTCTGGCAACAGATTTATATAAATCATTATCAGATTTTTTTTTTCCTGCATGGCTACAGGTATTCATTTAATTGATATAAACTCCTCCAGCCAATAGGGGGCACTGGAGCCATTGCGGTTATCCTCTCATAACCCTATCAAGAATCTGGAAAGACAAGTGTTCAGACAAAGACTTTAAAGCTGGTTGTTACACATGTTGGATGTGACTTTCTTGTAAATGTAACACCGTTTGCCTACGTCCCCTCTTTTGTTGACTTTGGGCATTGTCTCTTTGCCACCCTGCCGGGTTTTACCCTGAATTCCAGCTAAACCACCAGTAAACTTAGGCTGCCTATAGTTAAGTCCTTGCTGCATTTTTTCTGACACGTACAAACCAGTATAAGTTGTAGCACAGTACTGTAGCTTTGGCAAATCCTATGGTAAATACTTACTGCCGCAGGAGTTCTTACTATAGTAACTTATTATGCATCAGTGCAAAAGTACCACGGAGGCAAGCCGAGCCACTGTTTCTGTGTGCTGTATGATGCCTGTTCTGCTGTTTTCATTTGTACTGGGATGAACGTCTGGCTGTTTAGTCTTTACTGGGAGGCGTCAGTTTGTCTTAATCTATGCTGGGATTGTCATCCCTCCTTCCTTTTTTACATATAACCATAACAGCTGTGTGAAGTGAAAAATAACCACATATTTCTCATCCAGTCCATCTACATGGATGTCTGCCCTGTGCTGCAATGTCCCTCGTGTTTTTGGCTTTCAGTCGCCACCTTGTGGCCTCGCCTTGGGCAGAGGCAAGATGCAGTGGCCAAGAAATGCTTGCTTGAATGGTCATGACTACAAATCCCAGGAGGGTTACCCCCCACCCACCACACACACACACACACACACACACACAGACACACACACACACACACAGACAAAGTCCCCCCAGGACCTGCCAACTCAATAACTTGACTCGGCCCCTTCACTACTTTGTAAAAATGTTTGTGAGCAGCTGACTTTGTTTAAAACCCAGCCACCCAGCTAAATTGTGTCACCTGCGTTTAGCTTGTGATCAAGGGGCCCTCTCTGAGTCTCTATCTCTATACATACAAACACACGCACACACACACGCACAGACACACACACACACACTGGCGCGATCTGGCTGCTAATAAAAATGTTTCCATTAACAGTAGCTACTATGAAACCAGTTAATAAAAATGGCAATGAGGGTGACTGCAAGTTTAGCTCTTTGACAGCTTCAGCGCGGAAAATTGACCGTGAGCTTAAACAAAAGGCATTTTGTGGACGCGGCCCCTGGAGGCGGGGAGGCAGATTACATGCAGCTTAGAGCGGTCTGATGAAGCTGACAATACTCTGCATTTGCACATCCGCTCATGTTCCTGTGTCCGACTGGATTCCAATCACACCTTAATGGTCTGACGCTCACCGTGTCTCAGGGGCACGGAAATCTAATCCTCCAAAGTCGAGCCCCCCGCAGATAAGCCGTTTTTTCATTACTTCTTTCCGTACACAGGAATCACCAGGTGAGGAGAAGCTTACGGGAAAAAAGAAAATAACATTGGCGAAGAAGCAATTTAATGGAGAGACCGGTGGCTGTCGAGGGGCTGATATTCATGAAGCAGGGGAGCTACGTGCCGTCAGAGAGTGCGAGGATCAGCACAGGGGGCCATTTCACATTTCGGGGGGGTGACACATACATGTAGATCATGGCAAGGGGGTGGGGGGGTGGAGTATCACACGTTCTGAGGCTGAGGTCCCCTAACCTCTCACTACTTAGAATGAAAACCTTGCACAGATTGGCGGCTTCCGCCAAGCGATCCAAGCAGGTTCAGCTCTGTGAGACGATGTGAGATACCTGTCAGCCATATCCTCCAATTCCCAGCAATGCTGCAGCCTCCTAGGAGTTTAAACCGCTTTTACTTGCCATTTGCAGAAAATATCGTACATTGGAACATGTTCTTCCACATCGACAATCTTGCTTTTCTCTTTTTAAGAAACACTCACACACACGCGCCTTTATATTCATGTTTTTGTGGGAACCGTCCATTTATTTCTGTGGACAAATCCCTAATCCCAACAATGACAACCTTAACCCCTACCCAGCCCTAACATTAAACATAAGTAAGCCCACGGTCAGCGATTCATCTAGCACCACTGGGGGGGGGAGTTAAGGGTCTTGCCCATCTGAGATTTGGCTACCCTGCTAATCATGGGATTTGAATGAACATACACCCAACCCCCTAAAACCTTTATAAACTGATCACATCACACACTCACTTATAGGTGAGTGCGTGGACTCAGTATATTGCACAACATAGAACTGCAAGAAATGTTTGATGTCCCACTGCACACATCAACAAAGAACTCTCCCCTACTGTCTACTGGAACCACATTTCTGTGTTTGAAACCTTATTTCTATAATGCCGCTGGCCATTTGCTGTTTTTCTTGCCTGCGCTAATCCCCATCTTCGTCCCATTCATGCACCCACACCTTGTTCCCGAGTCAGCATCTCTGCGGTCACCTGTTTCCTGTGGTGTTCAGCCCAGCGGACTGAATCTCAGCGGGGGGATGATGGGCAGGGGGCTTGGTGTTCGTGTCTTGGCTGATCTTGCAGCAGGAACTCATGGTCACTGAAATCCTCGAGTCTTTCATACAGTAACGTTGCACCTCAGCTATGGGTTCGCCGAACACAACTTATACACAGACACTGTGCACTTTACAGCTGTGATACTAGCATCACCAGAGTTTACTTTGCATATTCACAATTTATTTAATTCACCCTTTATTCCCTTCATTTTTAGTATCTCCTGCTGCTTCTGACTGTAGGTGGGGAGTCTAGTGCAAAATTTCATTTAAATTAAATTTGTGCTGAAATTGCTGGAAATGATTATTTTCTTAGGAAAACCAACAATGTCACAGTCTTTAATAACCTGTTCTTAAGCAATGTGCGTAATCTGCGACGTAAATAACGATTGTATACCTTCACTTTCAGACCTGCCGTCAGCCTCACTGTTTCATTCAATAGCTGACTTTCCGTTGATTGGGATGAAAAACGGTCCTTAAAATATCGTTTCATGCAATATATATTCCAGAAGCCCTGGGGGACACCCATTAAAACGCACCTTCTTCCTTGAATGCTTGGCCAATAGATATTTATGCTTCTGATTTTCAATGTGACTAGTTAAATCAGAGGTGGGGAACCTGCTTCCATGCAGGGCCGGTGTGGGTGTGGGTCTTTGGGATGGCCTCTACATAATCAGCCAATAATAAAGCAGTGGTTCTCTACTCCAGTCCTGGGGACTCGCTGTTATTGGCTGATTGAGAGGTCATCCCAAAAACCTGCGCCCACACCGGCTCTCCATGGAACAGCTTCCTCACTCCAGACTTAAATAGACCCCAGGGATTAACCACAAGCTTGTCACAGTTATGCCATTGACTTGTTGAGGGCTTCTCCAGCAGCTGGCAAACAGACTGGAATGAGATAATGATCAAATTATATTTCGCAGATTTCTTGCCTCTAAAACTGTCTGTCTTTCCTGGAAGGATGCTCCCGCCTCCTAAGGCAAGCCGAAGGGTGCGTCTGTTCTTTTTCTCGTTCAATTCAAATGCTTCTTGACAAGTGTAGAGATTGGTAAATGATTCCAGGGGCTAAAAAGCAGAGGACGTCTTAGAAGAACACGCCCTGCGTGCGCTGTCAGAATTCCGAGAGCCGGAGAGCCGAACCCTTGGGCGGTGCACAACCTCGGTTCGGAAGCAGTCTTTCCAGAGAAGCACACAAATACACAGCCACCGACCAGGATCTGACAGTGTCAAATGTCAAGTGAAGCGTGGTGTTATTTAGCTAAACTAAAATAGCCTGCAAATATGACTGATAAAAGGAAATTAGGAGAAAGAGTTCATAATCAAAGAGGTTTTATTAATATCTGCATCAATCGCAGCACTCTGTGGTGGGGGGGGGGGGGCATGGTGTGATGTAGGCTGTTTTCTACCTCACAAGCAGAGCAGATGGCCATCGCCCCATGCTGACTTTAAATCTGCTGCTGCCATTTTTTTTTGTTTTGTTTGTTTGTGTTTTTCAACACAAATATACTAAATATAGTATACAGTATAGTTCACCCATTGTGCACCAATTATCCCGGTCACAGGGGTCACAGGAACCGGAGGTCATCTCTGTGAAGAATTCTGATTCTTAGTTTTGTGTGTTCCTAAGTTTAACAAATTATTTGGTGGTGAAACTACAGAATTTGTACTTTTCCCACTTCTATTACACTCATGTTTATTTCGATTGCTGGTGGTCGAGCGTATTCACTCGAGCCAGGCCGGGGACCCCCGTCAGCATTAGCCTGTAGCTGTTAAAACACATTAGCATTAGCATGTAGTTATTGACTTCCATTAGCATTAGCCTGTCGTTGTTAAAACCCATTATCGTTAGCCTGTATCCGTTGAAACACATTAGCATTAGCCTGTAGTTGTTAAAACCCATTATCGTTAGCCTGTATCCGTTGAAACACATTAGCATTAGCCTGTCGTTGTTAAAACCCATTATCGTTAGCCTGTATCCGTTGAAACACATTAGCATTAGCCTGTAGTTGTTTTAACCCATTAGCAATAGCCTGTATCTGTGAACTCCCGTTAGTATCAGCCTGTAGCTGCTTACCAATTCCCGCAGCGACGGGAGGCTCCAGCTGCTACTTGGCTTGCAGCTTAGCCCCAGGCGGCGGTCATTTATTAAAGCCGTGACAGACGCCTGTCAGAAGCGCCGCTGGACACAGCGGTATACCGCGCCGCGCTCTGTGCTCTACCCACGTTTGCGGTCACGCCAAATGCATTTGTACTTTATCCGCAGCTGTTCTGTCGGGGGATGACCGTACAACTCCCTGCTGGGCAATGAAGTACTATCATGTTTCCCTAGATACGGACAAGACATTTAAAACATATATAGTCCATTCATCCATCCATCCTTCCATCTGTCCATCTTCCTGTAATCAGGGCTGGGTTGTGACTGAAAATCAGCCCAGGACTCCGAAGACCCCCTATAGCAGAGGTTTCCCATGATATGTTTTGCAGGTCAGGCCAGGGATCCCCCCCCCCCACAGTAAAGGGTACCCCATTCATTTTGCCAGCCCACATACTAATCGGCCTATCAGGAAAATACCCATTATGGCAGGTGGCCAATGCAGGCCTGCCTGAAAAGCGCAGGAAAGCAGTGCTATTTATCCAGTGCAGCTTAAATTCCAGTTCATAAAATCTATGGTCAGAATTTGATGCTCGTTTCTGTGTTTGGTTTCTGGTCTATGCTTGGAGATAACTCTTATAAAGCAATAGAGGTTAATATAAAGCTAAGAAAGGACGACAGAGAGAACTTTCTGGAAAACAAAAGATCATCTGCTTGGGTGGAAGACCTTGCTACACACAGTAACAGCAAAGTGTTACGAGCCGTTTTGACACCAGATAAACACGGGACGCGGCACTGCGTTGATGCACTAGATTTGGGCTGGCAGCTGCAGTGAAAAGGCGTATTTCATCAGCTGAGGGTACATCATCTACCAGCAGCGAGAAAAGCATGTGAACATGCTGGGGTCTGTACTGGTGGATCCCTGCCCAGTTAATTACTATACAACAACACGTCAAATAATTCAACTGGTGCCAGACTGGTCCGGGGAGAGCATTCTCAGGGCTCATTCCTAAATTTGGGGAGTGTCTGTGACAGCTGGTCTTTCCAGAACAAAAGCAGAACTTGGACCCATTAGGAAACACAGATGGCCACATGGGGCACCATCTTACAGCAGAGAGGTCCAGGTGGGAGCAGCTGACTCTGACTGGGTCGAGGAACCAACATGCCACAGAACTTCAGCTCAATGTGGACCTTGGTGGACTGTGAGCCCCTCCCCCCCCCCCCTCCCATGAGGCCCAGCTTCTTTTTACACTTTTTCACAAACTTACTGTATCTGAAGCTCAGCACTGTCATATTAAAAGCTGATGTACAGGCCACACTGCCTTCTTGATGAATATAAACTACATCATTATCTTCCAAAAAGCCAAAAACGTGGATACCCCTGCGCCGACTGCCAGATGGTCCCTGCTAACAAGGGTTAAAGTGCAAATATTAACTTCACTCTTCTATATGAATAGACGTGTTTGATGCCAAGACGTCTTCGTAGGAGAATTTTCTCTGTATGCGCAATACCGTTTGTGTTTGCAAAGCAGTCCCACACTCTTACCTGCTTACCTGCTTCAGGACGTTGTCCAAGGGCCCTTGATCATCACGTCATAAAGCAGGTACTCTGTGAGATGAAACGGTATTGTGCATGCAGAGAAAATTCTCCTACAAAAACGACCATCCCAAGCCAAACACGGCGGTGAAAACATATCGAGCCATCTCAGTTCCTGTCTATTTTCTGAGACGGCTAAGGTCCTTCAACATCTGCTGGACGATGCTGCGGATGTTCTACGAGTCTGTGGTGGTCAGTGCCATCATGTATGCTGTTGTGTGCTGGGGCAGCAGCCTGAGGATCATGGACACTACAGACTCAACAAGATCATTAAGAAGGCCAGCCAAGTTGTGGGAGTGGAACTGGACCCTTTCAATAAGGTGTTGGAGAGGAGAACATTGTCCAAAATAAGGACAATACTGGACTTTCCTTCACATCCGCTCCACTATATGCTGAGCAGCCGCAGGAGCTCGTTCAGCAACAGGCTTAAACTGCCACGCTGCACAACTGAGAGACACAGGAAATCATTCATGCCGGTCGCAATAAAACCGTTTAACTCACATATCTGATCACTCAAACCACAATCCACAAACAGAAGCACAAACACCTTATGTGACCATGTATACTGTGTATACATTTCCTGTAATAAAACAGGTACTATGCAAATTATGTTTAATCTATGCCAATGTTAACATAATTGCTGCTATAGGTTTTTATTTTTATTGGTTATTTTATTATTTCTATTTTATTACTTTATTGTTCTATTGTTCTACCTAAATCCCTCCTATCATTTGTACATAACTTTCCTAAATCTTTTATTTTCATCAGGTTGTTTGTTTTTGTAATGTAAGAGAATTTCCCCACGGGGATTAATAAAGTAATTCTGATTCTAGAATTTCCAAAACCACTTTCATTTAATAAGCAAAGAATTACAAAGGATGGAAGACTCAACTTAATGTGATATATGGAGAGAACTAAATCCAAACTATGACGTACAAGTCTGGAAAAAATTAAGAGAACGCTCGATATTTAATACATGCATTTTTATATCTTGGTTTAAAGCCGGTTCTGCTGGCAGAAGGCTACTCTGCAGGCTGCTTCCAGGCTCAAAGTGTCTAAGACAACAGGACACAAGAAGAAGCTGGAAGCAGGAGACACTGGAATGACTAAAAACCAGCCAGGTAGAGGGGCAGAAGCAACTCCTGCCTCATGCCTGAGATGACTGTCAACTTATTAGTGCCTCATGAATCGGAGGATGACCTCCAGTGACCTTCAAACGGAACAGAGGGGCGGACATTTCAGGTCCAGAAAGTAAAAATCCAAACCAGGATTTTGTTTCAACCAAGCAGTTTAGCATAAAGCATCACAGTCACAGAGAACTCGACTGGTTGGTTGAAACAAAATCCTGGTTTGGATTTTTACTTTCTGGACCTGAAATGTCCGCCTCTGAAACGGAATGGGAATGGGCCATTGAGTGACTCAGCAGGCTGAGTCTCTCTGCCTGTGCTCAGATTGCCAGTTTGAGTCTCAGCCTTGGCAGAGCGGACACCTGTCTGAAAGTCCATGGCAAAGCCCCTAACCCTCCGTTTAGGAGCGATGCACACTAGCTGACTCAGTGCTGTGGCCCCTGAGCTAGGGAGCGCAAGACAGGGTCAGTGGAGAAAAGCATTCCAAAGTAGCTGCACTTGTGCAAATGGCAAAGCGTGTTTGTGTTAAGTGGTGAGAAGGGCACTGCTAGGACAGTTCATGTCAGGCTCCCAGAAACAGGACTGAAGACCCATAAAGCAAGGAAGAAGCCCTTCATTAATGAGAAGCAGGGAAGAACCAGGCTGCAGTTCACAAAAAAAAAAAATTATATTTTACACAGACAAATAAAATGAGAAATGAGTGAAACTGAAAATTTTGCTGTGATGTCTTAATTTTTTTCAGAGCTATTTATCTCATTGAGTCATGGTGTCTATGTTGGGGTTTAATTAAGCTGATTCTTCCCCCCCCCACGCACACACATACACACATAAAATCTAAACACAAATCTCATGGCACAGACCGTAACGCAAGCCTACCTGCAGTAAGCCTGCCTCTGGTCAGTCAGTGACCGTGTAGAACCTTCAGAAGTTCTCCGCAGTCATGCTCTCGCCTTCTGCGTCCACACGCCGGCACGCTGTTTACTCGCCGGTGAGCGTATACAGAATCAATCCCAGCGAGCCCAACAAGATCACAGGAGTGAGGTGTCAAAATTTCCGTCTGTTACCTGCAGCCACACCGATTTGCCCGATCCACCCCCTACCCCCAAATCTCTGGAAGAGGTCTGGTTTGGTCTTGAGCCCCTACACCATCTCATAAAGGTGTTAGCTTCGCCAAACTTCCACCTCTCCCTCTCTCTTTCCATCTCTCCTCCCTCTCTCTTTCTTCATGCTCCTCCACCCTTCACGCACAGCTGAAGAGAACTGCGTCCACTGTCCCCGGAGCTGGAGACACTCCAGACTGCGAGTCTTCCCCCGAGTGAGTAACAGATGTCAGGTCTGAGGGTGGCCAGTATGGTACAGGATGGCCAGGCTTAGTCCCTCGGTACCTGACCTTAAGATCCACGTCTCCGTGGCCGAGACGCGTGACGATCAGAGACGACCTGCAAAGCAGACTGTAGTAGACAGTTATGTGGTGTTACATTAAGAATTACAAATTCATCTCAGCAGTAATACTGTCTCTGTGATCTAAGAAGAGATGTTAAAGAATGGATTCTCGTATCACAAAAAACACAAGAAAAGAATTACGCGGAAACTATAGGAAAGTCTACACAGAGCTTTGAAGGTTAAATTCTGACTCACAAGACTTGAAGAGTAACCTTTTGGATCTGGTAACTTTTTTTATCTGCAAAGTCATTGTCTTGTTATAAATGAATTGAGTCTGGAGGTACTTATTAATTCAGTTCAGAGCGTTTACCATCCAAGGGGAGACACTTAAGCACTGGAGCTGAGCTTTGAAAGCTCTCCCTTCAACATGGGAATCAAGCGCCAGTGCAGAACTGAACGCAGAATGGCAGCAAACGGGATGGAGGGGCCACGTTAGGGCAGAGATGAGCTTTGCAAGCCGTGTGTCTCCTCAGAGAGAGAAAGCACAGCGGAGAGGTACAGTACTGAGCCAAAGTCTTAGGCAGCCAAGGAAAATTATATTTAAATGATCTTGATATTGGTAACAGGCGAGTGCAAACGCAAACAGTGTCTCACTCCATTTAACGCGTCTCCAAGTGTGACTACAGTATGGCAAGGAAAAAAATCAGTCTGCAGATCTTGGATCTTAGTACAGATGCATGTTTTTGAATGGCAGGGATTCAGGAAAATGCCCCAAATTACACATGGATGTATCTCTGTCTTTAATAGTATAAGTATCACCTACACAAGTCTGCAGCTATTATATTACGCCTGTCAGAGTGTGGCAGCTCAGCCACTTCAAACCTCTGCTAAAATAACCCCAGCACTTGCAGCAACCGTACAATGCATCCATTTATTTTTTGACTCGACCACTAGCACACCGCGTATAGATAATCAATGAATCATAGACTTTTTTTTAAATAATTAAGTTAATTGATTAGGTGAGCTGGTGGTGAAATTGAATAAATACATTTAATGGCTAGGGTGCCCCTGAGGAGAGGTTTGGGAACTGAAGCAGTTTCCATCTAGCAAACCAACAAGATATCAGTAACGTTTTGGATCTAATCCAGTTGGCTGTCAGCGACCCTATCAGACATGAGGCTCTGGGGTGAATCCAGAATAT
>JAODKF010000089.1:6455741-6473786 GCA_026779585.1 Mormyrus proboscirostris
GGAAGTACAGGGAGTGCAGGAAGCACAGGAAATACAGGACGTATACAAGGCTAAGGGACTACAAGAAGCACAGGGAGTATAGGGAGTACAGGGAGTATAGGATGCATAGGGAGTACAGGAAGCACAGGGAGTATAGGGAGTATAGGATGCATAGGGAGTACAGGAAGTACAGGGAGTATAGGGAGTACAGGGAGTATAGGATGCATAGGGAGTACAGGAAGCACAGGGAGTATAGGATGCATAGGGAGTACAGGAAGTACAGGGAGTATAGGGAGTATAGGATGCATAGGGAGTACAGGAAGTACAGGGAGTATAGGGAGTACAGGGAGTATAGGATGCATAGGGAGTACAGGAAGCACAGGGAGTATAGGATGCATAGGGAGTACAGGAAGTACAGGGAGTATAGGGAGTATAGGATTCATAGGGAGTACAGGAAGCACAGGGAGTATAGGGAGTACAGGGAGTATAGGATGTATAGGGAGTACAGGAAGCACAGGGAGTATAGGATGCATAGGGAGTACAGGAAGCACAGGGAGTATAGGGAGTATAAAAAGCATGAGGAGTCTGAACTGTTCTCCCTTATAAAGTGGCACAGAGGGGGATGCTAATGATTCTGCAGGAATATGTCCATCCACCATGTCCATCCATGAAAGAGCAGTGGCTGGCCTGCCCCCAGGCTCTGGCTACCTCTGACACAAGCACACAAGCTAATTATGCATCCACGTCATCCTTAATCTCCCAGGTGGAAACTTTGGATGCCTAAATCTTAAGTAGGTGCATTAATTATTTATAGGAATGATTGTAAAGTAAGTTAAGAGGTGATTCTGCCTCTTGGCAGCAAGTCGGACAGAGTCAGGCCGATTCGGGCTGGACCTGGGCCCGGTGCCTTGTCCCCCTCTTCTTCTGGCTTACCTTCTGTCTCAGCAGTATGGCCGAGCACTGCAGGGGAACGCCCATCAGTTTGTGAGGATTCCATGTGACGGAGGTAGCCCTGGTGAAAAGGGGGGTGGTGTTTATCTCCGACGCACCGCTGTTCCGGCGCAGGAAGGAGCTGACACAACTATGTATTGACTCCATCTTTACTGATTATTTTGCAAAGAATAAAACAGGCATTTCATGTTCTCTTGTGTGTTCAAAGAGCGTTAGCGGAGCGGCTAAGCTAACGCGGGCGTGGTGCTGGGGGGCTTCGCACCTCTCGATCCCTCGCAGCTTCCCAGCATGTCTCCTGGACAGAAGGAGACCTCCCCCCCACGCGGCCTGCAGAAATGGATGCCGGATTATTAGCAACTGGATTTACCAACTTTCAGCTCTTTTACGATCCATCATTAGCATTTCATGCGCTCTTGTTCTCACTGATACATTCCTACGTCTTTAATTCACAAGTAATCGTGTCTGTTACAGCAATTGCACGCATCACTCAAATGAATCAAATGGGAAAACGATGATGTTTACAAGTGACAAAGGATATTAGCAGTAAACTGTGTTTCGAAATGTTTAGAAATGTTGACAAGCCCTGAAATGAAGGTGCAACTCTTCAGAGAGATCAAATTTCAACCCATGCTTTTTATCAGCAAGCTCTGCTGAGTGTGAACGTGAGCCGACTGTATCAGGCATCACTTATTACTCAGCATGCCGCGCATTTTATCTAAACTCTTTCAGACAAACCCATAGAATCCAAACTCCACATTCACAGTTAGGTCCCACGCAAGTCTTAGAACTTTACAAGATGCTAAACCGCTCTGGATACTTTTTGGGTGCCTTTTTTTTATACCTGACACCACTAACTTTAAGCAGCATCTTTTAGATCTGTCTATAAAAGTAGCTTGCTAGGGACTGCGGCACCAAGTTCATCATATAAGTATGGTAGATATGCCATTCGGTCCTGTGAGATGCTGTCCTGTTCTGTTGCCAGGGTTACTAAGGGGATGAAGATTTGCAGGTAAGAATTACAGTGGGTGATGGACAAGAGTGTGGGAGAGAGTGTTATATTGGTGGGGGGGGAGGCACAATTTAATAATTTAAAAGCAAAGGTCTGCTTTTTGGGGGATGTATGAATCCAAATAAAATATTTAGGAATATCTCCCCCCCCATCACCCCAAGTTACTGCATCCCTGCTAAAGGGCATTTTTAGCCTGAAAATAAGAGAAGCAGCTGAGGCGGCTGAATGGATGAAGATGTGTTCAGGCAGTACGTCAACGTGCATCCAGAGCCCGTGTCTCTCGCAGACGTCGGCGATTTCCGGGAGAGGATCAAAGGCCCCGTACACAGTGGTGCCGGCCGTGGCATTGACGTAAAAGGGGACCCGTCCCTGTCATGGAGACACGGAATCACAGACACAAAGAGACACAGACACGACGAGACACAGACACACAGACACAAAGAGACACAGACAGAAGCACACAGGCATATAGACACACAGAGACACAGACACGACGAGACAGAGACATACAGAGACAGAGATCCTGCATTATACATCACAAGAGGCAGCCTCTGCAGTATGACGGAGCTTGTAAGTCTGATTCACAGCTTGGTCACGTCACAGACACCCAGACAATCTGGATCACAGGAACATGGCCTACCTCACCTAATACAGAACACGCCACTTTACTTTATGCTCTTTATACTCTCACACACCTTTTTCAGCTGCTGAATATATATATATATATATTCCTTTTATACTATTTTCCTTTGTATTACATATTTGCTTTTAAGCACAGTCCAGGAAGCAGGTGTGACGACACGTTTCACCATACAGATGTACAGCATATGTTTGTCAGTCACTACCCTAAAGATATGTGATGATCACGACTTTTTGCTAAAATTTGGCAGTAGACTGACTCACCCCAGCCTTTGCTCTTGCGATGCCGGATTCTAGGTCAGAAACGATCATCTTCCCTCTAAGATCATGGAAGAGAAATAACAGATCAGTTTTAATCTCAGGGGAAGAAAACGGGAACGGCAACACTATACCAAGATTTATTAGTCAGTATCTTTCAGATTTGTTCTGTTTTTACCTCTTGTCACATTTTACCAAAAAAACATTCTCCGTTCCAATTCCCAGGACACCAGCAGCCTTTCTGATCGAATAGTGACTCTGAAAATGAATATTAATAATTAATAACGTGTCTACGGTCTCCGTGTATGGGATGAAAAAGACCGAATCCAAAAATACACAATGATCATTAAAAAGTAAAAGTTCCCTTTAATATACACCAGCAATAAGGCCTGATTTCCTTCAGCCTCTAGAGAAAATCATAAACAGCTTTTGAGAAATGCTGAATTTGCATGTCTCGCTCAGTCCGCTTAGACTAATGAGCGAAGTATGTTAAACTTCATGCATGTATTATGTATGTTTTGCGGTCATTACGTGTTCAGAAGTAAACAGGGCCAGTCTCGGACCACATGTCATCCCCTGTGCCTTCGTCTTCGGGAAGTACCTGTAGCGGGCCACCAAGATGCTGTACAGGTTGGACATGGAACCACCTGTAAGATGGACACTGAGGGTCTCAGCACCGGGAGACACAGGAGGACATGAGCCCAGCGAGACAGCCAGGCATGTGGTAAAGTTATTAGAAGTCAGGCTGACTCTTGCAGGACCTGGCATGAAGGCATCTGCTAGATCATTGTGACCTGGGTGTGTATCAGGCATCTATCTGTCCGTCTGTCCTCTTTCTGCCCTATTATCTATCTATCTATCTATCTATCTATCTATCTATCTATCTATCTATCTAATTTATTTGTTTGTGTCCTAATATTCCATTCATAATATTCTCTCTGTGTACCGTGTGTTTTCTTCAGTTCGCTTGCACTGTCTACTTAATTGCACTATTTCTTTGTTTGCGCTTTATGTACCTTGCTGCTCTATGCACAAGAATCCGGCATCAATATCCTCTCTTTTATCTTTTATCCTTCATTCTAACATGCTTTGATAATAAGAACCATTATCTGATATTTCAGGTGGGATTTTGATATGAATTGTAATTAATCATCTCATACCTGCAGGAACTTCAGCTTTCTGAGGTCTGCCACTGTTTAATGGCTCATTTTCACCGATAAAATAATTAATTGTACAGGTAAGAGCAGCAATAACCTATAACCTGGAATATCTGAGATTTATCCGTGATCCAAAATGACGTAAATATACCAGGGCAGAAGATGCCGTCTCCTTCCTCATGTTCCCAGCCCACTTTCTCTCGCATCTTCTTCAGAAGGACCTCCTCCATGAGGATAAATACTGGGGCGATTTCAAACGTGAACCTAAAGGAAGACGGAGGAACAGCAGTCTGTTAGCCGCCGGCCTGCCGCAGTCAGAAGCGGATCGCCTTGATGCCTGCAGAGGAGACACATACATGTTGGTGTTGGCCACCGACGTCACCCACTCGCCCGCCAGGCCGACGACATCCAGCCCCGATGAGAGCTGATTGAAGTAGCACGGGTGACCTGCGAGGTGGCACAAGTCAGTCTGACCCGGCGGCACGGAGAGGGCTTAGCTGGGAGACGCTCACAGTGCCCCAGCCTTGAGACTTCACACAGTGCTAGAAGGCTCCTTTTGCGGGAGCCCAACTTCGCGGCACACGCTGCGTAAATGCTAGCAGGTGAGATTAGCCTGTATCCAGTGCCTGGATTCTGAGATTAAAAGTGACTTTTCTGTTATATCACAGAGAAAAATACTGAACTCTATCCATGGAAAAACACTTCAAGAAACGGACAAAACCGATGGCTGTATTTTAGTTAAAAAAAAAACATTCATCGTGCAGATAAATAATACGAACTGTCCACCCACTAAATATAATAAATATAAAGTGGGTTTATGTAACCCGAGCCTGAAAAATAAGCTCAGAAGAAAACATTTGATTACATCAATAAAGAGAGAGCCTGGGAATTTGAGCTTCGCTTTATCAATATTGGTCTCCAGGATACAATATCTCATGATACAGAATCCCGCATGACACCTCAATGCACAGGGCTTGACTACATTCAAGATTTCACTGTTCATCACAATAGACTTCTGACAAGAGATCAACAGAGTATGATTTCATTGTTGCTATAGCGACAGTGCAACAGGTTCCATTGTGGTGTGAGGTTCCCTAAAAGAGACCCACAGCCCTAATGCCCCTGTTACAATGTCAAAGGATCCTCAGGTCTGATAAGTGGCTCCAGGGAAGAGCAAGCAAAGCATGTTTACCAGTTTTCACTCCATACTTCAACGTGTCTCTACAGTCCACCAGCAGCTGCTCCAGGTTTTCTGGCTGCTCTGGGAGCTCCAGGCTGAATCCTTCCAGGCCATCCTTGAGCTGGTGAGGGTGATGGAAGTCAAGCACTTTGCTGCTCCGGTCAAAGGTCGTCTTGACGTGTGCGAGGAGAATGTTCACCAGGGCTTGGAGGAAACCTTGGGTCAGTTCTTCGCCATCACGGTCGGGAAGCAGATCTGTATGGACGGCCGCTTGATGTCACTATCATCTCCAGCACATACAAAACAACCCAGCGCTGGACTCAACAGCACATCAAAAAGCTGAAATGGTTGTGTAATTTCAGGTTCTTAACCTCAAAACCTTCTAGTCCACATGCCAGTGCTGTAACCATGCTTGTTGTGTTGCATGCTGTTATTTTACTAAGCGTATTCTACTAGCAGCCCGCAAGAAGCTGGCAGTAGTTCAAGCACTTATGTAATATGATAAATAAAACAAGGCACATTATATAATTTAAATTAACGAACACAATGCGATTGGCTGCAAAAAGATTACACCCGCCCTGCACCGTCACAGCTTGGACTGCAGAACCTCAAATAGAAAGCCAAGAATTTGAAGAATTTGCACTGACATAGTTCACATCGTCCCTGTCTAAGCCTAAAAAATTGATTGTAAAAATCGGGCAGTTGCAGACCGAATGGACTGACAAACATTAACACCATTTATACTGCAATATTAATTTATGCTGCCGCAAAGTGTGGTACGGCTCAGAAACCCCACAAGTGTTTTATTTGGTCCACTTGCTGCTGAAGTTGAATAGCCCAGATGTTTACTACATGGCAAAAACATGTGGACGCCCCAGTTCATCAGAGGAATTGCCTAATATTTGACACCCAGGGCAAACTTTACTTAAGTTGTACATTATATATTATTATATATAATGTATATTTACACTTATATAATCCCACATCTAATAAAAGGTCTTCCTAGAAGAGTAGCGACTATCATCACAACTAGTGTAGTTACTATTTAGATGTTGGAACATCGCTGGTGAGATTTGCTGCTGTTCAGGTTGGGTATTGATCTCAGGTTATCAGGTCTCTTTCTGTGAGCTTCTGTGCCGCTTCACGACTGAACATCCTCCTCAACATTGTGTTGTTAACCTGTGGTTGAGCAGGGGGGGGAAAGCAGTGATACAGTGTGTTGCCACACCCATCACGCGACAAACCACCTCAGGGGTGAGAACCAGAGTGCAGCCATGTGGCAGGTGATACCTCAGCACCGCACCCGAGTTTTTTCTCCACTGGCTGTAGTGACTAAACCTAACCCTAACCCTAACCCTCACATTTAACCCTGTACGTTGGAGGATCTCCTTTTAGGGCTGAATGTACATTAACATTATACCCAGGACAAAGCAACTGAAGGTTAAGGGCTTTGTTCAAGGAATAGAATTACCCAAAGGAATAGAATTACTCCACTCATTCATGAGATTTGTACTAGCAACCTTCCAGTTGCTGGTAATGACACCTAGCCTTAGAGCCATCACTCCACCTGCTCTAGCAGGGCAAAAATATGGTGACCTGACTCATGGGAAAGATGGCGTCCTATGATAGTGTCAAGTGGAAACTCATAACGTCTTTTGTACGACCACCCATTCTGCTGCTAATATTTGGTGCAAGAGATATGTGACTGTATGTTTAATTAGACATCTGTGTCAGTAATGGGCGTGACTTTATTAGGAAGGTGTCCACATACTTTTGGCTATATATAGTATACAATCTTCTGACTCTACCTGCTAGCTATTTATTTAGTTTGAAACATCTGAGGACAGATAAGTGGCGCAGAAGTGACTGTTTGGAAGCCCCAGAAAGGAGAAATTGGGCACTGAGCGGGACATCCAAAGGCATGACGGTCACACGGACAAACCCCGAGGTGGCGATGGCAGTGGGTAGGCCCGGCAGAAGCGTGCTGCAGCTGGCTCTGAGGGCCGTCTGTCTGCAGCACCCAGCCCCACCCTGTCTGCCGTACCTTTGCCATAGATGCTGCTGAAATCAATGGCTTGTCTGGAATGGGGTTTCCCATTATCCTGTCCGTGTTTCTGGCTGCTCCCATCCGGGGGGCATTGTGGCCAAATCAGAGCTGCCTTGTCCCTCCCTCCAGACATCTTTTCATTGCTGCCATCTGGAGAAGTCGCGCAAACACACAAACACGCACAGTTCATATAGTCCTGCCATTGTGGGGACTTTCCATTCATTTCTATGGGCGTTACAGTCATGTTCATTATGTTAACCTTAACCCCAACCCAGCCCTAACCTTAAACACAAGCAACCAAACAAAATACAAGATTTTTGGTTGGCTAATTAAATTTTTTGATTGCAGTCACATATTTTTATAAAAATTAAGGAATATGAGGAATACTTTATTTTGTGGGGACCTGAAAAATGTCCCCGCAAGCTAAAGAGTAACAGATTTACTATGTGGTAAATACAAACTGTAGACACACACACACACACAGAGAATATATTATACATGAGGGATAAACAATTTGGTTGACACATCCGTGTTTGAACACAACTTTTATGATCAAAGCCAACATTATCTTTTTTTTTCCAGCTGTATTAACTGTTTAAACTTCAAGTTCATTTTGCCAGCTTTGAAATTAAAGTTACTGGAACTAAAGCCATTCATCTTTCTCATCTTTGCTTTTACATTATTTAGATTTTTTTTTATTTCATAATTATATATATATATGTGCGTAATTCATTTTTTTCCTTTTTACTTCTGAAATATATATAAAAAAACCCAATAAAAATATGATTAAAAAGAAAGTATATTCCCTAGAGTATGTACTGCATGATTACAACTACGGCTCATCTGCAGAAACCACAACAGACTTACCGAGGAAGGTTCCCGGTGTATCCATGCTGATGGTGTCTGCGATTCGGGGCTGTGAAAGGTGCAGAAAGCCTGCCTGTCGAGGATCAGGAGGCACAATATGAAGAGACCATGGCCTTGGACTAGATAAATAGCACAGCAGCACCTGGGCGGATCTACCTTGTCACATGTTCATTCATCCAGGCTGCAGACAAGCCCGCGTCTAACTTTTAGAAAGCCGCCCTGCATGAATCTCTTTTTCTCCTGTTTTTTTTTTTTTTCCATGCAGCTAATTCAGGGTCGTTCCGTTTTTTTTTTTTTTTTTTTTCTCGTCGTTTGTTTGATCCTGTGTTTGTACCAAACATCAGTGGTCCCGCTGAGGTGGGGACGCCGCCACAGAGGGCCTGCGTCTCTCACTCTGCGCCTCAGGATTGAGGCGGATTGTTTGTGCCGCTCCCGGCCGCCGCCCGTCCGCCCGCAATGCGGCTGCTCGCTCCTCAGCCTCATGAGCCGTGCGATTTCTTTAAGCGCCGTGACTGATTTGAAAGCGAGATGTTAGATGGTGTCAGTGGATTTTCACAGAACCTACAGTATGGTTTAGGTGTCATGGAAATTAAACTGAAACATGACAATTGTGTGGGGTAGCAAAAATGCAAGATAAAAGAAATTTGATCCTTGGTGCCCACGGGATGTTTGCCCCGAGGGCCTGGAAACTCCAGTCTGCCTAGTTTCACCAGCATAGATTCATACATAAAGAATTCTAGCCGCTTTTTGAGACATCCAGAAGTTTTTAGGGAGTTAAAAAAAAACCCTACAACCAGAAAAAAGGCAGCAAGGCTTGTAAACATGTTTTTTTTTTATCAGATTTGTTGAATTAATCTATGTTTTGAAAATTATGGGATAGGACTGCTCGAATGACTTGGAGAATTTGGAGAAACAGACAAACTTTCTGAAAGTGGTGAAGACAGAGGTGACAGAAACAAACCCACAAAGATAGAAACCCAAAGACAGACGCAAAGGCAGAGTTTGATGTTTACACTGGCAACCTGCTCACCTCACGTGTCACCAGACATCTGCAGGGTACCAGCAAACTGCTTATGCAAAGGTGCAAAATGCCAGCATGGAACATGCGCAACGCCGGTCTTGCCGATAAATTGCAATTTCAACTCCTGAAGACGGAGACCCAAAAGACGGAGACAGAGCACTGAGACTCATAAAATTTACTGATTCAAAGGAATCTGCTGACATAGAGTGTTACGACTGATAAGTGCCCGGAGCGCAGACAAAGGCGCAGGAAGCCAGGAATCGGGAACACGGGGTTTAATAATGAGAGGAACAGGCAAAACGCAAGTTGACATCACAATGACCGGACTGGGGAAACAAACCGAAACGTGGACTAAATACAGAGGACTAATGACAACAAGCAGGAACAGCTGGTAAACACGGGGAATCCACACGGGGTTGATGAGGGGGCGTGGCACACGGGAGGAGCGGACGATCGGGGCAGGACATAGAGAATGTGGAAGGATCCACATTCTTGGTGTGGGAGCTGTTATTTGAGGCGTGTGAGGCAGGCCCCGACAGGAAGTAGATTCCCCCCGTACCCCTATTACCTTGCCTTTAAGCAACTACCAGAGATACCTGCCCTTCGGCCTCATAGCACACGCTCAAAATTAAGCTAAACTTAGTCATCTCTTGCTTAATGCCAGCTCTGAAAAGTCTGACTCCAAACTCGACATTGTTTTTCTTGTGTCTTTCAAGAAATATCTGCAGAAGGTCTTCGATGTATTCACCTAAGGTCCACGGGACAGTGTTAAGCTCAGGAATTTTGGGAAAAAGAAAATTGTATGTTTGATGCACATCACAGGACCTGCTTGGGCTTAAATCTTAAATCAGACGCAAAATCTTTTTCCTCGCCAGGGAAAATGACTACAAACCACCGTGTGACAGCCTGCTTGCTGGACTGCTCTCTGCAGACTGAAATGTGATCAGTCGAGTGTTTGTGGGCTTTGTGGAGATGGACTCACAGGTGAGATTTGCACATCACATCATCTTCCGAAAGGCCCATGATCAGGACATGCAAGGTCTTCATAAAAAGTCATGTAATTGATGAAGACCTTCTGGTCCTCAGTGCAGAAGGGGTAGTAGATGGTCGATGTTGGTCCCAGAGTCTAGTCGGGCATTTCATCCCTCAAGCCTTTCGATTCAATTATATACTGCCAGAGGACCACAGTGCCATTCAAAGCAATCAGAAGAAGCCTGCTTTCTGCTAACTGTGGCTCCGAGAAGTAATTTCCCCGAGAATTGGAGAGGAAGCCAGAGAGGTGACTGATCACGGAATGATGAATTCTGCTTTATTTCCATTAAAACGGCTCCCCCGCTAGAGGACAGATCCGCATTCTTAATGGCTCCCCCTCAAACGGTCAAAGAGACCGGGCCTGCTGCCGGCCAGCGGGGAGCAGCGGAGCGTGATCAGACTGTAAGGCATCAGTGTCACACACGTGGCGTTAAATTGCATACTAAAATGTGACGCTCGCCATGTTATCATTCTGCCACGTTTATTCCCCTGTGATTTTAATCTTTATTACTCTGGACATTTTTCTAAAGCAACATACTCATCCCTTCCTTACACAAGTAGGCATTTTGTGGGGGGAATTTGTATTGAGCACCATACTCTTACCACTCTCCAAGGCGTTCTGTGGTCTGAGCTGGCAAACCCCATACTGCAAAAGCGTGCTGCTGGGCCCTGTGTCTGACTCTGTGCTTTCCGAGGGGTCAGGCCTGTTAGGATGAGTATCACAGCAGAGCAAGCGGGCTGCTAAAGGGGGCGGATCCCGCTACGGGGGCCACTACTTCGAAGGGCAGGATGTAAGGCTCACTGATGAGTCAACCAGGGACCATGTGGTAATGAAGTAATTACACTGAAGACTCAGGCTGGCTTTTATGCCACTTGAATAGAGGCTTTATTTAATTTTGTGCTATATTGTATTTCCGCATTCTTTATTTTTGTTATTTTTATATAGTTAACTAATTTACTACATTTACTGCCAAACCATTTTAGCATTTAATAAATATGCCATAAATACCAAGTAGAGGGACACATCATTATATTAATGATATTAATCATTAATCATACCAATGCTGAACTTAAGAAACAGACCCAGGATATACGAGGGACAGCTTGGCTGGAAAACCAGCAATGGATCGGGTTTATCAATCACACAGTATCAGTACTGAAGGAACTGCACATGAACGGCACTACCTAAGCGAAATGAATTAATGAGAACAAGTTCAAACTAAGATCTTGAATACGAAAAAGAAGTCTAAAAATATAGATAGTATGACTAAATTAATGTTACAGGTGATTACATATGCTCAAGATAACCCTGATCTGTGGCGCTTTGACAGAAAGTCCTTGGAAATGCTGCCTGTTTTCTGTGCTGTTTCCCCAGTTCTTCTGTACAGGGTTGATTAAGCAAGTGGACTGCATTCTCCACTTAACCTCCCAGGAATCCCTGGTATTACCGCGGCTCACACAGACAAACTGTGAAAAACTTTTTTTTTACCTTTTTCTTTATTCAGCTTTTTTTTCTTACACTCCATGAAGCACTAAGTTAAGGAAATAGAGCTGATAATTAATACTAGACAAAGCAGATTCCTCAGATGACGTTTCATACTTCAGATTACAGGCTTCCCATTGGGTAAGAGACCTCCAGCCGGCCAATCACAAGGCACCAAGTTATATCTCTGAGAACACAAAAGGCAGGTGGCTCTGAATCATCTTGGCACATCACCCATGTCGGCTAAACGAATTTTATTATATATCAGTGTAGAGAACAGCTACACGCGCATTTGGTAACGATCTAAAGGGCATGTGCAAAACCTGGCGGAACATGTGACCTTGGTTATGACTGACCGACATGCAAATCAGGGGATTTACATAATCCATAAAAACCGTGCATGTCAGCCAGATGGATGGAGATTGCTTGTGTTTCTCAGAATGCCGCTTTATGCTTGTAGAATCTGCCACAATCCACGGACATTGGGTAAACCTCAGTGCTACCCGCTTAATGCGTGTAACCATCAACACAAATATGAAACAGACTATCTAAAACTACTGCATTCAAGACCACGTTAATTCTAAATGTATCTAAATACTTAAAGTTTAGCTGCTTAGTAATTTATTAAAAGTTTAAAGTAAACTAAATGTGGAAGGTATGAAGTAGCACCAATTGAAAGGAAAGCAATGCTAATTAAAATAAAGCTTTCTTTGATAGAAACCCTAACTATTCTGCTGCTCTCTCCAAGGATAAGAACAATCCCAAATCTCATGGCTTTTGCAGTAGCCAGTGCACATGCTAAACTGTAACAGTAACTTGGAAGTCAGTCCATCTTCCAACCATTATTCTGGATTATTCTACTCTTTTATGAAGAGATGCAGCCTACATAAGTTCCCCACCCCCAGTATATCTGACAGTGCCTACATGCCAAAACGATGCAGAAAATTAAGTCGCCAGGTAGAAGCATCCATTGGATAATATGACACATAATCACTAATTAAAGTGGTACTTACGATGTTTGTAAGGCGACACGGTGATGTGTTGATCCAGGTGTGCTAACCAGCTAACCAGGTTCCCTCAAATGAAACAGCTGTCCGCCTCTCTCGCCCTTCTCATTCAGCATGGACAGTTTTACGGTCTCCACCGAACTTGTGCTGACTTGACTCTCCAACTGTCTTGAAGATTATCCGTCTCTTTCAGCTCTGAGTTAAGTGCTGTGTGGAATTTCCTGAAGGAACCGCCTGGAAATGTACGTTGGTCAAGATGTTACTGCCCCTCAGTATCAAGTTTGAGCACTCAAAAAGTCACCGGTGTAGTGACTGTTTATGGCCAACAGGGGGCCCACGAACCTTGAGTAGTTTGACTGTAGTAAAACTCTGGGTACAGGGCTAAGTAATATGCCTGGAGTGCATTAAGTTATTTATTGTTATTGTTTCTGGGGTATTATGCTGTACTGTGGTAAATATAGTGTAGTAAATGTAGATAAACAGCTCATTTACCTGTAGCAGTTATTATTTCAGTGGTATTAGGGTATACTATGGCAAATGTAGTGTACTGTGGTTAATGTATATATTGTTATTGTTTCTGGGGTATTATGCTGTACTGTGGTAAATATAGTGTAGTAAATGTAGATAAACAGCTCATTTACCTGTAGCAGTTATTATTTCAGTGGTATTAGGGTATACTATGGCAAATGTAGTGTACTGTGGTTAATGTATATACACATGCAGCTCATTTACCTGTAGCAGTTATTT
Organism: Mormyrus proboscirostris; assembly: GCA_026779585.1. Classification (NCBI taxonomy): domain Eukaryota; kingdom Metazoa; phylum Chordata; class Actinopteri; order Osteoglossiformes; family Mormyridae; genus Mormyrus; species Mormyrus proboscirostris. Next base: position 6,469,119 of record JAODKF010000089.1, read on the forward strand.
TCTCAGGGAGATGATAGATTATTGTGGTATACATGGTGTACTGAGGTAAATGCCACTCATCTGTATGATTATACGCTGATCTGGGAACTGTGTTTATGGGCTTATGTGTGGATTAATTTATTGCTAAGGAAGAAACACAAAAATGATACCTCTCACATTATAACTAAATAAAGACACGTATAAAATATGACCTTAACACCAGTCAGATGTGTCAAAATCTCACATTAACTGTTATGAGTAGTTTAAGATGCGGTAGGCGTTAACTGTGAAGTCCTTAAGGCACCGTTTTAATGAGTGCTATTGGGTCCTGTTAGTGAGCTGTCTTTACATGTCATTGTGCCACGGTTTCTATGATTAGCCATCGTATCTGGGAACACAAAGACCCAGTAACATAGACTGGGCCAAGTAAGAGAACCGCGCACACTAGGGGACATTAGTTAAGTGGAGATTAATGGTTTGCGCTGGACCCAAAGCCAAGCACGGATAATCAGCTCCCCAGCTCGCGAGCAGGCGGCTGACACGCAGTCCTGCTTTCACGGTTTCCGGGTGCGAGACCCTGATGGGGACACTGCTGCTGTGAGCCTGAGAATGGAGGCCATGTAAGAGCAAAGCTTGGATCAACTGCTAGACCGGAGGAGTCAGCAGATGTGCTTTGCACCTTGCTGCTATGATAACGGCACAGGCCGGACTCCAGATTCCGAATGCTGGGTGGGCCGTACCATTATCTAAGGAGATTGGGGGCCAGGAGGAAAGCCAGAAATCATAGTGTGGGAGGGCTGGTTGAAAATCAGGTCCCATATCCCAGTCCCATATCAATTCACTTGGTGACAAAATCACAGTACAGACTCAACTACAAATATACACACACAGGATTGTAATTATATATTTGTGGGGACTCTCCATTCATTTCTATGGGGAAAACACTAATCCCAACATGATGGGATACTTACTAATCATAAGTAACCAAACAAAATGTGAGACTTTGAGCATTTTTTTTTAAATTGCATTCACAGATCTTTATAGGGAACTGAAAAATGATTCCCACAACGTGGGAATAACGATAACAAGTTTTTATCATATTGTGGGGAACATTTGGTCCCCACAAAGTAATATAAACATAATCCACACACACACACACACACACATACAGTACTGTCAAAAGTCATAGGCAGCCAAAGAAAATGATGGTTAAATTATCTTCATGTTTGTGTAAGATTAGGATATTATGCCTGTCAAAGTGTGACAGCTTAGCCATTTCAAAACCTCACTGGCATTTCCAGCAAAACCCCAGTATTTCCAGCAACCATCCAACACACCGACGTATTTTTGACTTTAAAACTAGCAGACCTCATATGGCTAATCAATACCTCTCTGACTTTCAAATACTAATTTAGTTAATAAATTAACTAAGCCATGGATTGGCTGAGGTGCCCCTGAGGAGAGGTTTGGAAACTGGAGTGGTGTCCATCTAGCCGTCCAACTAGACATCAATAACTTCTTGGAGAAATGATGAAATGCCTGTTTTTGTTGTGTTACTTTTAGTTTTCACATGTTCTGATGTCGAATCGTGTTTTTGTTCAGAGCAAATGTGCATTTACTACCCAGATAAAAAGATTTAAACATTTCCTTTGACTGCTTAAGACTTTTGCACAGTACTGTATGTGTATGTACAGAATGTTCTCACCTGTGCCGGCGTGGGAGCCAGGGAGCACAGAGCCAGCCCTGGCTGCAAACATAGAAGATACCTGGAGGGTGTCTAAAGAGGGAGACACTAAACTTAAGCAGTAAGCAAGGAAGTCTCCCAAGTGAACTCTGCCATCTTTATTTCAGCCTGGATTTACTTGGGCCCGTAGGATGTGGAGAAAAGAGGCAGGACACGGGAGTGTGGAGGAAATACGGGTGCTGAAGGTGCTTTAGCACCCCCTCTGGTTGGTGGTGGTAGTGCAGTATCAGAATACTGTCGGAAACACAGGGCTGCCAACCGTCACGTATCTGACGTGACTGTCACATTTTCAGACTCCCTCATGCAAGATATCTTACAGCAAATTTATATTAATTTATTATAATCCTAAAATTAGCTACATTTATAACGTTGGGGTAGTTTTCAAACTATAAAGTCTAATTACAAGATAGTTAAACTACGTGTGCATTTGTGTGGAGACTTGTCTCGAATGGACACTCCAACCAATGGACACAATTGGCAACTATGGAAACATGTTAATTATCTCGCACTCAGATGCGATTTTATGATAATTTCTTCAAAAAGACTAAAACCACCAAAAAAGTCTTTTGAGCTCAAACCTGCCTACGTCGCGCGTACATCGCGCATGGGAAACGCGAGAACCTCAACTTTATGAAATTCATGTAGAATATCACCCCCAATAAACTTATATTCATCAGCCAGGTGAAGCCGCAGGCAGGTTACGGTGGTGCACCGGCGGGTCCGTCCATCTGTCAGCGGGGTCTGAGGCGTGACAGGTGCCGTCTGCCCGCCCTCGCTTCTTAATTACAGAGCCGGTGACCGCGGCTCCGGATTCATTAAACTCACACTTAATTAACACTTACCCTGCACCTCATGCCGCCTCATTTAATATCTCATGCATCCATGCAGGCGCAATTCATCTCTGCCTCTTTGAAGAAGCTTTTTGTTAATCGTATTGTTATGCTATTAAATTATATATTGCATTCATTGAGGTCTCAAATGTGACGGTGATGTTTTAAGCTACAAAGCTTCCGGGAGAGGGCGCTCCAGTTCCCGATTCTGTGCCTTCACTGAAGTAGGCCTATGGTTCCTCACCCCTCCTGATGACCGGCTGATCACGTCTATTCCTTCTTCCTTCATGTGCTTCTATAACGTCTTTAGAGTATAAGTATAACTCAATCCACTCGAAACCCAATGTAATGCATAAATCACTACCAGACATTACATGTATTTGCATTCCTAATCCAAGGTGAATTCAGCAAAAGTGGGGCATTTAAAACTTGCCCTTTGCTACTTAAAATAAATTAAAAAAAAAAATCAACAACCAATGAAAACCAACAGTGCTAAAGTTATGCTGCAACAGGGCTTGGACTTCAACAACTGTTGTCATTTGTGTGGCATGTTTATCATGGCTGTGTTCATAATTTCAAGACTGTAGCGAAAAAGCTGTTTCGAAAGATATAACTGCTAGAAACATATAATGGGGTATATTGTTTAGGTTGTTGTATTTTATTAAAAGAGAGTCAGAGGTTAATTGTTTTATAAATAAAATACATTTTTGAACAAATACATTAGTTTTTTTTTTTTGGTTTACTTTTGACTTTAGCGCCGTCCCTTTTGTATTGAAGGCTCTAGTAAAACTGGAACAATACTTTTCAGGTAAAATGGGACACATTTTTACATGTAAATAATGTAGATCGGGGATCCCCAATTGGTCGATCGCGATCGTCCAGTGCGATATGACAAATGGATAATACTTTATTTCATTGGCAGCTAACCGGTCAATGCGATCGCCCGAAACTACGTAGCCAAATGTCGGCAAAATATGCCAAGGTTTCACTGAGATTTGACACTCATGAAGTGAAAGTAGTTGGATCTTGTCAACAAAACGCGTTCTAATGCATTTATGAATTTATTTATAGTTAGTTTTTTTGGTCAAAAATTGTTTTGTGAAATTCAAGTATATGTTGCCTCTATACAAAAACCACTGTCCCGCTTTTGGAGAAGAGCTGCCCCACTTTACCTGAACTAGCTCGTTAAGAAATGGGAGGTGTCACTCTATGTTTTGTCCAATTTAACTGTTAAATATTACATAGATTGCTTACATTTCCACGTTACACTATTTAAGGAGAGAAGCAGTTAATAGGAAAAAAAATAGTTTGAGCAAATGGCTTTCATGAGATTTTTCTAAATCATTTACCAAAAAGTGTCACACTTTTGCATAATTCACCCTACATGCAGTATTTACACAGATTAGACACGCCATACTAATTCTCTGAAGTATTATTTTAAATACTTCATTAACAGCTATACATAGTCTGATGCAAGTTTGTAACAATCATGTAACTGTAAAATTAACGGGTGGTGGAGGGGTGCAGTATACCTCCAGGGGGCTAAAATCTTCGTGTTTATTCTGCAGAGATGGAAAATTCAGGTCCAGAAAATCCAGACCAAGGTATTATTTCACCCAACCAGTTTAGAATAAAGAGTTACAGTTACAGAGTACTCAACTGGTTCGCTGAAACAAAACCTTGGTCTGGATTTGTATTTACTGGGTCTAAACTTTCCACCTCTGATTTTATGATACTCATTAATTGTATCTCATTGATATAGCTATAAACTTCGGGACCGCAAAAAAAACTGCAAAGGGCAGAACCGAGCCCTGGACTCACGTTTCTTCTCAATACACGGGAAAGGAAAAACACCCACACTGCATTTTGGGAAGCAGACAGGAACACGAGTGACACATTCTTTAAAATAGCACCTCTTTGTCACGAAATGCGTGTGCAGAATTGAAACGAGCTAAAACGGGAAGGATCGAGAATGAGACACGACTGGAAGAAAAAAGACAAATCATTATTACACTGGGGAACAAAAAATTTGTTGCATTGTTAGAAACATTTCTTCTTGACTAATTCGGATATGCTGAATTCAAATCTGAAGTTAGTTTTGCTCGGTAAGCTCTA
>JAODKF010000089.1:6499187-6529535 GCA_026779585.1 Mormyrus proboscirostris
TAGGAGTACAGTGGTAAAATCACTCAGCTGGAAATGGGATCCGAACCAGTGACCTTCTGATCACAAACACCACATCCAAACCTGAGCCACACACCGTTCGACACACACACTGGCAGGATTGACGGTGGGGCAGCAATGGTGGAGATGGGGTCAGGGTGGGGGAGGTGGAGATGGAGAGCGAAGACATGGGGGGGAGACGGCAGACTGAAGCCGCCTCCCCCTCTGTCCCGTGCAGCCGATCGGGCCCTTACCTTTCGCCTCCAGCCAGCCAATTAGGGGGCTGGAATGAACGGACGAGCGAATAAACAAATGAAGTGACAGGAGACTGTCGCCGGTCAGACTCGCCTGGCCCAGAGAGACGGAGATTCCGGAAGCTGGGAGAAGGAACGAGGTCGATTAGAGAAGGAAGGCGGAACAGCATCCAGTGGGGCAGGAGGCTTCATTAGGAACTGAATCAAGGTCCATTGTGAGCATAATTTGCAATTCAATGCAAATTAACACGATGTGCTCATTTGCATTTTCGACATACACATTGGACAATGTTTTATATACTGTTGATTTCAAGCCCCATGTAATTATCACCTCTTCCGTCATTCCTTGTGTGAGGTTATAATAAATCTTTGTTTTTCTTTGGCTTGTAAACATGTCGACTCCTCAGGGTCATGGGGGGGGGGGAGGCTGGAGCCCATCCCAGTCAGCGCTGGGCACAAGGCTGGGGTGCATGTTGGATGTGATCCCCAATCCATCACAGACCATATAAATGCCATATTTATATAAAAAAATTTGCAGGCTCTAGCTAAATGAAAGTCTGAACATTTTATTAGTGATATCAAATTGTGTTTGAAGCCCCAGTTTCCAGTTCTGCCTCTCATTTGAGTCTTTAACTGCGCTGCGCTGATTCGCCGTTCCTGAACAGATAGGGGTGCCATGATTGTCACTGCGGATTTTGACGAGCCTGTCGCTTACAGGCCGTGAAGCGTCAGCGAGCGGTGTGCGTTTCCCGTTGCCTTGTCGTGCGGCTGCTGTGCTCACGGCCAGACGGGAACACACCCCGATGAAGTTTGAGACAGCGTGGATCGGGTCCATGTGGGTCAGGTTCCCAGAATACTGGGTTGGGAGGGGGGGTTGGTTCATCTCCACATCCTTTGCCCTAAATGTAAAATTCCCCAAGCGAGGTAGCAGACAAATTGAACAAGCCTCACGCCACAGAAACTGCGATTCGCAATCCCGGGAGCTGTTAAAGGTGTTCTAAATCAAAGTCAGCCCCGAACAAAGTCTCCACGTCTGTACTTTTTGAGTTTGTGTTGCCGGTGATTACATTTCATTACCGAGCTGTGATCAGGTCATTTTTACACATCTCAACAGTTCTCGCATATTTCTCGCGCATATCCAAAAATAGAAACCCAGAAACAATGCTTTCGTACAATGGTGACTTCATACAGTCTTTTATTAATGCATTGGCTTTGCACGGCTGTGTATCAGAATCTTCCTCTTCGCTGCATACTAACAGACCTCTCACCATGGTTTTTCACATGCATTATTTCATCATTTAATATTCTTCCTGTTGTTTGACATTAATGAGATGGGATTCACACACACTCGTGTTACAGGAAAGCTGCCATGGAAACATAAATTACAATAAATAATAATAATATATCATATGAAGAATCCCTTGGTGAAACATGTTGTCACAATATGATACAGACAGTATGTGGAATATATCATTCTTATAACACTTCACACGTATCGCATGTTATTGCCAGGAATTATTCATAATGTTGTTGATTTAAATTCAGCTGAACGTCTGTGGATCCATCATATCCAGATCACCGGTAGCTACAATTTTTTTTCTTTAGGTTTAATTCTCTTTCCTGATTGTGATTTTCCTCTGCTGATGAGCTGTGATTGTTGTCAAATTGAAACCCTTGAGTTTTTCTCTATATATTATATTGAAAGATGGTTATATAAAGAATTAAACATTGTGCAAAATATCACGCTCTTTTTTTATTTCTGTTTCATTTTTATTTCTTTGCAGATGTTCTGATTACTGCATAAGTCAAAGCCCATGTGACGACCTACGCGAGCTTCACTGCTAGCGCCCCCTTCCTGTGCCAAAGTGAAATTGGTTAGTTAACTGGCGCCCTCTCAAACGCTAGTGCACAAGATGGCTAACTATGTGTTGACGGGCACTGCCTGATGATGACATCAGTCTGACAAGTTTGGCCCTTCTAATTAATTATTAATATTATAATTAATTAAATATCTGGCTAGATAAGGCTGAAGAGCATCTCTAAGGACGGTGGATGTGGCATTTAAGGAACCACCAGTCTGGACCAGGCCCTCGGTGGTACTGTCAGGAATGAAAAATTCTTCCAGAGTACCATTTCCTCACGGCTGCATATTAATACCCGTGACTTCTCGCTTTATGCGATATGGAGCCAATCGGAGGACAGCGTGAGCGACATCGCTGTTCAACTTGAAGGACAATGCTCCAGACGGACGGGCGGCGCGTACGCGTGTATCCCACGACCGAAGGAGCCCGGCGATCGATTCCTGAAATACCAGGCAGAGTCACCGTCTGATGCCCGCCAGCACGCCCAGGAGGAGGGGGATCGCTTTGTGACCCGCGTGATGGAGCGACACACGGGGGTGCTTTGTAAAGAGCAGCGTGCCTCGGCCGTCTGGTAGCTCTCTGAAGTGCCAGCGGCCTCGTTCGGTGCCCGCCAGCGTTGTCTGGAGAAAGTGCTGACGAGACAGGCGCTCCGGACGACAAAAGCGGGCGCTCTTTGTAGAGTGGAGAGCTAAGGAGCGGGTTTGACAGCAGATTTAAACCGTGCAAAAGAGGGAAGCATGTGGCGTCCCTCCGTGTAGCCCTCACTGAAGACAAGCACCACGTCTGGCGTCTAATCTCCAGAGGAAAAGCTCGACTTTTTCATTATGTGCGATATAAATTGAAAATTCAGCCCACATACTGAGGCACTGAGGCTTACACGCTAACGGGGTGAAGGTTTGTGAAGCCCGCATGTCTGTGCTAATCTCCACCTTTCCCTGTCTCTACCACGCTTCACTTTGATAAGGCGCTGTACCTGCAGCTGCATGTGCGTGTTTGACAATCGCTCCGACGGATTCCTTAAGGATAATGTTTGTCGCGAAACGCTTGACAGTGACGGACAAAGAAACACGAGAACATGCCGAGGCTCATTCAGAAAGTAATACGTCCATGTCTACAAGGACGACAAACCAGTGCTCTTATTTACAGTACTGTGTAAAAATCTTAATCAGTCAAAGAGAATTTAAAGATATTTATCTGCTGAGAAAGAAAAACACAACATCGGCAACTTAAGAATAACACAAGCTAACAAGAATTTCTTCTGCCCGCCATAAAGTTACGGACACCTTCTTGGGTGGTCAGATGAACACGGCTTCAGTTCCCAAACCTCTCCTCAGGGGCACCTCAGCCATTCCATGTACTCATTAAATTTCACAAACAGCTCGATTAATTAACTTAATTGGTTAAATAACTCTTTAGTCAAACATGGTGTGCCAGTGATTGAGTCAAAAAATGCATGGATGCACTGGAAGGTTACTGAAAATACTGGCCTGACTTTAGGAGGTTTGAAATGGCCAAGCTGACACACTTTGACAGACGGAATGTCGTGGTTTCAGACCGACATGAAAATAATTTAAAAATCACTTTCTTTGACTGCCCAAGACTTTTGCACAGTACTATATAAAAGAACTATCCATAAAATGAAGCTGCGAGAAGTGTGGAACTTCTTTGTGAACGATTGAAATGAGGCAGGTCAAGGCAGATGAGGATGAAATACAGTACTTCTGGATCCAGTCGACGATCTGTTTAGGTGCTGGAGAGTGCAGGTTCCTAATGTCCTGTGAAGTCAAACTTCATTCAAAGCATGTTTACAAGAATGACTTAGAAAGTCTTTTGAAATAAAGTTATAAAGGGCCCTCTTGTGTACGACATTGTGTTCAAAAAATATGTATGTAACCTACATGTTGGTAGACTCACTTAAAACACCTGTTCGTCATGCAGATCGATGACACATGCTGTCTAGTAGCAAACAAACATCGGTAATATTTGTCACAGAAACAACTTCCGTGGAGTGACTATTGAAAGTAAAAGATACAGGAGGACCGTTTCTGTAAATTCCTGGAAATATTCTTCATATACTCCTTACAGTCCAGGAGGGACGTACCCCAGGGCACATCCTGTAAGATTGTTTGCATTTCGTTTGCATTTTAATGAATAGTCGTGTGTGTAAACGTTGCTTCAGGCAATGTTTTAATCTTCATTTTCACAGAATGTTTATTAAACGATCGACTTATCCGCCTGCCCGGAAGGTTCCGACGCACATGAGTGCTCGTGCGCCGGGGATTATTCTTGTTACATTCACTTACTCCAGTCCTCTGAACCCAGGACCAGCTGTCGCTCCGGTGATGTTTCTGCAATGCGAGTGAAAGCGCTTCGCCCCGTGTCCTTCAGACTCAGGGTTAGAGAAGAAAGGAGCGGACGGCGAGGCCCGGGACCGCCCTTGTGCGGAGAGAGTCGACGTTGCGGCTCGCAACGACGTGAAGATGCTCCATGGATGTGTAGACACTGGACAGGTGATACGTAACCTCGGGATACAAGACCCAAACCGCCTGCATACTAAATATTTTCCTGCAACACATGCTGTCAAGTAAAGAGCGGGACTGTTGCATATTCCTGACTGATTATGTATGACTGTCTGTACTGTGAAATCGAGCTGGTACAATGGCAGCGGAGGAAATACGTGCGACGCAGGCTTTGGTAACTTTGACTGGGGCATCTTGCAAAAAAAAGAACAAAAAAAAAATATATGCTGGATGCTGTGTTTTGTGCAAAACCCCCTTTTTTAGCACTTAGACATGGAATGCTCAGGTCAAGCCTGGTCTTTTAATATTTAATTGAATCTTCCTTCCAGTAACATACAATGCTTTATGCAATGCTACAGAATAAACTATACAGAGTACCTAAAATGGTTGGTTGATGGATGGCAACTGTATTTTAAGGGGTCAGTATCCAAGGAGTTTTCTTTGAAATTAGGGGCAACCCCCCTCCTTCTGATGAAAGATTGATTCACAGTAGATAGCTAAGGATTCTTTTGATACCAGCTGTAACAAGGCTACCCATGGAAGGTTGCATTTTATTTATTTAGCAGATGCATTTACCCTAAGCAACATACATTTCCTTTATCAGAAGGCAGCATCAAACAGCCTCTTGGGAAATTGGGGGTTAAATGCCATAGCCAATCAGATTGCAGTGGAGGTGGGCCCAAGCTACTAGAGATGGCGGGACCAAGACTTCTGATTGGATGCACAAGCTGCAAAATCCATCTGTTAAGTACAGAATTCAAGCCAGCAATCTTCCAATCAAAGACACAGCATCCCAAGAAGCTGAGCCACTTACACCCCTTGATATAGGCAGAGATTTAAACTGGCTGGGATTATCTTACCCTCTAATGCATTTCCACAGGTCCACCTGCCCTCTTTGAGGCTCGATGCCATGCCAGTCCATCACAGGGCGGCCACAAAGAAACACCCAGTAAAGGCAAGATGGAGACACTGATCCAGTAAACCCCCCCCCCACCCCCCCGGTAACAGAATAAGGGCAGGAGCTCTGGAGGGGTGTTGGCACAATGCTGCCCCCATAATAAATCCCAGCTCCCTCCCCTTTCTGGTCTACTGCATCCTTACAACTATGTTATAATTCATCGTTGAGCTACGGCTCCCACAAAAACATTGATTAATGCGCGCTATGGCTGGTCGGATGATTGTCTTGTTCAAACCACCATCTGACATCAGGTTAATGCAATTTATACTGATGTGGAACTGGCTAAGAAACACCTTTGAGAAGGTTAAAATGCTAGCGAACAATCTACACTCGTAGATCAGGCTGTAAAAGCAATGGATCATCCAGAGCTTTTACTTCATCGAGCTACTTGAAGACCAAAGGAGCAGATGCATTTCAGGCACTCAACAGTCTTGGGTAAGCAAAGACCTTGCGTTCGATCAGTGAGTGGACTCCGTAGCTGCCCAAGGATTTCTCTTCTTTCTTTGAGGTAGTGTAGGGTTGGGTCTTCTTGGTAATGAGGACAAAGTGAAAATGAAAGAAGGTCAAGCCATCGGCTCCGGATGGAGATGACACACCCTACAACTCCTGAACTGTAACACCGATGTTCAGATAGATGCCATCAATCACGTTCTTCGGTGACCCATAAAGGAGAAGACGGGACAGCATGGAACACGTCAAAAAGCTGAAGAAACGAGGCTGTCCTGAATCAAATACCAGCTGACCACGAAGAAGGTGGAACAGAGCTTCTGAACTACATACTCTAAAAGATCTGTCAGGAGGAGGGAGCCTCAATAAACATCACTATGTGCAGAGCTGTAGCACTGTACTTGAAGCTGTCATGCATAATGCACTATAGATACCCCTATAATGCATTATAACGGTGGGTAAAAGCATTAAGGATGATTTGTGCTGCATTATAAAAGTATCTAAAGTGTATTTTAGATGAGGGCTTCATAAAGCATTCATAATGCATTATAAACATGCCTATAATGTGCTATGCCTTTTGGTAAATATTCATAGCTATGTTTATATTGCTTTATGCATGCATTACAATGTGTTTTGAATGTGTTCATAGATTTTTATAGACATGGCATTCGTAGAAAGTCTTACTGTCATAACACATGCATTCTTAAAAAGAGAAGACCACACCTGAATCTCTCTTATACCAGGTGGTGAAATACTCATATACACATGGATCAGACACCTTTATCATTATTGACTGTTAGAGGAAATGATTCCCAAATTGTCTACCTTTTCCCACTTAAAGGCACATATTAAAGCTTCAAGACAACCAGCTTCTGTAAACTATCGCAACCTGATTTTTTGACCTGATTCTGTCAAAAAAAAAAGAAGAAAAAAATTGTGTCCTAGGTAATTTCTTCACGCTGGTGTTACTTCTGGTGACGTGTTGACGACTGTTCACAGTAGCCGTGGGTGTAAAAACCAAAGCACTTTAAGGTTCAGTCAAGGGCTAAGGATGTTTTTGTGACCATACTCCAGCTTTGCTCCTAAACAGAATGCATGAAAGCACATAACTCCATCCTAGACAATGCCATTATTGAGCAAAATATATATATTTTTAAGTTTACTATTCTGTGGTCTGTTTGCATATTTATTACTGAGTTTTTACTCATTCATATTGCATTGTTTTGTCTTGCAGTGTCTTGACATTTCTTGCACTGCTGTTTTGGCCTGTTTTGCACTGCTGTATTGTCCTGTATTGCACTGCTGTTTTGTCCTATATTACACTGCAGTCTGACATGTATTGCACTGCTATTTGTCCTGTATTACACTGTTGTATTGTCCTGTATTGCACTGCGGTTTTGTCCTGTATTGCATTGCTGTTTGTCCTGTATTTCATTGCTGTGTTGTCCTATATTGCACTTCTGTCTGTCCTGTATTGCACTGCTGTTTGTCCTGTATTGCATTTCACTGTGTTACATCCAATATGTGACAATAAAAATTTCAAATATACGAGTATGTATGTGATGTTGCTGGACCTGACCACTGGATGAAGGTCGGCGAGTATAAGACCTGGCGGTCAGGTGATGTGGGTGAGCAGATCCCGAGGTCACTGCACGCGACCACCAGCATCCCAACTCAGTGCTGGGTCCATCTAAAGACGAGGGGGAGTGAGAAGAGTGTGAATGAGGTGAGGGGGTCTGAAAAGGAAATAAAAAGATAAAAAACGGAGGGAAAGGAAGGGATTTTGACTGCCGGGAGAGCAGCGGCACATGGGGCGTGATTGGCCGTCTCCAGCCACGCGTAGATGTAGGTGTATCGCTGCGTTCCTGTGCTGCCCAGCTGTCCTGCAGCACACTGGGCCTGAAGTTCTGACAGGCGGCTGCTGATCGCGGATGTCCGCCGCTTGGAATGTCCCAGGGGGGGGTGACAGGATACAAACTTCTGGGTCTCTGTTTGAAAACCGAACCACACACTGATCTGTCCCTAAGGTGACGTGGTTGATAAATTCATAGACTCCTCTCTCCTGCTTGGTCACCTTCTCCACCTCGGAGCAGACATTCAGGCTGAAATTTCAATATGGCCAAAGTTGTGCTGAAGGTGAATGAGAAAAAAAGCTTTTTTTGGAATTAGGACAATATGGGTATAAATCTTCTTACTTCCATGCACATCCAAACAGTCTGGACAGAATCTGTACCGTAATCCAGGGCGTAACTAGAAATTCCTAGCCCCCTGGCACAATGTTAACTTGGGCCCCAGGTGATTTTGTTGACTGGATGGGTGTCCCTCTTTGGTAAATTTTGCTAATGAGGTCCCTGATGTGGACGGTGTGGTGGCTCAGTGATTTGCACTATTGCCTCACACCTCTGGGACCTGAGTTTGATTCTCTGCCATGGTTCCTTGTGTGTGGAGTTTGCATGTTCTCCTTGTGTTGTCATGAGGTTTCCTCTAGGTACTCTGCTTTCCCATTACTGTCCAAAAACATGCTGAGGTGAACTGGTGTTACCACTCACCTGTAGGTGCACATGTGAGTGTGCACTGCGATTGGTTGGTAGCCCATCCTGGGTTGTTCCCTGCCTTGTGCCCATAGGCTCCAGATCCCCTTGTGAACTGGAACAGGACAAGCGGTTGCAAAAATAATTTGATATCTAGGTAGATGGATAGAGGCCCCCAACATGGGACTTTGGGGCCCCTATGAAGTGCTGGGGCCGTTGAATCCTCCAGAGTATCTATACTCCTCCAACACCCCCAACCACACACGTGCCATGAAGGCATCATTCGAGACACGATCACATAACTGATATCAAAGGTCCATCCACATGTCTGGCTTTGAAGCAGTTATCCGACAAGATCCAGGTGCTTGACCCGTCTGGCCAAACTCTCACCCCACATCGAAGCTCCCGAAGCTGCCAAATTTCTTGGCCGGATAGTTTTATTAGAGTTTCCGCCCCCTCGCAATTCCTAGCTTTGTGCTTGATGTCAGTATAATGGAGCGACGTATTGTAGCGGCTCCACCGGCAAGGCCCTGCTACCCCGGAAAAAGCCTGTCATTAGCCTCGCTATTAACCTTACAGCGTCCTCTGGAGGCAGGAGGTCACAGGGGCGTCCATGGGATGCAAGTGGCTTCCCCCGGGGCCACTGGCGGATTTGGCTTTGGCTCCAGGAAAGCGGTGCTGTGTCGAAAATTAATGCCAGCCATTTTCATAAATGGACCGTTTCCCCCCCCCTTGGTAATGGAGCATGATTTTAGAGGGTCCCATTGGGGAGGGATGACGTATTGAGCACGCACACCTGGGGGATATTTATCCTGCCGCGCCTTTTGCTTTTCAGAGGCGGCCATATTTTGTCTTAAATGTGCTGTGATTTGTGCTTATGAGGATACCAATTTGTGGGAGTCTAATTAAACATTGTTTAATTTTTTTACCAATAATTAGTCCTGTGTCTTGGCTACTTTATATATGGAGGCTCCTGAACTTGCAGTTTTGCATTTGCGCTTGTTTCATGCAGGTCCCCTAGATGTGCATGTTAGCTGGCATTGTGCTAGCACACGTTAGCCAGCAGTTTATCTACTTATTTATGTTACATTTCTCTTTGTAATTAGCTACATCAAAAGTGTTGGGGTACTTTGCAAACTTTAAGTTTAATAAAACTGTTACATATGTGAAAATGTGTGCGCATGTGTGCGCAGACTTGTCTTGAATAGAAAATCTCTCTTCAGCCAGCTGACCAAAGTTGGCAACCCCGTGTTAGCCAGAAATGTGTTAGCATACATGTTAGCTGGCAGTGTGTTACTCTGCATGTTATTGCATACATCGTTACCTGGTGGCAGCTGTGCGTGCATGTTAGCTGGTGGTGTGTTAGCATGCATGTTAGCTGGTGGTGTGTTAGCATACATGCTAGCTGGGGGTGTGTTACTATGCATTTTATAGCATACATTGTTACCTGGTGGCAGCTGTGCATGCATGTTAGCTGGTGGTGTGTTAGCATGCATGTTAGCTGGCGGCGGCTATGCATGTATATTACTTGGCAGCCTGTTAGCATCATGCTAATCAACAGGATGTGCCAGTCAGTAGCATATGACTGGTACCTTAATCACCAATCTGCAATGCTTACTGTGGTCTCTAGAGCACCTGTATAAGGGCAGCGTTTTTAGCAAAGGCCGCCTTTGTGCCCCCTGCTGGGGAGACTGCAGTGGATGGGAAATGAGTAATAACTGGTCTGAGAGGGCAGGAACGCCACCTTCGACAAAGCTCTTGCTATGTCTGCTGGCCCGTGACATATTTACCACCCAGAGCTGTGCCTGTTTATATATTGTACCTCAATTTTTCCTTTGCATACGAAAGGGTCATAATGCAACCGTGTCACCATGGTGATAAGTCGGCGTGCAGAAATGGAGAAAACATATGCATTTAGCGTAGGGAGAAGTGGGAAACATGATCTTAAGCGGACTAAGGGGTGATGGGACACGTGGGTTGGGGGTGCTTGTTTACTCAAGGGAAGATGACAAACACAGACTTTGAGAGGCTCGTGTGGGGCTGACGGGAAGTGACTGTCCCTCGCACACTGCACTCACACTGTTTAGCAGACACAAGCATTTCTGCAGCTAATCCGGGGTCACCGAGCGGACAATGCTAGTCGAGGGGTTAAGCACTGAAAGTGATGAGTCTTACTTTGGTGCCTCATTTGCATTGCATTTTCTCCAGGAGTGTAACCGTAGGAAAGTCTTTAGAAATGATATGCATACCTCTATCGTTTCCTTTCTGAGGAATGACTGCGCAAAGAAGACTGAATAGGCTAAATTTCCCTTCATGGTAGACGGTTTGTGTAAAATTCATCTGTTTATCTGCTTATTTGTGTTACATTTTTCTTTGTAATTGATTTTGTTTTTGCTAAGGAAATTATGGCAATTAAGGGCAGAACTTGGAGTTCCTGGCATGGAAGGGAAGATGCAATTATTTATCAATATTAATACATTGAAACCTTTAACATTTAGCAAAAGCTATATTTGTGGCCACAACCACAATCACGGCACATTGTGGATTATAGAGTTACTGTCATCTTTATGCAAATGAGCTTCCTAGCCATGTGTCTGAGTCGTGGCTGTCTGCGCAGGTGACCTGTTTCTTACAAATCCGCATGGCAGCGTTTTTGGCCGTAGCGGCACGGCCTGGTAGGAGTGGAAGACGCTGAAATGCTGAATGCAGTCTTACGGGTCCGAGCCTCCTCCGTCCCATTAGGGGCTTCTGGTATCAGCCCGTTTGGTAATGACTTCCCTCTTTACACCTTGCTGTGTGATGAGACAGATTAAGGACGAGTTCATCTCCTTCCTGGGAATCTCAGGGGAGTCCTATCTTCCTTATGTATTATTCTTGCGAGTATAACTGAACGTCCGATAACTATCTCAGTGGCTTCAATGCTCCCCTTTCCTGTTGGCTCCTGTTCAATGCTCCCCTTTCCTATTGGCTCCTGACCTTCTGTAGCCCTAACTATCCACACCGTCTATGTGAATCCATCCGTGACACAGCCGTCGCTAAACGTCGTGTCCTATGACAGTTACGCCGCGTACTACATAAAGATGGATAGAATTTAGGACGTTCTGCAGAATTACAGTGTTCCATCAGGCCTCTGATCCCGTCCATGCTGTTCCCTGCCCGGTGCAAAGGACCTTGAAGATGGATGGCCGCATCAAACCCCATGACTTTTATAAGCGCTGTAATTCGCGACCACTTCTCAGTGCTGTATTTTCCTCTCGCCTATCCAGACAGGACCACATTGATTAGCAGGCTGTCCTGGAAATAATGGACAGAGAGACAGCCTGGATAACCAAGGATAACAGGAAGAATATGGGAACTGCCTGCGGGCAAGGCTAGGAGATGTTCGATTCCAGTGCGCATGATGACCCTCAACACCTCCTCCTGCAATTTTCTTCAGGATTAATAAAGTATCTATCTATCTATCTATCTATCTATCTATCTATCTATCTATCTATCTCTTCTCATTATTATTATTTACCAATAACAACAAATGACCGTAATTTTCACAAATTAAGCTTAAAAATATCTTTGTTCTTGTATAGTTTTCGAGCATTTCTCTCGACTTTGCTATTCTCTGCTTTATGTAAATAAAGTACAAATGTAGCCAGAGCCTGTAGTGGCTACTGAACCAAAGAAAATACAGCATTTGAAGGTGAAGGACTCGACTGTCCTTGACCCCCCCCCACCCTAGTAGGGAGTAAAGAGAGTATTAATCTTTGCTCCATTCTCCGCCACTCGAAAAAGTTAGTGCGCTCGGTTCACGTGTGCGGGCGGAACGGCATTGACACCACAGTTTGGGCCTTTCGCACATCAAATAAAGAGCGCGCCTTGGAAATGGCTACCCTGTGATCAGAGTTCATCGAGTGGAATCAAAAAGAATACTTCAATTTGGAGCGGTCCATGCGTTGCCATGGATACACGTCTTCGGCGAGCGCCTCAATGTGAGGGGCCTTAGGGCTGACAGTTGATGTTTCCAGGCAGGCGCCCTAAGGACGGAGAAAACAAAGGGGAGGGAGTGTGGCAGCAGTGTCACCGGAGCCCGTCTGACACGCAGCTGCAGAGCGCTTCCTGACGACCTCCATGATGACCTGCAGAAGACGATCTGCTCTTCTCCTGAAGAGACCAAATGTAGGGCAAAACTTTTCGACGGCGGCCTTTGGGTCTAGTAAGAGGTGCACGGCTTGGGTCTAAGCAGTCCGAAGCGACGGGGGGATCTGCAAGGTACACCGCTGTCTTTCATTCTTCTGGCTGGCATTTTCTGTTCTTTGTGAAATGACCAGTGCTCCATTGTGCTTTTTGAAATGACACTGTAGTTTCCATTCACACGAGGAAGCTGGGATGCGTCTTTTGCATACCCTTTCTTAGAATTAAGAAACACAAACATATACAAAGCAAGGCTTTGAAATCAAGCAAACAACCCTTCCGATCACAAGCACGAAGGCGTAGCCCACTGAGCTAAACTAGGAAATACACTCAGCTGTATATTCCACAGTGGAGTAATTGCTGATGGGGGGGGGGGGGGTCAGCATTTATCTTGTCAAAATGGGGATTGTCAAGGATTCACTTCTAACAGACTGCCGGTTATCACTGCTCACTGACTGAGTGGTCCCAGGTCAGTTCATTGCATTCCCAGCTCAGACATTATGACCAGTTGGCTGGGATGTAGATCTCTCAGTACCAATAACATTCCGCAGTGGATGAACTTCCAGACAGCTTATGCCAAAGAGAGTTTATTTTGAAAGAGGAAATGGAAGGAAACAACTGCCAGTGTTTTTACGAGGTTCCCTGGGCTCATCTTTAACTTTTTAACTTCAGGTGGAATTACATATTTCCTACGACTTTAAATCTCTCCAGCAGCAAAATCGATATTAAATATGGCGTGTTTAAAACCCCTTGGAAATACACTGGGACACAGATGAAGGAAACATCTCCACCTGAAGTTAATGTTGAAACCCTCTACACCTCCTACGTCAAGTGATCTACCTTCATTCCCTAGATGGTTCCATCGGCAGACGTACATCTGTCCAAAACAGAACAATGAAAGAACTTCACTTACACCCTGGATAATATCGATGTTGGTGTTTTTTTCCCAATATACTTGATGCAATTATGTAATATTGTCGGGTCGAGCAGGGCACGGAATGGGGAACGTGATCCAAAGAGATCAGGTGAACACAGCGTTAATTAGAAAGCACACAAGAAGGACTGACGTTAGACTTCAATGACCGGACTGGAGAAACACATTTTAACGTGGACTTAAATACACAGGACTAATGATAGCAACTCGAAACAGCTGATCACACAGGGATTCCACACGAGGTAGCGAGGGGGCGTAGCTCACGGGAGGATCGGACAAGCAGGGCATGACAAATATTATCAGAGGTCGGGCAATTAAAATCAAATCACAACTTGAAAGCATAACATATGTTAACATTTTGTTTATTTGGCAGGTCCTTTTATCCAAAGTGATATACAGTTGAGGGTCAGACAGTCCCTGGAGCAACTGTTGGGTTAAGGGCCTCGCTCAAGGGCCCAACAGTGAAATTACTCCACCGACCATGGGATAAAACATACCTGAATGCATTTATGAAAAATCATGTTGAAGATGGTATGCTTTTTACAGCAGGCAACCATTGCTGCAAGGGTCGCGAATTTAAAGGGTAAATTTAAACTATGTTTTGCTTCACTTGGTAAAATTTTTACCGGACTGCAGCACTGAGGAGCTGGGAACTTTAATTGGGTTTGTTGGACTGAATCTCGGGTCGATAAGTGAAGCTGGAGAAAGTCGAGGTCTCTGACTCGAGGACAACAGGAGGATATAAAATGTCAGAAACCCACAACAGAAATGAAATATGAATGAAAAGCGGTTTGTATTACAAACGGGGACGGAACACAACACATCAATCAGATAAATTAGCAAACTCTTCAGAGGAAATCAGTGCTACGGGATGCAAACTTTAGTACAAACACCACCCAGGAAGGTAGCACCTCTACACCATGTGATTGCTTTCTCCCTGCATATTCACCACTAACATCTCAACGTTATCAGATCTTTAACCCAAACTGAATATTAGATAAAAGATCACCTGAGCCAACAAAGACAAAATTCATTCTTTGTTGAATAAATGATGAAAGAAAGTTGCACAACATTTCATGAAAAAGTATCTGCTCCATCTCCTGAAGCCCTTCACAGCAGCTGCAACGTCGGTAACTATAACCAAGCACTTCTTGTAGATGTCGATTGGTCTGATACAGCTTGGTAGAAGAATTCTGGCACATTCCACTAATGAGTCTCATGAGAAGTGCCTAGAATGTGCTTCAACTGAACGTGTCAAACTCGCTAACTCGCCGATTGCCATGCGTCAGGATAAGTGATGGCCAAAATAACGCTTCATGAACCATTCGTTGCCCGACTACATGGTGCTCTTGGTTGGGGCATGCTTTGAGCTTTCAGCCCGTTTTTGAATGGAGAGCATCACCAGGAGTAGTGAGCCACAGCCACCGTGCGACCGGGCAAATACACAGCACAAATACAACGGATTGCATTATGCGGAGGGGCACTTAAGGTAACGGGGTTACATGAAAAATAAATGTAAGTGAAATGATAATAAAAAATGTTGCTGTGTTTTTACTATAATTTGTGCAATATTTTTAGATTCAAATAATCTAACACCTTGACCTGAGCAATGTGTACAAAAAGTTTGATTGTTTTAGGTTGGAAAATCAGTTTGACTGATTCACTGAAAAACACCTGTTCAAAAGAACATCACTATTGATCACTTGGAGTTTTGTGTACAAGTAATTCATATAATGCTTTTCTCCTTGACCGCATATCCTACAAATACAAATAGGATTCCGGGTTGTGTTGATCTGGCCCCCTGCACTGCAGCGGCGAAAGACGAGGAGGCTTGCTTAACGGGGAAAACAAGGCTGTTTTATTAAGCTCTTAAAAGAACTAACACAGGCATTAAGCAACCACCAAACCACTCTTAACACTGAAACACAGGGAGGTCTGACCCCAGACAGTAAGGCACACACGGGGTGCATACTTTAGAAACACATGGGGATTGGACAGAATTCATACAAGACAAAAGCAAGGGCACACATCCAGAACACAACAAGTATCAAAAACAACATGTACAGGGGCCATTTATAATTACCCAGCATGCTCCGGCACTACAATATCAATCACATGGAAACAGAATTGCTGTGTGATTTCATGCATTGTAGCAGGTCTGACTATATATACATACACACACACACATACATACATTCATACATACATCCATCCATCCATCCATCCATCTTCTAACCACTTAACTTGGTCAAAGTCACAAGGAGGCCTACAGCCAATCCCATGCAGCACAGTGCACAAGGCTGAGGTCACCCTGGATGGGATACTGCTTCTTTGAAATATACCCATTTCAAAGGCCACCGAATTTACACGTCAGTGTTTTTTTAAACCTGTCTTCCATCTCAACGAAAAAAAAAGAATAAAATGCAGAACTGGCAAATAGCCATAAAGAACAATAAATATTTTAATTGAAATAAACATAATTACGAAATAATCTCAGGTTTGTGGATGTGGAAGCAATTTAAAAATGCATTTTCTTCACACTATATCCAATTTCCTGCCTGTCGAAAAGTTAATTGTTTATTATTTTCTAATTAGTCAGTGCAGAATTACAATATGAATGAGAAATACAATGTTTGTTTGGTACTAGTATGATTTACAATTTATAGCAGCGTTGATTGGTTTTAATGAGATACAATATAGCTAAAATTTCAGACAATTGGAATTAATTAATGGCATAAGAAGCCAGTATAGCTTTTATTTTAATGGCATGGAAGGATAATAAACCCAACTAATAGCATTAGCTCACCGTTTCGGAAGGCCCACACTCATGATGCGGTCGCTAATAAGACGACCAGGCCAACTGTCGCTAATCGGATCATATATTCAGGAAGCCTGAAGCTTTATGGAGAGCTAAGTGCTCTGAGTCCTGTTTAACAGTCTTCACAAATAGCAGTGGCTATAGCCAGAGTCTCCGCATTAGTCTTCCTCTCCCCCATTGTGCTAAGCTGAGCCCTTTGGAAAGGGGATCCACTTGGGGCAATCAGTGTTCTCTGGGGGTCAGGCGTTAAGGGCGCGGCTTGGTCTGGGGTGCTCGATTGTTGCTCTGCAACAGAGCTGCTGAAGTGTGGGCAGGTGGCTGCTATCCAGGGAGCTGAAGCGGGTCCATGAACCCTGGAGACAACGTCTCAACCGGTACGTTAACCTAATCAATGAATTTATACATAGAAATCTTACATACAGAATGTGCCCTGTATGTAAACCAAGTGAAGGCAGAATCACAGCACAGGTCTGGAATTCAGAAGTACCTCATCGTCATGGCGATGGAATCACCCTGACAAACAGCGCTATGGTAACGACCCTTAAATGATTCAATGGACTGACAGCGATTAATGGAGCGGGAAGAAGGGTGAGCATCACCTGCTTTATATCCAAGGTCAATGGCTACCTGAAGTACCCCATTCCTTTATACCGGTATGGTCGCACTCAACAGATCAATATCAGTGTTTTCCTTAAAGCATAAATACACATTCCTTGAAAAATTGTAAGAATCCATCTGTGATTCCATCCATCTTTCTTCTAACCCTGTATTGTGATCAGGGTTACGGGGGCTGGAGTCTGTTCCAGGCAGCATAGGGCACATGGATGGAGCTCACCCTGGATGGCATTCCACAGTGACATGCGTAAACTTAATTATCGATATTGCAGCCTTTGCAGACAGGTGAACGCTGCTACAGAGCTATCCTCAGAGACAGAGTTATAAGAATTTCCAGACAGACATATCTGATCTTGCAAAGAAAGATAAACCTGTATTTTAACTTTTAAGCCACAAACTCAAAGAACTAATATAAAAAAAAAAAAACAGAAATGTCCTTATGAGGTGAAAACTGTTAGGTTGTTACTACATTGTGTGGACATTTGGTCCCCATAATGTAGAACACACACATAGACGCACACACACGTTCATATTCACATCTTTCTGGGGACTGTCCATTCATTTCTATGGGCATAACCCTAATCCCACCAATGACACCCATAACCCCAACCCAGCCCTAACCTTAACCATAAGTAACCAAACAAAATACAAGTCTTTTGGCATTTAATATTTTTTCATTGCATTGACAGATTTTAACAAAATTCAGTTTCCTAAAATTGTCCCCACAAGGTCAAAATATATCACATTACGGGGGGATTTGCTCAGTCTCCCTATGATTCACCTCAATACCAGCCTCAGCTCCATCTAGCTCAATTTCTTTTAACTTCCTGCCCTTCCCAATGTCTTAATATAGGTTTAATGGCTAGAATCGCACTATAAATTAATAAAATAGCAGTTAATTTCACACTGCATTAAGTACTGAAAGAGCCAGAGGAGGAACACCTGGGCACACGGTCTTCATCCAAATCAGACAGGTGTGAATGTTCCTGAGAGCAGGAGAGGAACATGAGCTTCTGGTGGGTCTCGCAAAAAAAGCTCCCGGGGGCAACACGGGGGAAGGGGACACCCTGAGATCCAGGAGGCAGATGGCAGTGGGCACATCAGCTTTGTTTAAGGTGAACAGGACTCAAAGAAGTTATGATGAAATAGGTCTTCAGTTTGGATTAAAATACATAAAAAGAGAGTGTGACGCTGTCCCACCCAAAGTTAGCAGATGGCGTCATGTGGTAGCTGAAGGCTTTAAACAAACTTCCCTTTCATTAATACAACCAGCATCCCCACAATCTGAGATCACATTCTGGACCGTATGTGTCAATCACCCCAGTTAGACAAACAGGGGCCTTACAGATGAGTAAAACCAGCATGAATTTAATCACCTGACCCTCGCCTGCCAATCATGATGAGGTTTTGAGCGCTGACAGAAACAGAACAATCTGAAATGTTTACTGGGGGGAGCTGAGCATGTGAATATCCATAAAGAAACTGCAAATGCACCTATATGTCTTTTTGCTAATGACATGGGAGGCTGTGTTGCAGTGACCTCATATCCTCAAAGTGACCTCACGACATCCTGTGGCCACACAAGCTCCTGTAGCATTACTTGTGATGAGCAAATCACGTGTTTTGCTGATTCTGTATAATCTACAAGAAAAATCGTAGCGACATACCTTGAACTTTCATCTATGTTAAAGCACCTAATAACTCTCATTTGTGCTGTATTTAAAAGCAAAGTCTATTCTTCTTTTCTTAAAAAATGGCATTTATTTAATAAATGTGTAATAATACATTGTTGCTCGAGCTCTACGCTGCTCCAATATTCCAATATACAGTTCAAAAAGTCACATAATTTTTTTCTGTCATTTCTCCTGTTAGTTTATGCTTCTTAGCTGTCAGGGAGAGTCATATAAATGTTTGGTACAAAATGTCACATTACAAAGCATATTAGCATTTGATTTATGAACTCAATGCACATAATCTCAGCTTCCTTTGAACAAAATGATTTAGCTACAATGAAAAAATCACCAACAAAATTGGGACAATGAACCAGCCAGAGGTAATTAATAATTTGAGTGTACACCTACTAGCAGAATTGTAAAGATCCTTTATACAGTAAGTCCTCACTTAATGACATATTGTTCCATTTATAGCACAACGCAAGACTCACTTAACATCATAAAGATTTGAATTTCAGAATTCAGTACTGGAAAAGGCTTTGCCAAGAGTTCTACGCAGTTTTTACTGCAATATCAGACATTTAATTAATATGTTTAAGCTTATTAAGTTAAATTAATTTAAATGTATTCATTAAAATTTCCATAGAGTTCTTGATTGACCAAGTTTCCACAGCCGTGTTACAATTTTCTGGGAGAACTTGCATGATACATCTCTTCATTTTCTCCACTGCTAAGCTAACATCCGGGAATACGATGGTGCTCATGACTTGATTTTTGGTTTTTCAGACAAACAGAGTTTCCCTTGATCATGCTAGAGTCTCCTTCATGGTATGGCGGTGAATACTTTCTCAGAACGTGTCGCAATAATTCCTGATGTGGTCATAGAAACGACTTCACCAAGCTCGGTGTTCTAGTTAAAGCTACAGTAAACAGTGTAAAATAGTGCCCCCTGTAGTTTTAGGGTGGTAAAGCCATCCACCTTTGTTCATATAGCAAACTCACTACCCCCTCCTCCCCCATGGCATGTCGATTTTGGCAGACGGATCTTTTCAACCCTGAGAGGTAAACATGACGATAATACAGAAATGAAACAGGAAAAAAATACATAACAATGAAAATATAAAATAAAACAACAGGTAAAAGGTCATTCCTCAAACAGAAATGATGACCCTTCATCTCTATACCATGTCATAAAGAACGTCACAACACGAGTCAACTTTGGGCTTTGCCATAAAAAAAAAACACAGTAATTAAAAGTGGAGATAAAAGATACAGAGATACTGTCATAAAATACTTGAGCCTCCATTAACTTAAAACCTACGCTTCTGTAAGTGTACATTAAGCTGAAGGAAAATGGCAGTTAAAAATCAGCATTTAAGAGATTACAAACTTGTCATTATAAAACACAAAAGGCATGACAGAACGTTTAAGACTCAGCTCACAAACACCGGACGTGTCTCGGGGATCACGTAAAAGTATGCAAGTAAAGTCTTCAAAGATTTTCCGTAAAAGTGAAAAAGATCCATCTCGCATGGCAAACAGAGTGGCAACAAAACCTTGTAAGAGAGGAAAACACATTTTAATGTCTGTATGCTGAGGAAACGTACACCGTTAGAGAACTGGCATCTGTTAGGTACAGTCTGGTCAGCGAAAGGATGAACAGATGAGGATTTTATGAAAAGAAAAAGGGCACTTGGTCAAAGTGGGGACCACGTTTCTGCCCTCTTTCCGAGCGGCCGTGTTCAGTGCCAGGATAGATCCTTTGTGCCTGTTTTCTGTTCTTTTTCCTGTTCCCCTGTTTTTGTTCCCGGTATTCCCCTGTTTTTGTTCCCGGTATTCCTGCCAATGATCCTTTACGAATACCGACGACAGTCCTCCCCACCGTACATTTCCGCCAGTTTCCGGAAGCGGGGCCCCCATTCACTGAGGTAATCGTAGTCCTGCTCTCCGTCGGTGGAGGCGGAGCCGAGTGAGCTCAGCGAATCGGCGATCGAGCCGCTTCCCTCGTAGGCATAGGTGGCTAGGGAGTCATAAGGGGGCGCCGTGGGGTTGCTGTCGTTGTCGTGCACCCGCTGGTTGATGAAGTTGCGGACGTCTGCGTTGTCCCTCGCTGGAGCGGCCGGCGCGCAGCGGGCTGGCAGGTACAGCGCCTCAGGGACAATATCACGCCGTGTCTTGCTCTCCTCCACGGCCTCCGGGTGGCGCAGCGTGCCGATGTCGAAGGCCTGCGTGTCCTCCTCGCCGCCGCCTTCGTCGTTGTAGCTGACGATGTTGTCCCTCACGTCGTCCTTGGAGAATATCAGCGGCTCCTTCTTCCTCTGTCGCCTCAGGGCCGTGAAGAGCACGACCGTCGCTATGGGAGGAGGGGAGAGGATAGGGGCGTCATGTGACCGGACGTCCAGGACACGTTACACTACTGGACAAATCCTACACAGACAATGCAGGCTCATCTTTGAAATCACTGTTATCCCTACATATTTAGAGATGTGATTTTAATTTTCAAATACCTTTAAGTGGTGCAATTCATAATATCTTTGAATATAAAAAGGAAATTATAGGTCATTTGGAATATTTTAATATATTTGATCTCTTTAATGAAACATAAAGAAATTCACTGACGCAAAAGAACATTTGATGGCGGGGCAACTTAATAATTTAAACACAAGGGTCCATTTTTTGGGGAGGTATGAATGAAGCCAAATGAAATATTGGGGGACATGCATTCCCCTCTGCCCCCCCCCGGTACCTATAGCTTCTGCATCAGGTGACTACGAGATATTAAACGTGATTATATCTCTGAAATGGTGCAAATGGTGTACTTAATGCCGATGCTCACTGAGGAGGATGACGATGCAGAGGAGGATGGCCACCAGGGCGGCGGTGCTGAGTCCGGCAGATTGGGACAGGGCCTCCGGGTTACAAGGCTCCACATTGGAGTGCAAGTCGCACGGGCACACGTGCACCACCAGCGTGTTGGTGCTGCTCTGCCGGGGGTAATCACCGTCGGTGATAACCACGGGGATCAGGTAGCTGCTTTTCTGCGAACGGCTGAAGCCTCCATGCCGGGTCAGAATGGAGGCTGTGTTATCTGCATAAAAGGGGGCAAATGCACGTGATGTCAAGTATGCAGTGTTGCCTGGGGTTTCACTGCATCAACAACTATGCAAAAAGAAACAAATAAAATATTTTCCAGTGTATTATTTACATAAAAAAATTCCAAAAAATTAAAGCATATTAACCAATTATCTACAAAAAAAATACCATTTACTATACTTTATCCTTCAGTGAAGTGGCATCTGTATGTAAAAGTATATAAATATATTTACTGTTCACTTAGTTTCATATATCTTCAGGATAATTGCTGCGTAAAATCCCATACGTCTGTACTCAATTCGCACAGCATTTCATGTCTGAGACTGTGGGAATTTTTCAGAGGCTTTCAGACCACCAGGGAGGGGTCCAGATGTAGCCCCCATGTCTGAAAATGGAAATGTTTACCAGAGGATTTTCTCTACATGGTAATTATGCCGCCCCTAAATGTGTGTGTGTTTTTTTTTTATTAATGAATACTGCATTTATTTGATTTCTTATTTTCACTTATATGTACTATTAGCAGCTTCAGTTACTGCAGGCATGTCTTATTTCCATATGCGTGGGAGTTTTCCTGATGCTTATATTTGTACTAACCAAACAAAGGCTGGTGCGATTAAATGTGATTTATTTCACACTGCCTTTTTGCTGCAAAATCATTCCCCCACGGCCCCTGTTCCCTTTGTAATTTTAATGATGTTTTAACAAAGTTTAATCTGGTAACTATGTTTTTCATGTTGTTCACAGAAACCACAGGTATCTTTAATTAGGCAGCACAGCAATTTATGATAGAAATACTCTTAGATACTCTGGGTTATCTTACATTATGACAGGTGTACAGATCAGAGGCTAGGTCTGCTGTGTTAACTGAAGGTGGACTGTGGAAAAGGGGGAAGAGCGGCTCTACTCTCAGTGAATGACTGTGGAAAAGGGGGAAGAGCGACTCTACTCTCAGGGAATCACTGTGGAAAAGGGGGAAGAGCGACTCTACTCTCAGTGAATGACTGTGGAAAAGGGGGAAGAACGACTCTCAGTGAATGACTGTGGAAAAGGGGGAAGAGCGACTCTACTCTCAGGGAATGACTGTGGAAAAGGGGGAAGAGCGACTCTACTCTCAGGGAATGACTGTGGAAAAGGGGGAAGAGCGGCTCTACTCTCAGTGAATGACTGTGGAAAAGGGGGAGGAATGGCTCTACTCTCAGGGAATGACTGTGGAAAAGGGGGAAGAGCGGCTCTACTCTCAGGGAATGAATGTGGAAAAGGGGGAAGAGCGGCTCTACTCTCAGGGAATGACTGTGGAACAGGGGAAAGAGCAGCTGTACTCTCAGGGAATGACTGTGGAAAAGGGGGAAGAGCGGCTCTACTCTCAGGGAATGACTGTGGAAGAGGGGAAAGAGCGGCTGTACTTTCAGGGAATGACTGTGGAAGAGGGGAAAGAGCGGCTGTACTTTCAGGGAATGACTGTGGAAAAGGGGGAAGAGCGGCTCTACTCTCAGGGAATGACTGTGGAAAAGGGGGAAGAGTGGCTCTACTCTCAGGGAATGACTGTGGAAAAGGGGGAGGAATGGCTCTACTCTCAGGGAATGACTGCAGAAATAGAGAAAGACTGGCTCTACTCTCAGGGAATGACTGCAGAAATAGAGAAAGACTGACTCTACTCTCAGGGAATGCCTGCGGAAACGGGGGAATAATGGCTCTACCCAGACGAGGAAAACTGGCTAACCAAAGTGTAGCTCCTGTGCTTTTTAAAGCTTTGATAGTTCCTTGCCGGTTTTATCTGTCTTATATGTGTTTATGGGGTGGCATGGTGGTGCAGTGGTTAGCACTGTTGCCTCACACCTCTGGGACCTGGGTTCGAGTCTCCGCCTGGGTTACATGTGTGTGGAGTTTGCATGTTCTCCCCGTGTCGTCGTGGGGTTTTCTCTGGGTACTCTGGTTTCCCCCCACAATCCAAAGACATGCTGAGGCTAATTGGAGTTGATAAATTGCCAGTATGAGTGAATGGTGTGTGGTTGTGCCCTGCAATGAGCTGGCCCCCTGTCCAGGGTTGTTCCCTGCCTCGTGCCTGTTGCTTTCAGGATAGGCTCCAGAAAGAGGGGATAGGAATCCCAATAGGATTGGATGGATGGATATGTGTTTATATATATTTAGATGTTATTAAAGGTAGCACTCCATTCCAAAGCTGCAGCATGAGCCTGCCCTGAATACGCATCAGCAAGTCATTCATAATGAGGGTGAGTAACGGCAATTCAGTGCACATTCTTCCTGTTAAGTGTCTGTAAGTTCGGTCTCTCATCTGCTGCATGCCACGGGGTGACTGCGCCTCTGTCCACGTCTGTCCTCTTACCTCTGTTATCACGGACTGAGAAGTTGGCCCTGACAGTGGTCTCTGAGTCCAACGTGAAGGAGAACTTGTGTCCTCCTGGCGGAGCATCAGCATCTGTGGCGCTCACGTTCAGTATGACCTGCACAGTCATAGAGAGGGATCGCCTTGGCGACAGTGCAAACACAAGCACAAGTACGACACAGCTATGCTAAACCGAAGCCTCAAACTCCAGTATTCTCTCTGTGCACAGAGGCCTTCCTGCATACCAGCGTTGTACTGAGCTATTATTTTTGCAATCGTGGTCCTTCCTGTTAGCTTTAACGAGTCCGGCCATTCTCTTCTGGCCTCTCTAATTAAACAAGCATTTTAGGCCACAGACCTGCTGCTGACTGGATGCTTTTTTGTACATTACACGTTTCTCTATAAGCTTCTAACACTGCAGTGTGTGAAAATCCCAGGAGGGCGGCTGTTTCCGAGAGGCTAGAACTGCCACGTCTGTTGCCAGCGATCACACCTCGCTCAAAATCACTTACATCGGGCACCGTAGCTAGTCGCAGTCAAGCAGTAATGGAAGCTCTTGACCCTCTCTACGTGCTGCATATATTCACCTGAACCTCTGTTTGTCGGAGCAGGCTTATTGCATTGATTTAATAAACCGGCCACTTGCTGTAAATATACACCAGGATTTTGCAACAGTATGTTGAGTGCTGATTCCATCTACCATTTCACTTGTGTTCCCAAGTTGTAATTTCACTGGAATTTTACTAATTTTCATATCTGTAACTTCAAAAGGTTGACCTATATTCAAATTCCTCCTAATTCAGTGAGTTGGCTACATCCCACTCTCTTCTTACAGCTCTGACAGGAATTTTTATGAAAGGGCTGACATTTACGATCTTCTGAGACGGCTCCATAACCTCGTACAGACTGACGCTGGCAGAATCTACGGAGTTAAGATCAGGACATTGTATCTGACGGGGCTACTTTAAGTAGAACATGTTCCACCATATTCTCCAGAGTTTCCTTAAGTGAACAGGAACTATGTGTGTCGGGTCTAACCAGAACTGCAGGGTGGAAACATCACACCATAAAGACGTCGACTTTGAAAAACGAGGACCAGGATTAGGAATAAACTATATGTTGAAACTCATACCTGCTGGCACTTGTGCAGTGACTGTATTTATCACTCTGAAATATGAAAATGTGTCTTGCAAGCAATGTTCTATTATTCGATTTTTCATCTTTTCATGTAAATGTTGTTTATATGTCTTAATTATGAGGTCCCTTTCAAAAGTAATTAACTATTCCTTTCCTGATGGTGACCATGTTTTCAAGATAAATTTTTAAAAGAATGATTACAGTATTCTAGTAATAATACTCACATTTTAATATCTGGGGCAATGCAAGCCATTGTCTTTGCAGACTCGTCTGTGGCGTGATAACTGCCACTCGGCTCATACCCCCCCCCGTCCCCCCCCCAACCCCAGGGCTCTTTACCTGGCCACCCTTGACACCTTCACACATGGCAACCTCATAGAAATAGGGGAAGGTGGGGGCGTTATCATTGACGTCCAGCAGCCGGATGTAGACGGACACCTCACTGCTCTGTCGCTGGCTACCTGTCATCAGACATGGAGGAGACATTCAGCTCGTTTGTCCAGCGTTAGTTGGCTTAGGTGGCGGACACACTGCCCTGTCACTGACCATGTCACACTGAGCCAGCGTCTGCAGAGCCAGCTACCTGAGCTTGCCTCCTGGGTTTCCCCTCACACCGTCCAGAATTAAGTCCCCATACCCACCTACCATCCCTACCATCCCATAATCCAACCAGGGATTTGAACCAGCAACCTTTAGGTTACAGGTTTTTACTTTCATACATGCTTCGGTTTTGGGGGGAAGAGGTGTGGGGTAGGAAGTGTCCCTGTGATCAGAAGGTTGTTGGTTCAAATCCCGGGGTTGGCGGGGTGGTATCAACAGTGAACAAGGCTCTTAACCTGCAATTGTTCCTGAGGCTGGCTGGCCCTGCTTTTTCAAAATAATGTCACTTTGAATTAGAGCAGCAGCGAAATACAAGCATAATTACCAAGACAGATATATAGCCATGAAATAAAAACTGATTCTTTATTTAACAGATTTTATATGGTTTATTTTGCAAACATAGTCAAACCTTACAACAGTCTTGGCCGGAAGGTTGCTAACTAAGGTTTTTATTCATCTGAAAGCACGGAACCTAATGCTGAATCCTTTGAAAATGAGATTTAAGGCACAGTGTTATTGGCTGGGTAGGGAGGCGCTCCCCGTGATCTGATTGGGGGGGCAGACGGGACAGGTCGCAGAAATTAAATTCTTCATCAGGCAAGGCATTGTTAAAGAAGACCCGTGGGTAAAGTGGAACAGGGAGTCATTTGCTTTCCTGATTTGCAGACTCCATTCCAAGGTCCTGGTTTAATACGCTTTGTGGCGCAGGGAGATTGGAAAGGCCTTTGATCACTTAATAACACGGTATGTCTTAGAACTTTGCGCACGTGCGGGAAGTGTGTAATTTTTCCACGGAGAAAACAATGACGCATGGGATGGGATTGCGAAGCCGGAAGGGACATCGTTCACGCCATCATGCATTTTCTGTGCCTGCGGTTCAACTTTTATGTTTTAATCGGAGGCGATATATCCGGCAGCGAGTCATTTCGGAGCAGCCTTTGCTTACTGAGCTCGGTGGCGACGACGGAGATGTTGTGCCAGGCCGCTTCCTCGCGGTCCAGTGGCTTCTGGGTAAATATGGATCCGTTGACCGGGTCCACGCTGAAAAGTCGGTCGAGGTCTCTGTGGCGATTAATGGAGTACCTGTTTAAAGAAATAAATAAAGGAAGACAAAAGTGTTCAGTTTCTGGGTGACCTGGTCAAACGGTATTAAAGCCCATTCAGTCGCGTGGTGCCAAGCCTGGTCATGGTGCCTGCAGATTATACTGCCCCCCCCCTCCCCCCCAAAAAAAAAGGAGCATCCCAGAATTAACAAGACTGGCATGTCGTGTTACCAAGGAGTCACAAGCAACTCAAAATGGGCCAAGACCTTCTACTGTGGACCATTAAGTGATGCCAGAACGTTCCACAGAATGTTTCATATTAGTGGAATGCAAGCAAGAGTGTAGGGCGGAGCTACGTTTTCAGGGCTTCACACTGCACATGCCCAACACAGTGCGCAGTGCAAACCAAACTCCAGTGGAGTCAGGTGACATTCTTGCCGCCCCTGATTGGCCCACATCATTTGCAAAAAAAAAAAAAAAAAAGAGTGAGAATCCAGAGAAATGCTTTTCCAATAAAAAAATAAAAAAAAGAGTTTGTCGCAGTAAATGTGAAGCAGGGCAGAAGAGAATGATGTGGAATGAGCTGGAAGCGTCTTTTCCGCTGAGAGCGCTCTCATCGAACGCTCAGCTCACGGCCCTGAGTGGCCCTAATCACAAGAAGTCAGTTATTATTCATGACTAACTGCTACCGGACAGACTTTTGGAGGAAGACCTGATTGAGAGGTCAAAGCATGTAAATTAACATGGGCTATTATTTTGTTGTTTTTTTTTTAAACGATCTCTCTCCATTTTATGCTTGAAAGTGAGAGACTTTCTTCTCCTTGTATTTCTAAGCAAAATTCAGTGGCTATAAAAATGAGCAGCTCCTAATTGCTACGCTAATTTTCTCACAAATTTGCCATCTGCCTCTAATACAACTGATCTTTTGTTAATCTGCTAAGCGGCTACATCTTTAAGCGTAGCTTATTATCATTTGACATGGGGGCACCGATTACTATTTCCGCTTTATTTAGCCATGAGCATAGCAGGCCATGTTTTAATGAAATAATGTGATATTGCTTTGCGAACAGGTGTGATTCCACTGCATAAGCTACTCTAGACCCCATTTTAGGGGGGTTCAGTCACCTTTTTTTTTTCTCTCGGTCCCCTTTTAAAATTATTTTATTATTTTTCTAAATCCATTTAGTGATTTGACCCCCCCCCCCCCCCAAGCCCCTCAGTGGGGGGGCTTAGTAATTGTACTGGGAACTGAGCACCCCTACGTGTCAAATCGTAGGATCGCCCCGCTTCCACCCTACAGTATATGGTTCTCCTGAGTTTAGCGAGAGCGCCCCCTACCTGATGGGGTTGCGTATGGCGTCATGATCAGAGGCGGTCACGGAGCCAACGGCTGTTCCCACGGCTACATCCTCCTTCACCTCCATGATGTAGGAGGCCTGCTCAAACGTCGGGGGCTCGTCCACATCCCTGACGGCGATGCGCACCGTAGTCGTGGCCTTAGCTGTGTCTCCCCATAGGAAGCGGGAGTCTGGGTACGTGTTCTCAGCCTGCACCTTAAGTGTGTATGACTTCTTCTTCTCGTAGTCCAAAGGCTGCGGCACATTGGAGAGAGGTGGGATACTTAGTTAGAGCCATTGGAGTGACTGGACCTTCAGGCCGGGGTGCTGTAAACCGGGGGAAAGGTAGGATGATGCTAAGAGCCCCTGAGTGACAGGGGCCCGAAATATTTGGAACATAACTGGATTGGTCAGGGTTGGAGGCCCAATATGATATGTTTTCATTGGGCCAAAAATGTCTAGTGACACCCCCTGCCTTCAGCAATGACTTTACTGTAAACTGGTCCCTAAAGCTGCAATCAGCCAGCGAGGCTGGTGTTAAATCTGAAGCACAACTGCATTTAAAGGAGGAATGAAGTCCTGCTTCAGTAAAAGTATCTTCAAGGTTATCTCAGGTAAAATACTGTCAAACCAAAACCGGTAAACTTCAAAACTGTGTTATACACTTCAGGGTGAACTAATCAAAAACAATAAGAAGATGGGGAAGATGGTGGCGCAGGAGGTAGTGCTAGTGTTTGGCAACCGGAGGGTTGCAGGTTCGAGCCCTGATTCCTCCTGACCCCATCAAAGTGTCCTTGAGCAAGACACTGAACCCCTAATTGCTCCCAGTGAGCAGGTTGGCACCTTGCATGGCAGCCTCTGCCACCGGTGTGTAGATGGGTGAATGTGAGGCATATATTGTAAAGCGCTTTGAGGAAAAAGCGCTATATAAATGCATTCCATTTACCAATAAGAAAAGAATTAGTGTTTCATTTCAGTTATATGGCACCCACCCTACATTCCCAGTTATTTCCGCTAACTGCTTCCCTCACCTTCTTCACTGTAATGATGCCTCCCTGGGTGGCCGTGTCCGTGGTGATTTTGAACATGTCCAGCCCGTCCCCTTCGACGATGCTGTAGGTGACCTCAGCGTTTCTGCCGACGTCTGCATCTACGGCGATCACCTTTCCCACCAGGTATCCCACCTCCGTCGCCTCGAGGGCGCTGAACTCAGACACACCTGGAGCACAGAAGGTGCGGGTGCGACCCGGGATGATTATCGGTGTATAAATGCAGAGGCTAAGAGGCGCTCAGTTTAGCTCAGACATCGAGCTGGGATTGTATAGGTTATCAGGGAATGGATCACAGCATTAAGCCTTAAGCTGCAAGCTGGCTTTAGCATGTGAGGAGGTTTTCCTGGATCAGTCAGGGCTGGGTCGATACTGGCTTCCAGTTACAGATCTGAGGAACGTTTTGTTTCAGGGCTGGCTGGGAAGCTGGTTATCCATCCATCCATCCATCCATCTACGGGGGGGGCTTGCACTCACTCTGCGGGAATCGTGGCGGGTTGTCGTTCACATCCAGCAGGGTGATGCTGACGGTGGCTGAGCTATACAGCCCCCCGAGCTGCCCTGCCATGTCTTTGGCCTTGATCACTACCTTGTAACTGGCCAGCTTCTCCCTGTCCAAGTTAGGGAGGGCTGTCCTGATGATGCCTGTTGTTTGGGGAGGGGGAGGGGGGGCAGACACAAAGTGGCAAAAACATTTACATCTGAAAAGTACACATTATGTATGTTCCCTATATCATGACAGTACAGACCAAAGCAGTATGGACTAGGCAGTACAGACCATGACAATATAGACCATGATAGTACAGACCAAAGCAGTACAGACTAGGCAGTACAGACCATGACAATATAGACCATGATAGTACAGACCAAAGCAGTACGGACTAGGCAGTACAGACCATGACAATATAGACCATGATAGTACAGACCAAAGCAGTACAGACTAGGCAGTACAGAC
>JAODKF010000089.1:6591569-6616155 GCA_026779585.1 Mormyrus proboscirostris
CCCACACCCCCGTACTGAATCTCATCTTGTTTGTGATCTACCGGACATGTTTTCTGCTTTATTTTCACGTTTTTGCATTTATTGTGAGTGTTTGTGAGTGTGTGTGTGTGTTCTGTGTTTTTTTTATTTCCTTAAAAAAAAAAGTCAATAAGCATCTGCGGGAGCTGCAAGGGGGCAGGCGTGAGCACCACTGAGCTCAGCACGCGTCACGCACAGGCCACGTCGTCGCACTTACATGCCATCTTTTGACTAACACGCCCACGATGACCACCCCCCCACCCGCTACACCTGCCTTCCTCATTTGAAAAATCTGGAGCAGATGAGAGAGAGAGGAGAAGGTAAGCGGGGGTCACATTAGCCTGCTGCTAATGAGCTCCTCTGTGTCTGCATGCAGAAAGGTAACAACCTGGGATCTTGTTAAGGAACCCTTTTTGTTAAAAGTATCTTCTTAACACCCCCCCCCCCGGGCGGGGAGGGAGATGGACCCATTTGCTCTGGAATCATCTGATTGCTGTCACAATGACAGACGCCGTACGCCGTACAATTAGCGTCCCTCTTCCGGAGAACGGGCGACCGCTTACTCGAGACAGAAGTAAATAGAAAGATATCACTCAACTTCAAAATGTTCTGAAAATAATTACATCGGGGTGATTCATCTAGACGCCTCGGAAAACAGTTTAAGGAATTTAAGTCATTTTAAGCAAGATCGAAGGCGGTAACATTAAGCCTGTAACTGCAAAGGGAAATTGAATTTATCCCTGAAGATTTGTCAGTGTGTATATATATATATATATATATATATAAATTTATATATAAATTTATAAAGCTTAAGATTCAGACCAGAGTAACTTCATGGTTGTTTGCTTGCTTTCAATTTTTCTATTTATTAATTGACGTGCATCATCACCTTTGATTGAGGCTCGCTGTATTTGCTGAACACAGTATCCCAGTTGAATGAATTCGTCAAAAGAAAATAAATCCACATAGACAAATAATGGAGCGACGTCAATGACTGTGCAATTCTCTGTAAATAATGTGCTGATTAAATCTGCAAAAAATAAATACCGATGCAAGCAGCTCTGAAGGCTGATGATGGTTCAGTCTCCCCCCATCCATACAATGGCGCTGTGGGATTTCTGTAACTGTAAATAAACATTAACATGCTAATGGTATAGTATCCTCACATGTTTACATGCATGGAGGGTCCCTCTGAAATCCCCTGGAAATCCTCATGCATTGTACTGTAGTCATCGAACACCAGACAAACTGATTTTCAATTTTAATACACAGAACCATTCGCTCTTCCTTGCAGTGGTTACCAGTTCGTCGACTGCAAGCTACTAGCTGCCAACAACAACCCAACGGTTACCTCACATGACACAATAGAAATCGGATCAATTTTTTTTAATGTTACGGTTTGCTGCAGAGTGGATGTCAGAGTAGAATTCATTTCACCGTCACCTAACACAGAGTGTGTGTCCCCCCCGCCCCAACCACGATACGATATGATATGTAAAGTATCGTGTCTTTCCCCATTGCGATTTTGATATATCTTGCTAAATATATCCTTGCTAAGGGCAGCTGATGACACACAAAAAGTTTAATTCATAAATTCATGATGGGCGGAGGACGCCAGGCGTGCTTACGGCAGCCTCTCATGTGACGTCGTGCAGCGATCTTTGTGCCTCACGTTTCTTGCATCCCTTGGCTTTGCTTGCAAAGAGAACCGAGAAAGTTTGCGCGTTTTTTTCTGCTATGTGGAAGAGGGTCAACTGTATGTAATTTTATAATTTCATGTATTCAGGGACCCCTGGAAATTGCTGGCCTCGCTGAATCTGCCAGGGCATCCACGCCCCTATTGCGCCCCTCATCCCAGGAGGGAGGGAGCCAAAACGGAGGGTGGGTCGGCCGCAAACATGGGGGAGGAGGTCCCGTCCCGTGTCCGTCCTGCGGGAAGATCATACATTTATGGTGATCCAAATCACAGACTGATCGTTCACAGCTTGATGGGTAAAAACTGGCATTCATATTAAAACCAGTATCAGTTTTCTGAAAAAAATATCCTTAGCAACTGATTCTATCCTGTTAAACAAATGCAAGTGACAAAAACAGTTGCTATCAAGTGGCACAGATTATTGTGGGATGGTTACATCCCATCCTGGAATTTTAGATTTTTCTGACAGCACCTACAGAACCAACCAGAAAACAAAAAATCATTTAAAAATGACTGGAGAAAGAGAGCTGAACAACTGAAGGGCTGCATGTGGGGGTGGAAATAAACAGCGAGGTGGTTATTGTCCTGTCATGCCGGCACTTGTTTGATCGTCTTACTGTCATATCCGTAAGTGACTGCAGCATCACTGCTCAGAGAAAAGTCTCACTGCCCGAACAACAAACAGCTACGCTGTACAAAGCCGTCTTCCTATAAACCGCCAATGAACGATGGCGGAGTTTTCCGTAAGCGCCAATCTGACTTGTTTGTTCTGTTTATGAAGCTTCCCGTCGCTTTTCCGGTCCGAGGCTCAGCACCAGCAATCGCTCGCCTACAGGACGACGCGGCCGATACGCTGCCGTTAAACGGCAAGGTGACGGATTAAAGGAGACAGGCGCAGGTTCCGTTCCACCAGCGCCACATAGCCGCCCTCCCCCGCCGCGTTCTGGGGCTGAGCTCCCTGACCTGCTGTGAAGCGTGGGAAAAGCGCAGATCTGCTACGGCAACCTGGGTCCATGGCTGTAATAAACACACTCTGCCTTTTCCTGCTGGAGGGCTCTGCATGCAGAGTTTATTTACATCGCATTTACATTCAGGGCTGCGAGGGACTGCACCCTGTCAAGGGAGTTCCCGGTGCATCGTGGGATAGGCCCAAGGCTCACTTTGGCCCTTGGCCGGATAAGCAGTTACGCAACATGTATGGATGGATGGATGAATAGGTTAACATTCAGGTGCTCAAATAATCATCTTATCTGAGATGTGCTACACATTTTTTCCCCAAACAGCTCATTTTAGGTTAAACTAACAGCTACTCTAACCCCTCTAATGCCAAGGATCTCGTTACATTATTTTACTGTCCTTTTAAATTAATGAAGACGCATATTTTTAATACTCCCAATATTAAATATCAGTAATTTTTAAATATCAGTAATTAATACAAATTACAGTGCTGCGCAAAACACTAAGTACAATTGTCTGGATTAATGTAATAGAAATAGTAGAATGTAATAGAATGTAATTTTCCATTAACGGCGCTGGAGATTAATTTAAATTCTTCCACTTTTTCGAAGCAGATGGGAACAGGGTCAGAAGAGGACAATGCTTTTCATAAAAAAAGACTAAAATATATTTGCCTGTTTAGCAAAGGGGGTAAATAAGTGTGTGACTTTCTCACTGTGGGGGTCAGGAAGCCTCTGGTCCTTTAGTGAGGCAGAATGAGACGGGAGGCACCATTATATGCAAAACACCCCCCATGAGAGACAGGTGGAACAATCCGTACAGACAGCCGCAGTCACCTGAGTGTCCTTCTGAGAGAGGTGATGGATCCGCCCCCTGTCTTTCTATACCTGTCACTTTGTACCGTTTATCCAATCAGATCCAGGTTCTGATCCCTGGAAAGGGCGTGACGCACCTCCGGACAGCGCAATACAGCAAATATCCACATCTGCAATAATAATCTGTAGGGATCTTCATTCCTAGACTCCGAATCGCATGGTTGCATTTTATTTTCTGATTAAATGGAAACGGGCAGTGTCCGGAAGTTTCTGTAGCCATCTTCATCTGGACAATCCCAAATAGTGAGGAGAGAGCGGACGTGGAGGACGGCTGATCCGGGGGCCGCGAGGCGGGTTCGAGCAGCCTGGGGCGTGAGGAACATCTCAAGCAGGCCAGCCGCCTTCCAGAGTGCTTCTCATACATCTTTAATATTTACTTAACAGACAGACATTCCCCCGCCGTCTCTGAAAAAAGAAGATCACTCCCTTAAAGGTCATGAGATCCCGCCTGTTTTCGGCAATTACACTTTACAACATTACTCGGGAGTAAAAATGATAACGACCGTGTTTTAATTATCAGAACGGGAACAGGAGAAGCTGTACATCAGCAGAAGGTCACTATATTGCAAGACTCTACTGGAAGTAACATGAATCGAAATCTGAAGCCCTGGGAGATACAAGCGTTTAACAAAATTCCATCACTGATAATTTGCTGCTTTTTAAT
Organism: Mormyrus proboscirostris; assembly: GCA_026779585.1. Lineage (NCBI taxonomy): Eukaryota > Metazoa > Chordata > Actinopteri > Osteoglossiformes > Mormyridae > Mormyrus > Mormyrus proboscirostris. Next base: position 6,595,780 of record JAODKF010000089.1, read on the forward strand.
CAGGCCTGTGCTTCTCTTTGTTGGGTTGGAGACTTTTTCAAACTCACTGAAACCGTCAAGTAGCAAAATTCATAATCGAGACTTGTTAAATAAAACGGAGGCTGAGGGATAATTTGTCCGTGCTGAGTTCTGCCGTCTGAAGTCTTGACCAGAGGCAGACATTACTGCCTGTATTTGACTTTGATAGGAGAAGCCAATAGACTCTTTAATGTATGTTCATTTACTATTTTCCCCCTCAAGCTTTACAAATAAGTAAACATATAAATGAAGAAATGAAACTGCATGCTGGACATATTCATTTTTTCCTCTATCCCATTTTGAACAAATGGGCTTTGCAATGGTTAGACCGTGTTCATCCTCTGTTTATTCCTGCAGTAACAAAAGGGCTTTTTCCTGGTAATTTATCCTAATTTTGCTCAGTGTCGGCAAAGTGCAGGGGTTGCCAAAGGGCTGTAGAGGATCTTTTCCAAAGCACTAGAGTTTGGAGCGTCCAGATGAGACGTGATGGAGCGCTTGTTGTTTTGTGTGTGCTGTTGTTGTTTTTTTTTCTTTCAAGGATCATCACCTCTCCGCGTACGTGGGCGTGTCCATCAGCAGGGGGCGGGACTCCCCGCGGCGCTCCTCCCCGAGTCCTTGGGCGAGCCAGTGAGTGTGAACCGCACGCTGCTTGGATGGTGTCAAAAACGCACGATGACCACACTGACGCCCCCCCCGGTTCCAGTGGAAACCTTCTGACCTGGGTCACTCGTCAGCCGGCCGTTGGCTCGATTAGCTTGATTAATTCCTTACTGTTTGTACCTGCATGTGCTGCTATTTGACCATCTGTGAATGAGACCAAGGGAGATTTTATTTAAATAAGGGAAAAAGCTCATAGTAGGGCAACAATATACTGGGGACGAACAGAGCAAACACAACTTTCCATGGTGATGACTTTGCTAGCCTTACATTAATGCATTAATATTGTGCTATTCATAATGCACTAAGCCCTGTCTTGTGCCGTAACCTGCCTGGGATTGGTTGTAGCCTCACCCCACAGAACCTTGGATGGATGGATGGATGGATGTATGGATGGAATAATGAATGACTTTGTATACACCCCTGTCTTGATTCACGGTCCTCGGGCCAGGAAAGCCACTTGAATAGGTAAGCATAATGTTGTGCCTTGTTGAAAGGTCAGGCACACTGAGTAGATCGTATTTATTTATTTATTTTATTTATACTGTATGGTGCCTGGTGAAAGGGGAGAGTTGTTCTGGCCTCATGCTTATCTGGCAGCGGTCCCGTGACCTGAAGGTCGTCTGGTCAGCTCCACATCCTCACCCCCCCTTCAGGACTGAGCTCCGAGCTTTGGCCCTCATCCAGCTAATAACAATCTGTGTCAATGGTTCCTGAATCAGTGCCAGGGACGGATCGAGCGTGCCGTGCCGTGTAAAGCCCGCTCCTTCCCGGCTGGAATTACACGTCTTCCCGGCTTTGACATATAGCCGCCTCCCTCGTTGCCTGTGGCCGGTAATGGGAGCCATTTTCATGTCCCTATATTATGTATCCGCCGACGTCGACATGCAAGCGGCGCAGGAAAGGGAGCGTCGAAGCTACGGGAACGCGCTAAGGGCTTCGCTGATGCCTCTTTACGACCACCTCCGTCGCCGTGCGTTTGCCGAGACGGGGGGGCGATGCCTGCGTTAAGGCTGATCTTGCAGCGAGAGAACAGGGAACTTTAAAGGTGTACGGTGGGGAGGCAAGAGAAGGAATTCTGCCCGAGGGAAACGGAAATGTCAAAGCCTCATGTTTACGTTGGGAGACATAATTGAGTTTGCAGCTTCCCCTGCAGCTTCTGTCATAATAAGCTAAGAGACTGAAAGCGCTATATGAATATGAAACACGAGGATGGAATCGTCTTGTGCCAAGAGGGAAAGAGGCACTGTACCGCCCCACCCTACCTCGTTCATTATCTTAATAAAAAAATGCCATTAGTGTCGGTTTTAATAGTGCTCCGTAATACTGCAGCGAAACCAACTGGCATCAATTCTGCTGGCGTGAGTGAGTCAAAACAACAACAAAATAATCAGGGAAGTTTTAGAACTTTTGCAGGCATCATGGGAAATTGGTTTGTCTATTGGTTTGTCTGCCTATTTTTATGTTTGTGTTTTGTTTTACAGATACAAGATCTTTTAGAAAGATAACAGAAATGTGAATTATTCTGCTGGTGCTTTAAATCGAGCTACTGTCTCATTCAAAGTCTTCTGCTGATCCTCTACTATGAAATTTCTGCGTCCGTGTTCTGTAACTCTTTATGGGAAATGCGTGTAGGTACTTTCCCGGTCAGGTGGCAGAAATGAGGATGTGTTTAAGACGGCAGTATGGATCTAGGGCCGTCAACAAATCAGTATGAGCATTTTGTTTCCGACGCTTCAAAGTACAGACTCCAAATCTAGGACACTTCTACTGCTCGGACGGTCGTTTTGTGAAAACTGCTTATTCATCCCTTTCACCTGTCAGGGTTTAAATCAGGAGTAGCGTATCAAACAGACATGGGGGGGGGACCGTGGGGGGGTCTTTCAGCCTGAGCAGCCCCAGTCCTGATTCTCAGTCAGGCCGCAGTGTTTCATTCTACCTGTAATTATGTTAACGGGGAATAAAATGCAGCTCCCACTCGTGGTTTTATTTCCTGTCGCTTTAATGGGGAAATTGATGGAGCAGCGAGACCAGCGTCCTTGGCCGCCCTGCAGCGTCACCACGTCCTGCAGCGTCGTTCGAGGTGGACGGGCCGTGGGACAGCTAGACAGGTAACACTGGTAACGTGGGCCTGGACCTCGTTAGCTGCCCGGATGCTTTCTGGATAACATCGTTACTCCTCGGAAGCCCAGCGGGATTCTGAAAAAAAAAGCAGCTTTTTGGTTCTTCTCCTCTGTTGTCTTTTTTCCCTTTTCCACTGTTTCATGCATCCTTCTGTACAAATGATGGAATAGCAGATTGCCGGCTAAGGTAAGGGACATGCCCAAGATCGTGGCAGAAGGTTTGTGGCTGATTTGGTCCCCTGAAACTAAACCTACACAATCGATTGCCACACACTTTTGTCAAGCGCCGTATGGCGACTGTGTTGTGCGAGGCGCTATATAAAAGTCAACTGGAAATCGATGGAAAGCCTGGACAGTGTGAGCAGACAAGTGACCACTGAATGGATGCTGAGATGCTGAGATCTGCCTTCTGCCGAGATGAAACTCGACACGTGTGGACTCGAGGGCATCGTGACATGGATGGCGGAGATGCATCTCATGGAGAGCCCCCCCCCGGGGTCACCCCGCCAATGGCAGCACTGACCTCCCATTCTGCTTCATTAGTGTCCATCTGGTGACTCTGGGAGGTGTCTGCATCAGTGGCTTGGCCAGGCAGAGCCTGGTCCCGGGGAAATCTGCCGTTTCGGCAGTAAGCGAGTCGCCCCTCAGCCGTGACTCTAACGGGGGGGGGGGGTGGGGGGGGTCAGGGGGACTGCGAGAGTCACGTTTATTAACTTACAGAACGCTGACCGCGACCGTGTGGGAAGCGGCCACGAGCCACCAGTCAGCTTGCCGTACGACAGGAAACTCTCATCCTCACAAACGTTTCAGATCAAAAGCTTGATGAATAACAGCCGTTTTCAGGTTCTAAAGCACCGGGAAGGACTTGTTAGCATTTCAAGGGTAAAACTATTGGTGAAGTGTTTTTATTCTTGGGAAGTCCCACTTGAAAACCTCGTTTTTAATCAGATTTTCTCTGCTTTTCACCAGACACAGAAAAAAATTTAAAAGCATTAGCAAAGTAGGTTCCCACAACCCAGAACAAGTAGTTAGAAGATGGATGGATGAATGGATGGATGAGAGTAATTAAGGTCACTGTTTAAAACTGGTCACTGTTTAAATAAATCTTTTTAAAAAACGAAGGGTGCCTGTCGCAGCAGTAATATGGTGGACAAGCAACATTTCTCATGGAAAAAAAAACAAAAAAAACTCATGCTCATGGTCAAGTCCGGTTGCTAGGAAACCTTTCAAGGTCTTCTCGGGACTGGTACCCAATTAAAGACGGCGGTCAGACGGCTTTGGTGGATTTTCATACATCTCACTGTCAGGTCGTCTAGAGGTAGCGAGCATGGAGAGTTTTCCAAACTGCTGGCGGGTTCTCCTGGAGGAGCGGCTGGGATGCACTTCAAGGACGACGCGGTTGTTATAATCGTTGTACTGTGGTATCACCTACAGTATCTGAAGAAGAGCCATATTTGCACTGCAGAAAGGTATGCTGATGTATCCCCAGCTCAGTGTCTCTGCTGCACACAGTGTGATGAGCAAATAAATCTGATACACGACACAAAAACAGGGTCAAAAGTAGGGTTAAAAATCCAGTGTGCGGGACTTGTATACAAACAGACAATTAATGCAGAGCTGGCTCTGAACTTACCGTTTTAAAACCCTATTCTTATACAGGCAGTCCCCAGCTTAAGAATATTCCAAATTTGGGTTATTGACAATGGTTCGTAATAGTGAACGCACGCACTAATTTGTGACACTTGTGAAAAATTGTGCGTCTTCAGCCATTCAACCACTGGCTCTAGGTACAGCACAGTACTGTATGGAGTTACCTTTATTGATACGGTATTATAATTCGTATTATTATGTAGTGCATTATTATTGTCGAGACTGACAGATTCATTGATTAGACCTCGTTCGTAACCTGGGCACTTCCTGTACTGTGCTGTTTATACCACAAGGCAGCCCCTCTCTACAATTTTCTAGTTTTTAATCCATTGTTTCCCATGAACCCTTGCTGCGTTCAGTGGCGGCACAAGGGTCACTGGGAACTGTATGCAAACTGTCTGTTTGGACTGTAAATGAAAAACATCTTAGTACTTATGAAAATGCAATGAACCGATAAGCTTTACTACTCCAGGAAACATAAATAACAGTGAACAGTCATGAGCTCTGTCCATATTTATTCAATGTCCCACTGATGCCTCACGATAATTTGCTTGTGGATTTTGTATAAATATTATAGCAGCTTTTTGTTTTGTGATACCTAGGAAGTGTCCCAAACACAGAAGAACTGAAGAGCAATAAGATATTTTGCATAATTGATGAACGTGGGTCAGCAGAGTAGCTTCAAACCTCCAAGCAAAGCATTGTAATTCTGTTTTTCAGCGTTAGAATCAGCAAATATTGGGAGAGCAGCTATTAGACGCAATTCATTTTAGGTTGATTAACTCAGACACCAAGTTATGGAGCCAAGTGCACAACGGTAAGCAGCTGGAAGTCAGCCGCGATGTTGCACCCATCACAACATCTCCCAGCAAGCAGGCAGGAATATCATGACTGTAAAATGCTTTGCTTGTGCTTTTTTGACAGTTTCTCAAGGTTGATGCTTCGAAGATCTCAGCCTGCACTCTCGCGGTGACCCTCCTTGAGCGAGAAACCTGCCCCTTAGATTGTGCCCATGCTGAAGAAGGTGAGTTTGCAGTGCTTTTGCGTTTCAGCCAGGATTGCTGATGTCACTGCGGCTCACGCGGATTCAGAGCCAGGGGTCAGAGGTCAGACAGCGAACATCAGTGCAGCGGTGGAAGTTAACCCTTCCCTGACGGCGCTTGCTGTAACAACAACAACGACAATGATATTAATTACACCCCCAAGCAGGATAAGCTGTTAGAACACTGGTGATTGGAGGGATGGATGGATAGATGCACTCCTGACCCAGACAGGATGAATGAATGGTTGTTCCATTTATATAGCGCTTTCCAAAACAGTCAAGGCCCTTTACAGAACCAGTGGGGAGCCAGTTTAACCCCCACCACTGCGTAGCCCCCACCTAGATGATGTGACAACAGCACCAGTATGCTCACCACACGGTAGCTAAGGCGGAGAAGGGGCAGGGGAGTATTCACCCTCAGATATAGGATGTGAGAGATGGATGGATGGATGGATGGATGGATGGATGGACGGATGGATGGACGGATGGATGGATGGATGGATGGTTATCCTTCATCTTCCGTGTGCCATCCTTGCCTGACGGTGAAATCTCTGCACAGTTCAGGCCAGCTTTGTGCTGACAGCTAGCTCAGTTCACTGATGAACACTATGCTCCGCTCTGGTAGTGATCTTGCAGTACAGTCAAACATCTGCGTGAGATCATCTTCCACGGACACCTAAGAAGAGGACGATCCTTCCAGCAAGCCGCACTGAATCTTCAAAACCCCATCTGCATCGAGCCTGGCAGTAATTTACTGCCAATTTCCTTTGACACCTGCCGTTCAGTGCAAGGCAGCCTCCCTCTGGAAGATGTTCCTATCCTTTCATTATGGCAATTATTTATGCCGCAACATACAATTACCAGATATTATTTTAAAGAAAATGAGACATTTTTATCTGTAACTCTCTACTTCAATCAGCCTGGCCCAAGTGTATCGGATAAAAACCTGTAAGTGTGACTGCAATTCATTTGCACCCAGCTGTCGTGCTCCTTAGTACAAAATCCAGCCTGGCAGTGTGTTCATACAGCGAAAGCAAATGAAACGCAGCTGAATAATCACCCAGGTCAACCGGTTTCGGACCGTTAATCCTCCAGAAGCTTTTGTGGCTATACTACTAATCTTTATCTTTTGAATATCAGAGACATGTGACAAAGGGACAAGGGAAGAGTCACATTTCTGGGCGGTCTATATCAGGGGTCAAAGGTCAGAGGTCACCCAGAGGTTTCTCCTTGTTGAACAGAAAAGCCTGGAGTGAGGATCTCGCAGATGAAGCGGACCTCATGGATCGACATCTTAAGGAAACAGTTTCAGCGGGCTCTTTACGGACATGACAGCCTGTTTAAAGAATCCATAAGCCTACATCTACTCCAGGAATGCCATTTGTTTTTCTTTAGATTATGAACCTTTTAAAATATTACGTTGCCCCTCGGAGGGATTAAAAGCCCATTTGACCTCGCTGACATTACTATCTCCCAGCATGCCGAGGGACGGCGTGTTTGGGTGTCAGCCAGAGTACGCTGTCAGGTCCCCTGTCACCGTGGTAAATAATGACCCAATATCCAGAGCGTAACCACATGACGCCTTATCGGGGACCGCCATCCCACCACGCCTCTCTGTCCCCTTCGAACAATCAAGCCGTGCTGAAACGGGGTGCCAGGAAACGGTATTCCGCGTTTCAGAGCGCGTTTCAGAGCACGTTTCGCACCGAGTCCTCGAAATTCCCCAATGGCTTTCACCTCGCTGATCGGCGCCAAATCAAAGGACCTGAAAACAGCGGCGTTGAAGAGCCATATGTTCCCAGTTTATCCGTGCTGCACCAACAATAACAAAATCCAGGCTGCTTTGTGTGTTTAAACTCTAGCAGCGGGGAAGGTCTGCGAATGTGTGATCCCGTTTTGTTAAAACATACAGCTCTTTAGGTGTCCTGTTACAGCAAACCGGTTCCATAAGGAAGAAAGTGAGAGCCTGTGTCTCCCTGCCTGTGTAAAACCAGGACGCCAGCCTAAAATAATACAGACAGAGTCATAACCAGGAGTCAGTTGCTCACATTCAGGCTGCTTTCGAAACAATCGTGAAATGGCTTGACCTCGTTATTTCATCCCAATTTACTCATTGTATGTTGTGTCCAAAAATGTCCACGGGGCTTAATTGTTGTGCGCTGATCGTGATTGCATGTTTTATACAGAGTAGGTTTCAGAAAAACCAGAAATTCTGTATGAACTCATGATGCTTTGAACCCCAGACGCATAAAGCAGTAACGTGAAAATCTGTTTCATTCCCCTAATGATCCAAATCCTTTCCTCGTCGCTGATTTTTATCGGTCGTTTCCGAGCCACTTTAATTAAAATTCACAGCATCCACACCTTTGCACACCATCGCAGAAGTAAATCCCACACAACTCAAACTCTGAACCTGTTTGCATATTCAATTATAAACTGTCAGACAAACTCAAGGAGCTGATCTGAACGAGGCTTCATTATCTGCTCTCTGTCATTATCATAGCATTAGTATATAGTAAACTTGTCATACTTTAACATAAACATATCACATCACAACCCAGACAGAAGTCAGGATCAAGCCTGCTTGGCACAGTCGGTCTGTCTACGTCAGTCGTCCAATCTCACCATGTGGATGGAGTTTGAAGCAGCACTTAACGGCAACCCTGATCTCTTCCCGGAATGCCTGCTTCAAAGTTTGCAAGTGAGTGCTAGCTGGGGCTTTTTGCGAATCACGCACCGGTACACCTAATCCCTTTTAAAACTTTATCTCGTCGCTTCTGGATGATGTAAACAGTGCGAGACAGGAGTCCAGCCTCCGTTCTTAGTTCGCTGCAGTTTACAAGCGGTTCTAATAGCGGTGTGCCAGGTACTGTGTGACACTATCTCTGAGGCGATATCCCCTCAAACTTTAAATTGTTGTTGTTTAAGAACTCCCGAGCTGGGCTTTGATAAAGCAATACACGGACCTTTGCCACAGATGCTGGGGGAAGGTGTAAGAGAGGCCACCTAGCCTTGAGCTCCTTCTCGCAGGAATGATCAAGCATCCTCCTCAGACGGCGGACAGGGCGACGGGCGCGGCCCCGTCTACGTGCTCCAAGATACCGTTTAGTGTCACCACACGCCTGACTAATAGCAGAGTCCTGCTGCTTAAAATGGAGACCTGGAAAGGAGACTCTCGAAAATACACGATTTATTGAGCAGTTACGATTATCACTCATGATATTCATGCATTTATATTTTAGTTACATATTTGTGTACGTTTATTTGTGTATTTAGGCACATATCTGTGCCGGGGTCACCAACTTTGGTCAGCCGGCTGGAGTGAGATTTTCAATTCCAGATAAGTCTGCACACACATTTACATGTATGCAAGAGTTTTAGGTTTATCATGAAATAATATAGATTTGCCGTAAGATTTCTTGCGTGAGCGTGAGAGTTGGCAGCCCTGCTTTGCTTTATGACAACATCTAAATGTCACAGTAATGTTGTAATGTGTCAGCTCATTTTCTATGTACCAATACAATTATCCATTTCAGGGTGAAACTTTCAGAACCTCTTAGCGTGTCTGGCTGAGCACCGCGTCATCCGCTCTCGGTCCGTACCGTGTCCCTGCGCATGATCATGTGACACGGCTAACTCTAACCCTAACTCTCCACAGGGCTCCGCTCCATCTCTTGGCATCCGCCGTCTCGGTGGCCGTGTTCCGGAATGTTCTATTCAGCTGCCCCCTCACACAGTTTACCCACTTTCCCCAAATCAGCACTGTTGGTGGGACACAAGCACTTGACCAGGGGGCCCCTGAGGAAAAAAAAATGTCACCTTGGACCCCCTCTGTATGTTTCTGCTGACTAGTGGGATGGGGGTGTTCTGGACCCCATGGCCGATCAGTAGACTCTGGGCTCTCTCTTGTCCAGGGCCAGGTAAGCCATACCCATACTCACCCCCCTCCCTTTCCACTGCCATCCCCCCTGCCCCCTGGCGACAGCCCTGTACCTGGGAACGACAAAGCACTTAAACGGAAGCCTGCCTTTTCAGGCACAATAAACAAAAAAGGAGTGAAGGCAATTTACAGACGCTTTCATTGATACAAACAGAAGCTCCTCTGTTGTCATCAAAAGTAAGACAGTTGTACGCCTGAGGGTGGGTAGTAGATGAAACTGTCACAAAAGCTGGGACTGACAATGCTCCCCTCATCACGAAGGACGTGTTTTTTCATTACTGAATGCCGGGGCTTATATGTTTTCCTGTTTATATTCGTCCAAACATAATTCTGTGTCTTATGTTGGATTGAGTCCCTGTGGGGAAAGCAGAACTGAAAAAATGTCACATGCAATCTAGGCTGTACCGCAAATATTACTCAGGGCTTGTGACCACTGAGGGTAAGGATAGTCAGTCCTGGTTACTCGTAGCAGTGCTGATCATAGTTTGTTGTGAGGCTGCGGGCAACTGCTTCCTGAACCTTCAAATCAATCAAAAAACAAGAAGGCAGTATTCTTTCCGTCAGTGGACCGAGTGAATGGTAACAGCGGAGGAAAAGCATAATGCAGAATGAAGTAACCTTGTGCAGACCTCATCACTTAAACGAATGAATGCATGAACAGATGGATGGGTGAAACGGAATATCGATTCTTCCCACAAACGAGAGGCGGGCATAAATCTGTCTAGTTTAAATGAAATATGGCGATTTTCTGGGGTTCGTCAAGGTGACCAGAGGCTTAAACCGCACCTTATCGCCCTGGCGGGGATGGTGTAGATCATTGAATCCAGATGGCCTGTCAAACATCGGATCCCTAAGTACACAGGAGTGCGGAGGCACTGCTCACAGCCTGAGGAGTTATAAAGACATGGGAATCTGAGCTCGGGCTGTTTCAAGCTGTTGGCCGAAGACACAGGAAACGAGCCAGTCACGTGACCGGGTATCAGTGAGCGTGGCGGGCGGCTCACTCAGATGGCGAAGATAAAGACACGAAGACCGCGGCTTTGACTTTGATATAAATGAGTCGCGAGCGCCATGATTTACACGTGCGCGGAATTGGCGGCTAATGGAAAGGAGAGCTGTGATCACATATTTTACATCTGCTCCGTCCTCGTCACGCTACGGAGAGCCACATCTGAGGAGGTCTGGCGGACCCGGAAAATTCAAGCTTTGCCTTTACTTTCAAAGTACATCTTTATAAGAAACCCCAAAGCGAAAGCAGAACGATGTGTTTTATTAGCGACTTATGGTTTGTAGCATTTTGGTGAAAGAAAAAAATATGTTTCATACGAGAAGGTGTAAATCTTTCAGGTGTGATTCAGAGGCCTTAAGTGCAATTTCAAACCAGGTGTGAATATTTAGCACTTACGGTCTGCCCCCTTGAACTCCAGTAAAACCAGTGGTCTAGAGAGCTATAACTGACTGGAATCTGGAAGATTAGAGGCACATGTCCGTCATTGTCAAGCGATCGAGTTTCCTTTTTCAGAGGCCAGAAGTGGTCCACCTTTGTGGGTAATTGATCAGATTTTCTTAAAAGTTTCAGCTCATAGCAGCGAAATAAGTGTCAGATGTCTGCAGAGGCCGGAGCCAAGCCCGCGTGGATGGAGGTTCCCTGGCCTTCCTCCTCTCCACAGCCCGCTATCTCCCACAGACCCCACAGGAGCAGCCTGGCGCCGTCTCTCAAATGCGACCACGCAGCACACTGCTAATGCTGCAGGCTGCTGGCGTGATACTGCATGTCCTTATCGTTCTTAGATTTCTGAGACAAATTCTGTAGCAATTACATATTTTTAATAAAACAAATGTTAAGATCCCATCTTTGCACATCTCAGTGATAAGAAAGATGAACAATTATATAGAAGGCACCATCCACCTCAGTGGGGTGGGGGGGGTTTAGTGACCACCTTATTTGTTTTCGTTTCACACACTTGTCCCCCACATGTTTTCTATGTTGCCGTGTTTTGTTTTTGTTTCCTGAAATGTGTTGAGGTGCCTAAATGTGCCACTGATCTTTTTTTTTTTTTCCAAACTGAAAAAACATCTCTATCACAGCTGTTTGTTCAGAGGGTCTGCTGTTGTCCGGTCCCCTTCCTTTCCTGGACCCCATGTCACCTGATTCTGTTCATCACAACTTTCTAAGGTTATTGGGTGAAATTTTCTGTAATTCCATTGCACGTGGACACACACAAATCCATATGTCATTATTTGTATGAAGTTCCTAAAACAAATCCTACTTCCAATACTGTAAATCCCTTAATCCGTTCAGAGGTGAGCGAGGATTCATAAATAAATGTTATTTTCCTCTAAATCATTGTTCATAAATGAGTGTTTGCATAACCTTGGCGGGCTGAGATGGCGTCCCTGACTACTTTTTAAAAAGAATTTATTACGTACAATAGAGTAAACATAAATTCTATTTAAAAGATTAATCTATTTGCTTGATTTTGGCCTTCATTCTATTTTAAATAAATTATTTGAAGATGGCCGCATGTGCAACGGCTTTTTGCTGCTATTTCACCAAAATAGATGATGCCTCATGCATATTTTCTTTTTTATTTACTAGGCCTATGTGTTTTTTTTTCTTAAATAAAGGACAGCGTTTCGGGCGGGTCCTTCATCGCCGTCCGGTTATCGCACGTATGTAATGTTGCGGGGAGGTAGGACACTGTCCCTTCGTATCTGCTTCCTGCCCGCCGCTGATTTATCGTCCTTCCTCGCCTTTTTCTCTGGCGTTCCCCGGCTCGGTGCTTGTTATCCGTCTTTTATCTATATCTGCTTCTCGTTTACTTCTGTTTATCTTAATCCATATTATTACCCAATGGCTCAGATTGTTCTGTCGTCTTGCAGCAAGTGAGCCATTTTTATACAACTGGAGTGCATTATCGCTGTATATACGAATAAACGTAGCTGAATATACTTTATATTAATAGTACTATTACTATAGTTATATAAGTAGTAGTAGTTGACGTAGATTCATCACAAAAAGTTAATGGGTTGAGAAACACGGTGGTCCTACTTAAATCCTACTTAAAATTAAACACGTATATTTAAATTATCATGCGATTAAATATTGAAACAAGCAATAGTGCAGACTGCTGAATGGTATTAATATCAAGCCCCTTGACGTTTTCTTCTGCAATGAACGCGCCCGATTGCAGACATCTCCTTCGTTAATAAACCGATTTTGTTCAGGTCTTAAAGTGCAAGTCACCATCCTGCGTGTCCTTCGTGGTCAAACAGCCGGACCCGCCCGATTTAGTTCAAGGCCCATATGCAAGCATCCGCACTAGCTGCTGCCTTTGATCGAAACGCAAAAAAGAATAAATAAATCTCTATTATACGATGCCTTGATAAATATTTTAGATTTTGGTTCATCCGTCGAACAGTAATTGACAATTATGCTACAATTAATTAAATATTCCGCAAAGTGTGTATCCGTGGCAATTAGAATGTAATTAAGTGCGACTCTTTCAGCCACGGTGTTATTCTATTCATACGAGTGCGACGCTCCCCCGCCGTTTATGTGTCTCATTCAGACTGAGAGGAAAATCTGCTCTTCAATTAAGTTTAATTTCAGCCTGCCACCGGTGGGTCGCCTTCGCTTTTCCGCTGGGGGGTCCGCTCGGTGGAAGGCAGCCCCTCCCGACAAAGCGATCCGCCCCGGCTCTCATTAATCAAACAGCGGGGGTGTGTTTACTGCCTCCTGTCCCTCTAGGCAGCCCCCCCCCCCCCCGCGAAATTACCAGCGACACCACCGACCCGCTCGCTCCGCCTCATCCCCCCCATTTCCGGCCTCTTTGGTGGTGGGGGGGGCATGTTAATGGCCCTGTCCCTCTGCCGAACTGTCGGTTTGGGGGTCCATGCTGAAATGCGCCTGTGTGTGCGCGTGAGGGGTGATCGAAATGATTGTGATTATGGGTTACGGTTTCTAATCGTTTTAGCACCAGCGGTCCAAAGGCAGCGGTTCCCGTGTGAGCTATAATGGTGTGTCCCCCCTCCCACCATTGGGAGTTGGACGTTATTGGTCTCTGATTATATTGTGTGTATAAATATATTTTGCCCTACGCTCCTTACGGTGTATTTATTATTATTATTAATACTATTATTATTATTATTATTATTGTTGTTGTTGTTGTGAAGATGATTAGATTAGATGTTATTGCCATTGTACAGGTGCAGCGACATGCATTTTAGAATCTAACAAGAAAGTGTAGAGTGTGGTGCAATACTGTAGATAATACGGTGCAATAAGGCAGCATACAAATAACAATATTAATAATAATAATAATAATAGACTCTGATGTTTTCTTAATAGGATGTTAGTTAATCATCTGGCATTTAAACCATTGTTAACCCTTTAGACTCAGTCCAAATAGTTTGTTGAGCCACTTCGCTCCCAGACGGGGGAGGGGCGCCCTTTGTTCTTCGCACAGTCATCGCGCTGAAATCAGACAAACACTCCCAGAGACGGGCTTGGCTGCAGAGTAGCGCGGCTGTTACTGGCAGCTAGATGCAATAAAGCCCGTGATTTATGCAACCGCCCCTTCCAGCAGATTTATTGGGAGAGTAACAAATGGCTTCCCATTATTATTATTATTGCATCTTTGATTTATAATTACTTTTTTATGGGAGGCTGGTATGGCATTTAGTAGAGTATAAAAGAGGCACGCGACAATCCATTAATAAAACACACTCACAAATTAAAATGCTCGTTTGACATCATAGCGTTTGACATCCAAATTTCTTTACGGTGATCAGGGAAGTGCAGCAATGGTGTCCAAATCGCAAACGAATCATCGATTTAGTCACAAATTAAACCGTTCCATCTCCAAGTCCACTGTAATTTGAACTTTTATATGCATTTTTTAATATAAATAATGATTAAACCTTTGGGGTTTTGCTGAGCTCATGAAGTTGGCCGTCCTTGTTTTATCGCTTTCAGTTTCCTTTCCACCACGGAGCAGGACAGACAGGGTCATCGGGAAGCCGTCCTTTAAAGAGGAAGTAAAGGTAAGTAAATGCTGAATGGCCCGAAAACAGCCAGAGCTACAGCTGCGAGTGAAAGCGGGTGACCCCGAGTGACCTCGAGGTCAGGGGACCACTTCCTGTCGGGGAGAGTTCCTCATTCCATTATGTGAGGCTAAATTATCATGCACTGAACCCCTAGAATGCGTGCAACTGGGTCAAACCATGTACAATGCCATGTACTCATAGGTGGAAAAAACGAAAACAGATTCTCATTTATGATGTCATTCAGGTTTTGAGTCCGGTAAAACAAAGTCTAAAATCCCCACTTTTGGACAATATCGTTCTGTACGTGTGTGTGTGTCTTACCCTGGCCCCCCATCCAGTCTTACGAACAATTTTAAATATCCAAAGGCCCCTGTAAAATGCTGAGCCCCCTGAATTTGCCAGGGCATCCATGTCCCTCCTGCGGCACCAATGCGCATATATTACAAAACTTACGGCGAAGGATTTTAATTTCCTGGGTTGCAGATCTGGACAAATCAGTCTCATCTTCCCCTCCTTAAACGCTGACCGATGCGTCAGTTGTCTGTGTATTTTAATGAGGGTGGGAGTAATCGCAACTTTCCCAAACACCGCTGATAGGCTGCCCCCCGCCAAAAGGGTGCCATGACCTTGACCTGCCCGGCTATGCGTTCCTCCCTAAAGAAGATAATGCTGGATAGTCCAGACTGACTCATCCCAGCTGTGATGGAGAACCAGAGACCAGTGATAACGGGATCCTGCAGATAGCAGACCTTGGGCTTTCAGTGTGACGCCATCAGTAGCGCCACCCGCAGGCACCGCTAACTATTACCACATGAAAGGCTTTTACTGGAAAACACTAAGCTGTAGCTGTAGCTAATAAACACGCATCCTACCACCATTATGGGATGTGCATCGTCGCAGTCGCACAAACTGGAAGCCCCCGGCATGGCAACCTGCTTAGGACCAGCTAACAGTCGCTAATGCTGCATTAGTGTAAATAAAATATATTACAATATTCAAAAATAAAATATCAAGAAGGTGCCGTCCACCTGGGACCAGCTGTAATTGCTCCCTAAATAACTTGAAGGCCAAAGTTGGACACAGGCAGTAGCTGAATTAAATTGACCATTTTATTGTTATTTTTAATAGTTATTTTTTGCCTTTAACATCAGATCAGCATCACAGTAAAACGCCTTAGAGTTTTATCACATTTCCGCGCTGCTTCCCTGCCTCTATATTATTGTGGGTAAAGCCTTCAGGTGCTCATGGGTCCGTTAAAATTACATGAATCTGCACGGGCTGAAAGGTCAACGCTCCACTACCGGGGGGGGGGTGGGGTGCGTAAGCTCCCCCCACACCACCCGCCTTCGCACCTCGACGCTTAACGACTTGATAAATTAAATTAGCGCAGTGATTGGATTAGTGTCCCTTGCTCTTGTTTCACAAGGGTAGGGCAGGCAGAGGGAGTCGTAGATCTTGTGCCTATGCCCATCTCTGGCCTGGGGGTGGGACACGCTGAACTGTACGGTGGAGACGTGGGATCCGGAGCTGCTCCACAAAGTAAGGCAGGGTCGTGTAATTCATAGGCAAGGTAACCACAGCAGAGACGTCCAATGCCATCTAATAATGAGACATCAGCAATCTGCTGCATTATTCACGGCAAGTCAACGGTGCTGTCAGAAGATGCATCACATGAGCTTGGGGGGGCGGGGAGGGGTGCTTGAATCAGCTTCCTGAACTAGGAAGTAGGAAGAAGAGCAAGGAGAAGATTTTTGGCTCTTGTTCTGTAGAGCTTACTCTTCTGGCCAGCAGGTGGCGTGGTGGCTAAG
Source organism: Mormyrus proboscirostris (assembly GCA_026779585.1). Taxonomy (NCBI): domain Eukaryota; kingdom Metazoa; phylum Chordata; class Actinopteri; order Osteoglossiformes; family Mormyridae; genus Mormyrus; species Mormyrus proboscirostris. Next base: position 6,612,067 of record JAODKF010000089.1, read on the forward strand.
GAGCTGGATACCAAATACATCCTTTCTCTGTAACTGTGGACTCAGCATTGGTGGTCCAGACTGCAGCACGTGGAGACGCCCTGCCTTGCCCCTGATTGGCTCCCTGCAACCCGGTACAGTGCGACCTGTTACTGTACAGGGGGCCAACCCTTGGCGGGGCCTGCAGGGTGCATTTCTGCATTTTAATGCCTTTTTGCTATCAATGGTTCTCTCTGCCGCATTCCCGATGCAGTGCAGCCCGCATCACGTTCGACGCACTGGGCCCGACCAGTCACACTCCAGGTCAGACGGGGGGGGGGGCATTTGACAAAGCCTGTGCTGTTTCCCTCTCAAATGAAAGACCCACACCCACCATCCTGAACACACAGGACGGTTTTTATTGTTTCCTCAACAGGCGCGGAGAGCAGGAGGAAACGGGGCAGAAGGTCTTGCATCCGCTGGCCTTTGAACCATCGGGGCGACGTGCCGCAGAGGGGCCAGGCGCTTCTGAGGGGCCGCCTACGCGCGAAGGACCCATTAACACAGAGTAAAGTCATTATGCTCACCCTCTACGCTCCCAGATTCAGATTTATGAGATCGCTCTGGGGGGGTCAGTATAGCTGTCTGTGTGAATGATTCATTTATGCACTACAGTATATTGGTTCGTGGTCACACCTTAATACGTAATATGTATCTATATTAAATATGTATATATAGAAAATAATATCAACAGTAAGAGGAATAATAGCATAATGGTCGCACTCAGTCTCGACTCGTTGAATTGACCTTAATGTGCACCGGTGCTCGCATGCTCTGCGACGATCTGGCAGACCCCACAACTCCGCGTCAGACATGCGTTCACAGCCCTGCGATATGACCTTTATCTGTATGTACAAATTTTACGCATCAGCCATCAGAATTTGAACATCAGATGCATCAACCGGCGACCGGCGACGACTCTGACCCCTGTGCATGTCTGCCAAGAGCATTTTCATGAAAACGACAGCTGACGGTCCCCCCCGTTTAGTCATAGGCATCCTTCCGGTGACTCGAAATGCCCCCCCACCCCGGACGATCCGCACGTTTATTTCCCGTTGTTTACTTTTACCCAGCCAGACGCCTCGGCTCTCGTTCCTGGCGACGGGGCGGCTGCTGTGAGTCACAGTGAGGCCCGGGGCGTCTTAATCGGGCCACGCTTCTTCTGAGAGCCCTTCTGCGCGCCTTTTTCCCGGAAAACACGGAGGCAAACCTGAACTTGACGACACAATCGAAATTCAAAACCAACACCTAAATACCAAAAATCTGCCCTCGATATGAAAAAAAAATATACAGATACCTCAATGCACATAAAACTTAGAATGTTCCTGGAAAATGCTGTTTATTTCAAAAGTCGAGTGAAGCATACTTTTGCAAAGGAGAGAATACACCCCTAGGAAAGACATTTATAGCTCACCCAAGCAATTATGGACTCTCTCCCATGCACTCCCCTCAAGCAGCACTCGGACCTCACGCCGGGACCATGAAAGACAGCAACCTTGCATTAGCTGAATAGCATTCTCCTGCATAGCCTTCTATTTACTTTAACGCCCCCTTTTTGCTTAATTTAATCTTTATTTATCAATGCTCTCTTTATGCAGACAAAACTACTTTCACTGCAAGTAGTTCCATTATAACTGTGCATGTGACAAATCTTAGTATAAGAAAACGTCCCCCACAAACAGAAGATTCCTTGGGGGTTTCCCCAATAATCATCCAAAGAAAAAAAAAAACAAACGAAAAAAAATTAACCAAACACCGTGGCTCAACCGCTAATCAGCAGACATGCTTGAATTAGTGCCAGGCGAGCGGAGAGCTGTGGCCTCAGATCCGAGCGTACTGAAAAGGTTTCATATGTGCGGCTCTCCTTCTTAGGAGGTGGACAGACTTCAACATTCTCCAAGGCCGTCGGACACCACGATCATTAATGAGTGTGAATCACCGCCATTAGTCACTCTTAACCGCGCCGTACCTGTGGCTGCAATAAGAGCAAGGCTGCATTAACGGCATGCTTCTCCCGCGCAGTCCCACTTTATCTGACAGGTGCTGTCGCCACAGCGCTCGGGGGAACGAGAAAGGATGGGGGGCGGGGGACACCAGTGGCTTTCATTTCGCCTTTGTAAACAGAATTAGCGTCTTGGGGGAAGAAGAAGTCAAACAGAGACCCCCCCCCACTTCAGACTAAGGGAGATTAGATAGTCCAGCATAATGTAAGTAATAATTCACACTCGATAAGCCTGTTCACAGACATCATGAGGAGCCAGCTGGGATCTGACCCAGTGAGCTATGCAAAAGTGTGAACAGCGCCTGACTCCTTGTCTGCCATCTTATCCTCGAACCCTGTCCGCACATGATATCACTTGAGGTGGCTCACAGGCGTACGCTGTCGCTTTAATTACTTGTGAATCTTTGCGTGTCCGATGAAACTCGGCCCCTAGTGGAACGTTCTGACCAGTGAGGTGAGGTTTAAGACTTGGGCATGTACACCCTGGCGTCTTGGACTATACCACCTTGGGGGTGGCATATGGCTGTGTGGGTTAGGTCTTGTGATCAGGTGGTGGTTGGTTCAAATCTCCTGGTTACCAAAGTCATTTCATCATTGGGTCTTTCAAAAACGCTGTCAACACCCCATTGTTCTGGAGATAGTTTGTCTCAAAATGCATATTCCTTTGCATTAAAGCATCAGCTACAAAAGTGTAATGCAAACATTTTTAGCCTAAAACACAGGACAGAGGTAACTGATCTATTAACTGATCTATAGCCTGCTGAGCTGTTTCCCACAGCCTTTGTTTGTCATTTTAGATAAACGTTTCTGTTAAATAAATAAAATATCGTCACTGTGATATTGGCATGTTAGCCAGAATCAGCCTGCACCCAAAGCTGCCCCTGATTTGTGGCTCATGCTTCCTGAACCTGCTTGTCCCTCACAGTTGTTTCCGTGCCTTGCGGAGGGCATTTACCACGCTCCAGGCTGTTGCTTCTGGAACATTCCAGCTCCAGGGCATGATTATATAATTTATTCATATCTTATGAAGTCGGGTCAAGAAAACAGACATGGAAAAAAGTTCAGAGGAGCTAAGCACGCAGAACTGAATCTTTGCAAGGGTACGAGAGTTCAAGAAGGTGAAGATGGATGCTGAGTGGTACCTGAAACCACTCGTGGCATCGTGCACCTACAGTCCTGAACAATGAGCATCGACGTTTATTTCTGCAAATAAGTTATTTCCAAGTGTCTGCGTCATAGTCCAGGATAATAATGTAGCTAAAGTATCCAAACAAACCGTCGTAAAAAAAAAAAAAATACACAAGGCTTCCGAAAGTCCATTTCTGAATAGTGCTGCTATTATTCCTGGCAACGGGCAGTTATCTCTGCAAATAAACAAAGTCATTTTGTAGTGTAGACTTGTGTTTGTCCAGGTTGTTGGTCAGGTCAGCTTTCTTGGAATGAGGTGTTCTGTTTTGGTGTCTTGTAATGAATATTGGCACACTCTCTTATCACATGACCGGTGAAGAATTAACCTTCTGTGAAGACGTGTTTTCCCGAAGCTCTGGAAATGATCAGGGTGACTTTCTAACTTTCTGAATCGATATTAAAACAATGACTGCATTGATGAGTGGTGTGGGGGGGTTAGCCCTGAGACCAGGGTTCGAGTCTCCATTCTGGCCCTGCGTGTGTGGAGTTTGCATGTTGTTGTTGAAGGGCTTCCTTTAGGTTTGCCAGTCCGAAAACAGAAGGTCAGTCAGAGTTACAAAATCGTACAAACCCTGCAGTGGGTTGCTGCCCCATCCTGGGCTATTTCCCACCTTGTCCCTGCAGATTCTGGGAGAGCCTCCAGACTCCCATAATTCTGAATATGGCAATTGGTAGGTACAGAAAATGGGTGGATGGATTGTGTTGATCATAGTTGTGTGTAGAGGTAGAAAGTACTGGTCCAGAAAGTACAAATCCAGACCAGAGTTTTGTTTCAACCATCTAGTTGTCCATAAAGAGTCACAATCACAGAGTACTCAACTGATTGGTTGAAACAAAACCTTGGTCTGGATTTGTACTTTCTGGATCTGAACTTTCCACCT
>JAODKF010000089.1:6616327-6643512 GCA_026779585.1 Mormyrus proboscirostris
GGGGTGATTTATGGATTTAATTAGATTGGGTCAAACTGTGTTTCTTTGGCTGTCAGACCATTTATTCGGGAATCACGGGTACCTTCTAAACGATAAATCAGTCTGGGGCAGGAATCCAAAAAGTCCTACTTAAGAGTCATTAAAACACGCTCCCGCCTGATGACAGACTCCAGCACGGAGGATCCAGAGGTAACGGGATGGCGGGACAAACGCAGCCGACACAGAGACAAGGTGAAGAGGCAGGAAAGACGAGAAAATATAACGAGTGTGGTGTCGTGGGAAGGGTGTCGGCTGACGGAGCTGTCTGGGTGTGATTGTCCCGGGGCTGACAGAAAACAGAACCCGATCAAACGATCGGCTAAAACGAACGGACGGAGCGAAGGCTGGGTCGGTCACCCGCGCCGGCGTTTCACTGCAAAACGCACCTCACTTTTAATACATTTACAAGTCCTGTTTTAAGTGTGTAGTATAGGCCTATATAACACTGTAACTTAAAACTGTAGTTTAAAACAGTGAAAACAGGGGCGTAGGTTACATATTAACTTTAGAGGGGACGGACATGTCGGGGTCAGATGTGTGACTGCACGTCGCATTATAATATTAAATTATGGCAGTTCTGTAGTCGCGCAGTATACAGTTCGTTTTTTTCGTAAATTATTGCTGTTATAGTCAATCTGTAAAGCGAAAATTATCTTAACATTTTATTGTTATTCATCTTCACCAATATGGCACTTTAGTGCGTAAAGTCCTGCATTATATACCCTTAATTTGCGGGAAATTCTGCACAATTTGCGAGAAACCGCCTGGAATGTCAGGCCATTCATTGTGGGAAAATGACCTCAGTTCAGGGCCCACTGTATACGAGCGGTGAGCGCAGAAGCACAGCACGGCTTTGTATATTAACTTAATTCATTGAAGACTTTGTAACATAACCAACAGTCAATCAATAAAAGACTATGTAAAATTGTGGAATTTAATCGTCTCCTGTCGATTAAGTTTCGTAAAGATAATCTTATTTGATTGCGCAAACTGCAACTCGATTAGTTAGTTAACAGAATAATGCAAATTGTGTCAGTCACAGTTGTTATCCCACTGTTTGCTGATACGGCATAAGAATGAGTAAGAATCCCGTCCAAAAACTGGGCCAGACCGCGCATTTATTTGGAAAACGCCAAAAAGTAAATTACTGTACTCAATTACCAGAAACTCAGAATCATTAAAGTGTTGGCAGAAATTTCCATTTATTACCAAGAAGAGATCCAGTAAATCTCCCATTTTTACTTCCATGGGTCTCTATAGGATATCTTCTCGTCGCTATTTTATGTGTGTTGTGTTTCTTTGCGGAAAGTTAGGAAATGTTTGTGAGAGACGGGGTGCATGTCTGCCTGCCGGAGCGGTAATTGAGAATAAACGGTTTTATGTGAGGATATACGGGGGTCTTGAAATAAAAACTGTAAGAAAAAAAAACAAATCATGTGATGAGATATGTTAATTTTGTGAGTTTTTTTGTAAACCAAGCATTATGTGTGATATTATCGAGGGTCGTAATTTACTTAAAATCGTGCTACAGGTAAATGACAAACGTATATATTATTATTATTTATTTTTATTAATTCATTAGTCCTGCGCTGCGCTGTCATAAGATCATTATTTTGTGCTCCCGACGGAGAGTCTGTATGAGTTTATTCTGTGAAATAATTAGATTTATCTGAGATCTTTGATCGGTAATTGCAACTTCTAGCTTCAAGTCTGGGAGAGCGATGGTGTGAAAACAGACATTGGGTATTTGAGGAATGTCACATATGTGATACGGCTGCCCCCCACTCGCTTCACTCAATAAAAGCAAAAGCTTTTATAATAAGAGAAAGCTTGAGGTGGCCTTATCAAACACGCCTTGATCTTCTAGGGCAGTAGATAAAATGCTTTTATCCCCTATTTTGCCAGAAATAAAACAAAATCACATCACAAATGAATTTATACGTATTTTTATATAATTATGATAAGAATTACGTTTTAAACATGCAATCTGTGTGCGATGAAGCACGCACGGAACCTTTTCGGTTAAAACCAAGGGAATCGAGTTGATTTCAACAACTTCATCAAAGCTTTTATTCTGCGTTATTGCAATTAGTGTGACACTAAGTAGTTCCAGATAACGCTGAGCGCGATGCCTTCGGTCTCGAGTGCAGACGGCGGCCGGTCCAAGCATCCGCTCCGCGGGGACGCCCATCGGCGGGCACGCGGGCGCGGGCACGCGTGCGCCTGGCTGCTCCCCTCTGACCGCGTCAGTGGCTGTCATGTTCAATTTCACCGGGCATCCGAAAAGAGCGACATGTGCACCCAATTAGGCGTTTTCTCTTAAGCGATCTCCGTGATGAGACTGAACATTTCGGCCCTAATGTTGTCGTTGTAAGGCATAATGGAAATTAACCGCGCGCTGGACATGCCTTTCATCTTGTGGAGAGGCTATTTTTAAGGAAGCGAATGTATTCAGCACCGGTCCTGTGATACAACAATGAAACACAGAGGTCGATTAACAAAATTATATTCATTTGTTGGCTGTGTGGTTTCTTCTTCTGTGTTTTGAATAAAACATACTGACACCAATGATAAGCAACCAGTTTGGATTTTAAGTGATCAATTAACCTTAAATACAAAGCAGCACTTTTAGAAAACAAAAAGAGCAGGATCAGACATGTTTTCTCCCCTCATCTATAGAATCAGTTTAGTTTTTTTGCTTCTGTTTGCTCAACTGTGGTCGTACTGCGTATGATCAGGTTCAAACCACCTGGCTGAACCCTAGTGGTCTGGAACACCACCCAGACCTCATCCTACAGTCATTTCCACAAAGTATCCCTCAATTCCCCAAAGCCACTGATGTAAAAAGCCCCCACCCGGAAAAGAGACTGAGGACTCCTCCCCACCAGATGATTCAGCATTCGCTACAGGCAGCCGTCTGGGAGATTGTTTCTGCATGACTGAACGTCGTGCTCTAGTGGTCTTGGCCATGGTGGCTGGGTGGGGGGGGAGGGCTTGTTACCAGCATGGGATGGAGGCACAGGATGCCATGCTAACATCACTCTCCTCCACCACGCTAACGGCTACCAGGTGTCTAACAGGTACATGACACCTGTACAACCGGAGTTTTATCCCAGTGCTGGATAGATGTCTCTGAATTACCTACGATACTTTGCGATCCTCTCCAGGGGTGTGCTCTTGCCCTGCAGTCTGGGAGACTCACTAGGCTCATGGCAAGACGGATGCTGCAATATGACACCCGATTAGCCAGCATTTTACTCTATTGACTGTTGATAGCCAGATGGCTAATCGCAAGCATAACTTTCTAGAAAATCCCGCTGACCTGCTCTCCGCACAACACAAAAGGTAATAACTATCCGTAATGCTGAGACCCGCTGGAAAGGAACTCAGATAATCCCCAAACACTTTAAAAATCTTTTCAACACAACACATTCAAACATATCCTAAGATGTTATTTAAGTCGCATAAATTCAGAGGTGAGCATCGCATTAAGTAAACAACATGTTCATGGACAAACACATTTTGGAGATTTACTTACACACAGTTCTAACAGCATTATCTGTGCCAAACGTTTTGAGGAAAATCGCTCAAATCACCTTCTGGTGGGTGAGCACATTTTCTTAAATTTACCAAAGCTCTTTGATCAATGCTGCCTGAAAAACAACCATCACGACAGCTTCCCTCAGCTTGGATAATTCCAGCTCCCTAACTGATCTGGGATAACAATATCTCATTTTCACATTTTATAACAAAGTACTTCTGCTTCTCATACATAATATTTGCGTCTCGGGACCTGAGAACGCAGTTAAAGAGTGCGTGTTCCTAAAAAGACACTTCTGATATCTCAGTATTTAAAGTGTCCGGCTTATCGAATCCCATCTCCTTAGACGGCCATTACAGTGCCTGTCCAGAATGTCTGAGCAAATAAATTTCGGATATCTGGCACACGGTGAAATTACACCCGCATTCCAAACCTATGAGAGTAAAACAATTTATTTTCCTCTGTGTTTTTTTCCCAAACCATCTCCGCTGTTCAGTGAGAGTGGACTGACCCCAGATAAAGCCCGATGCAGTCCTGTACACTTTACCGTTGGGTATTACATTACACTATCGAACATTTGATCAGTGGCTTATTAAGGTATAAATGCTTAAGAGAAGAGGTGCCAGGTGGGGATTTTGGAAGCAAATCTGGTTTCCATGTCGAGGTCATTGTGGAAACATGATCCACTATCTCGCAAAAGGCCGTTTCTTTATCTCATCAATGACAGATGTTTGAGAAACTTGGAGATTTAGAAAAAAACTGAATTAAACTGAAAAACTTTTTAAATTGAATTTAAAAAAAAACATTTGCAGTATTACCTTTCATTTTCGTTTCAAATAAAAAAAAAATACATTTTAATTTTAAAAAGTTGAATAATTTTCCTGTCTTTCTATTCCACTTTACCTTTATTCATTGTATTTGCCTGGCTAGTTTGCTGTCTTCATATTGACTGGTCTCTACATCTGTGATTGTACATGAAGAAACCGCTGCACTAAGTAACCAAAGTCTTACTGACTGCTTGAAATTCCGATGTATAGTTACATCAACTAAAATGATGGAAGTTACATCTTTCCCAATGAATCCACTGCACAGTATGCCAATCATTACCAGAACCACAAGGCTCTGTGTGCTTAAAAGCTAAGTGTCTGTAATTATCTTGGAATAATTTGTGACACTGCAAAATGTGCCCTTGGGTGGTGGAACGCCCCCCCCCCCCCCACCACGAGTAGGAGCGCTAGGTGACTCGGGTGTCAGTTTATTCCATCTGTCCCTCTTTGATGTCTGCAGGAATTAGTCAGTAAATTCTGCTTTTTTTCCGAAAGATGGCACATGTCCCATATCCAGCTTTTGTTGCACGAATGACTGTATTAGTATTACTCTGTGCTGCTTTGTCACTGTCCCTGCCTGCAAATGTAATGACAAAAAGAGCTCTATCTTCATTAAACGTCATTAAAGTTGCTTCCTATACCCTACACCCTGAACTTCATACCCTACACCCTACAACTTATACCCAAACGTTATACCCCGCATCCTAAACTTAGAGTTAAACCAGTCTTTAAATGAAGTTACCCATATTGTTCTATATTGATGTCTATATCGAAGGTTATTATTAATTCATTGAAGTTTGTGAAATGTTATTTTGTTATTGAAAATTGTTCCGGACCTCTGACGCTGAACAAAAATCTGACGCGGACCATCGATCAGAAAGTTTGAGAACCCCTGCTCTATACCTCACACCCTATACCCGATATCCTACACCGCCACCACTCACCAGCCAGTGCAGCCTCTTTACATTCAGCTTCGTCTCGTGCAGTTTGCTGAAAGATGAATTGTGGTTAATATCTGATTCATTTTGCCACTTCACATTAATTTGAAACATAAACAGGGAATTGCGACATAGCAGCACGTGACGTGATGTGGAGTGTATCTACACAGCGCCGTGACCGTAAGTAAGGATCGATGGCCCATAACCGAAATCCCAGGCCTAATTAAACATTAATGATACTTCCCAACTGGAGTTTGTTCTGCTTTAATGACCTGCGGCGTTCCCACCTCAGAGCTAATGTAAAATAAACACAAGTGTTGACTTAGGGCTTCAATCGTCCCCGTGACCTCACACTGAAGGCCCCTCCCCACGGAAGAAACCAGGCGCTATTCCACTCTCTGTTTGAGTAGCCAGGTCCTCATGCCCCCAGGTGGGTGGGTGGGGGGGGGGGGACTGGCCAAATTCTCAAGCTGCTTCTCGGCGAAACGGCAAATCGATGAGAAACCGAGCTGCATTAATGTTTAGTGAAGTGATTTTTCACAGCCGGATGCAACTTTTCTTAATTAGCAAGTGGGCTACGTGATATTTGCTTTTCCGCCTAAGACGACGGACGCTGATATTTGCCCGTATTCATTAAAACGGGGAACGAAAATAACAAAATAAAAGAAAAACAAACTCGATTAGCAGCCACCCCAGTGGTTAGCTTGTGAAGTTGGTGAGTCTCCACCCCGTCAAATCTGGTTTTAGTGCTAATCTGATCCATGAGCTGGACTAAGTGGAGCCATTAGATTAGCTTAGCATGTGCTGATCTGAGCAAAAAACGAAACATGAATGAAAATAAATAAGACGGTGTCCCTCCCTCGCGTGATGAACCTAAATTGCATGCGGCAGTAGAATTTCAGCATGCGTGTGCCTCTCGTGCCGCTGGTCACATGAAATGATTAAATTGCACTCGATATTGTCGTTTAATGCATCAGCACTGATCCCAAGGGCTCGTCGCTGTCCAGTTAAAAGTGCGGTTCAGAAAAACGTCGATTAGCTGCGGCCTTGTGCACTTAATGTGGACACTTTTATAAGATAATGTCCCAGTTCCCCCAGGAGACGCTCCCGTGTGCATTGACCACTGTGGTGACCATTTAAGAAAATGCACTTAAAGCATTTTATCATCTGATACGAGCAAGTCATTCGGGCACTTTCACCCGCCGCCTGGCTAATGCAGCACATACGGACCCTTTTAGAAGTTTTAAGCTCTCCTTGTGTCTGGCAAGTGGGGTATAGTTACAGCTAGTTGACCAATCAATGTGTACATCGCTATAGGTTGATTTTATTCATGCTAAATCACCCTGTGGCAAACTTTTTAAGATGAAGATGTTCTTGATCAGGTTATTTATGAAAGGGAGAGTAGTGACTCCATTAGTGACCACCGCACTCTGCTTTATGGTGGCGGAGATAAGATTTTGCTCCCCTCCGTGCTCCGTCACCATGTCCGGGTGAAACGTTTTGCCTGCCTTTGTCCCTCCGCGTCGTGTCATGGGGAGATGCTTTCAGGCAAGTCACGTTCACACTGTGTACTGCGTTCGCTTTGATCGCGTGAAGTCGTGTTGGGACCGAAAGGGACTTCCTGTGTAGACAGGATATTACACGCCACAGATCTTAATTTTATTAAATATGCCCACTGCACGTGGCTTTTCTGTGCGTTTCTCAGTTTATTTGCTCCAATAATGACATAAAAATGCCACAGTTGACGCAGACCCATCCGACAGCAGATGCTGCCTGTCCCAGAGTCATCTGCTCCCGTGATGTTTGAACGAGCATCAAACACGAACCCGACACAGAGTCTGTCATACCCTCTGTGGCCTTAATATCCCCCCCCCCCCAGTCGACAGTCTGCTCTCCTTAACTGTGAAATGTCTATTTAGTGAAAAACACAAATATTCATCAGCAAGCTTTAAATGCGCTATTCTCCAAGAAGCCCACGAAAAGCGAAAGGTCAACTTAATGCATTTTTTTGTTTATTGCAGCTAATGGACCAAGAAAAAAGGGAAAAGAAAAGAATGACTTTATAGCAGCGAGTAACGGAGCGGGATTATTTGCAGTTAACGGGACAGCGGCACGTAACAACCTGACAGAATAAACACATTAGCTTAATGCGACGAAATCTCCCCTCCAAATTCTGCCGTTTCCTCCAGCATCTCGTGGCGATCCCGTTTCCAAGGAGGGCCTCCGTCGGTGCTATCTATTACCTGATAAAAAGCCCCCCCTTAATCACATATCCCTCCGTCCACACTTGCTTCAGAAAAAGACAATTTGCCGTGCGACAGGTGACATTTAAGGCTCTATCCTCCAGATAAAACGGCTAATTTTTCCAAATTATAAAACTATTGCCCCACAGTTCTGACCGGAGACAAAATGTAATTTAGTTACTGAATTATACTGAGGAAATAATTTATCAGGCAGTAATATTTCCAAGGGTACCCTTAGACTACTGTTTTAAATGTCACACGGCTCACATCCCAAAATGGCGCCCCTGATGTAAATGTAACCGGCATTCACATTTACATTTTAAATTCAGCTCTGAGATTCCGCTCACAGACTTGGCCAGACGCAGGGAAGAGAATGACGGAGCGAGTTTTGAAGGTGCTCTCCCAGTTCCCAGTCTGCCTTTACTGTGTTTTGCCACATGAAATCCCAGGACACAGCAGAGACTGACGCTAGGTGGATCCCAAAGGATAGGAATGACCTTTGACCCTTGGGGGGGAGGTCACATTTTCGAGCCTTATGCTTTTTGCCCTGCCGGAAATCTGTCAGATGACATCTCTGTGACTCGGCGTTACGGCTGCAGATGCACGGCCCATTGTAGACCAGTGTTATTCAAACTCTCAGCCTCTACAGACACCTCTCGCCTTCTTAATGTCTCAGCCGGCCAATAGGAATCAATCAGAACCACTGCATTGATCCGCTATTTGCTACTAGAGCCTAATTTAAACTATTGATTTATGGGAACTAGAGCCAGTTACTGCCTAACTCTAGCAATGTTGTTCCCTTAATTATTAACTAATGGAATAATTACTCAACTTGCCTTAGTGTAACGTAAGACAAATTAGCTTTTGTTGCTAAGGCGCCGGCAGTAGTTATTTCTGAGAGGGCTGCACGTTTACACAACTGGCAGGAAACACGGAAATGGACACGACCGGCCAGTACGGAAATGCCCCCACTGATTTCCCACATATTAGTGCCGGTAATGGGCAGATACTTAAACAGACCATGCCCAAATGTAGGTGATTTACTGTGTGCCAAATGGGGTCTCTGTCAGGAGATGAGAGTCTTGGCCTTCGAACGTTAGGATCCTAAATCTTCATTACCATCAAGAAGGTTCCTTTTTTGGTTCTTGCCGGTCTTCAAGTGGTAAAAAGGACGCCAATAAGTGCCGGGTGCCATCTATCTCGATTTAGACCCGAAAGCTGTTAGTTCGATATCTGTCATATGAGGGAAATCTATTTGTTACCGCCACAATTTTAACTTTGACTGCATAAACTAGCCTCAGTGTTCTGACTGCGGTCAGTAAATGTACATACTAACGCTGTAGGTTTATGGTCCCTAGTAGTGACAAACAGGACATCCTGGGAACGTCCCAAAGCTGAACAGGAAGGGTGGCTTGGCGTCGTGCGGCCCAGATGCCACCGCCCTCGGGAGCCGCTGATGGATTTGGGGGGCCGCATCTGTAAAGTGGGACGTCGCCTGTCGCTTTTCCGCATTTCCTCATCCGTCGCACGCGAGGCCGATGGCACGGTCCATGTGGTTTTCGGCTCCACCTGTTTCCTGATCGCTCACTGGTGGAAAATCGTAAATATACCGTAAACACAGGAATATATGGGCCTACCGGATTCCAGGCGTCATTTACCCACGAAGCCACCACAAAAGCTGTGCTTCAGCTAAAGTAGACAACAAAGACAGACTTAACCCTGAAGAATCACACATTTCAGTATGTTTCCTACAGTTCTCATGGAACACACACATAGAGGTAGCCCATCATTTCCTTCCCCTCACAGAAAATCCTCTAACACTCATTGTTAAACCCTTCAAATGATAGATGCCCACACACCATGTTACTACAATAAATATACAGCGGTGGGTCTTTTCTGAGCCCTGAAATCAGCCTGAACAACTCAGCAGTATTGGCAGAAACGACAGCAGAGAGCTACAGATTTGAGGGCCGCGGATTAATTCATCGCAGACAGAGTTTCCGTGAAGTTCCCTCGGCTGTGCGTACTGCTGTAAGGTTTCAGTCAAGCCGTAACCCTTAGTGTCCAGAGCTGACTGGGCGTCCGCTTTTAAACTTGGGTTGCGCTGGGGTGAGATCAAGACCGGCATCCCGATGCCCCCCACGGTACCGCGGAGAGAAGGAAAAGTCACAGATGAAAAGATCTTTGATCCACGGCGCCGGCTCTGAAGATTGGCACAGGGGACAGACAGAGACAACAGTGCTATTGTAGGCCCTCTCAATGAGGCCTCCCGTAACATGTAAACACTGCAGAGCAGCACAGGCACCCGGCTGTATATCCGTGACGCTATTGTGCATGCGGTGTCACGTCCACTCAGCCAAACATACCAAAAAAATCCACCAAGAATACCATTTTCTATTGCTGCTCGCACTACAGGAGGAATATGATTCTGCCGGCATAATTAACTGACATGCGCATCTTTATGGTCTCCATGCGGCAGAAATGAGACTTAAAAGTGAGGCCACTTTACGGATGAATAGGCGCTGAGGCGTGATGAATAGCCCTCGCACTCTAAGAGATTGAAACGGCATTCATTCGGCAGCATGAGATACGTTGTTCTGTGGTGACCATTGTATCTGGAAAAAGACTTTTTCGGTCACTGGTTGCAGCAGGAAATTCCCAGCACAAAGGACAATCCTCTCAAGGAATAAAAGGCGCAGCATTGCCAGGCAGCGGGCTGAACTCAGGCTGCTCGTGTAACACAGGCCGCAGGTTGCCAGATGTGTGGGATATCCTACCCGCAGATAAAACCGCACCAGATGTCGGCTAGCTGGATCACTTTGCGCCGGTCGATTTTGTCGACAGCTTCGACTCCATGCGGTACGGGCTGGACGGCGGCCTTTGAGAAGGCTGGGGGCTATGGGGGAAACCCCAAAGTGAGTCGGGGAGGGGGATGTTCATGTGGCCCCTGATGGAAAAGGCTCTGGGCAGAATGATCTTCAGAGGAGACACAATCACAGGGGGACACAATTAAACCTTCAGCAGGTCTCTGAACCAGCTTGAGGCTTGAGTCCCTCAGGCGAGTTTTTAAATCCCCCCCCCCAATTTAGAGAACCTTCCTGCGCGTTTTACTGAGCATCTGCTGACAGAGCTCCAATATCCCCAGCAGTAATGGTAGAACTCGGGTGGCCACAGGGGTCACTAGCGGACTTTAAACATTAAATTAACGTTTCACAGCATTCACCATCATGCTGCTCTCTTTATGCAGTCATGTTAAAGTCAAGTGCCATGCTTATGGAATGATAGCAAAGCGAAAGAAAATCTATTAAAAATACAGTTTTTGTCCCCCGAAGACGCAGAGCAGTTAGACTTCATTCTGTCAGTTTATCAGTGAGGCCATGAAGAATTAAATACCCTATAAATGACTGATTAAAAGTCAATACTAATGTAGTCAGATTTGAGTGTAATGAAGAATCAAATAAAGAATGCAGCCCCACCCCTTGAACAATTATAAAGGTATCAATTAGTGAATCTGATTTGGTATGATTGAAAAATTACGGCATATGATTGACTAAGGTTTAGATTAGATTTAATCTGTGTGGTTCATTTAATCACCGGATCAATCAAAGAGAAGAGGTTAATTGATTAGGCATCACGCTGAGAGGTTTGCCACCTGGCCTGTGGTTATGGCAGTATTTCCTTACTGTGTCCTTACTCACCCTTACTCAGCCATACTCACACTCTATCAGCCACGGCCTTCAGAGCACTGTCCACACATGCTCAGCTTGACAGATCCTCCATTCCACTGATGTTCCAGACAAGTAGAAAATGTAAAATGGGATGGAATGGCCTCACATGCCCAAAGCCCTCTCTCAATGCCCAAACGCTGATACGGCGGCATCTTGCGCCTTTTTCGTTCCGTTCCATTGTCTGCCGGTTCCTTTCTGGCCTAACAATGCAGTGGACATACTCAAGCAATTACAGCTTGGATTCACCAGATGAAATTTTCGTCCACGAGACCCACAATGGTGAAAGGTTCAATGCGGATGCCCAGCTTTCATTCAGTGAGACGGCAGACGGCTCGCTGTCTGCGCTCCCCTGGTTTGGGTCTTCGATGGTTATATGGGTGACAATGATGTTTATAGTGTGCAGCTGCAGAGCCTGCATTTATAATGAAAGAGAAGCAGGATTATCTAGGCAGCATCTGATGGAAAATGACAGGCACTACAGCCAGGCCCGACCGAACACTGTCCGTAGGGTTAGCTTGTGTACAGCTGATGCCTTCTGCTAGCTCACGAAAGGGAGAGAAACAGATCACACCGTGACTCGAAAAAGATGACAGGCTCGTTGTCGAGGACAATATTACATATCACAAAGACATAACAAGAATTTTGATATGAATAATTTGTAAATTTTATTGGTCAGCAGAGAAATTAATTGGTAGCTTAATTATAACGGTACGGAGTAGTTAAGTGACGACGCAGCTACGTACTGTACTCATTTAAAAAAATCAGCACGAATTTTAACTGCGTGTGTGCGCTTCATGTTAGATAACATTCTGCATAAATTACTGGGTATTTAATTTCAGAGAACCTTTCACAAATTGCATATAATGTGTGTAATAGGTACAATTATACACAATATCTGCGGGTTTAGTTTGGGTAACGACGATCGATCAGGGCAGGCAGAAAAATCAAGGCTGCGTCTCGTGTGCCATCCCTGGAATCGTCATGCAGCGACTCCAAGGAGCAGAACGCCATCAGGGCATGATGTTCTGGCCCAGAGATGTGGGCAAGCGCTGCTCCCTGCACAACAGTGCCCCCATGTGGCAGAGCAGACACTGGCAGCACAGACGTCATCAAACTATGCAAAAGCATACATGCTACCATAGTTTTAATATCAACTTAAAATCATTTTCTTAGTTATTTCATTCTATATTTATTGCATTTGTATTTTTATGGCACTAATTTGGAAACTTAGTTTATGCACCTAAATCACATTTAATTACGTTTACTGTTTCTTTACATGTCAGACTGCTAATACAATCCAAAAGACTTCAATTGTGCAATGAGAAAATTATTTAATGGGATATTTTTTATTCGGGTTGTGTGTAAGAGTTGAGACTCCATGGATCCGTGCATGAATTTCAACAATAAATAAAATAAAAAGGATATAAAGGAGCTATTAAAATTCAAATACCTGTTAAGCGCAGATGAACACTCTCACACGAGACCGTCTTCGAAATACCGGCAAATAAGTCTTTTTTATGGGGTGCACTTAATAGACTTTTCTGTTTACGTACATATAAAGTGAAATTACAACTTTCGATTTCAGTGTTAGTTACCATAATTCTCAGTAGGTCTATTAGTGCAGCACGAGAGTCTTGACTATAATAATGAATAATGGTAAAACGTCATCACTTTCACACTTATGCTTCATTAATGTGCTTCTGTGTGGTTTATCGCTGATGTCTTTGTGAGGTTCAGCTAAAATCTCGGGAGTCAGCGTTCATAATCTTACGTGCGCCTTGAAACAAGCCACTTGTTGCGCGCATGTATGACCGAGCTGAAATACATTCATGATGAATTTTTTCAATAATTACTCACAGCTAGCTATTGCAGTCATTTTCTTTGGCCAAGAACTTCTCGCTGTAACTGCAAGAATAACTTAAGCATTTAAAAAGACAACTACTCCTGTCATTTTGAGTAATATCTATAATTATGCTACAATAAAATTAGCCCCGTAGCTTTGCATGAAAATTATAGTAGGCTTCCAGTTGGCTTAATATTAACATGTAAGTCTAAAAATAAAAATAATGCCAATGGATAAGAGTTTCACAATAAAAGGGCGAAGCAGAACAGTTTCTGTCAAAAAACTCCATGAATTCTCTGAAATAGAATAGAAATATTTTGAAATCCAGACCAGCTAAAATCTGTTCATCATCTTTACCACTGTTCCATCTCTTGCAATAAGATAATAGAGTCACACCCCTTATCATGCAGGGTTACCCAAAAGAGACCTTGAGCCAGCACATTCGTCCACTGTGATTCTCACTGTGACCTGCCGCGATCTCAGGTCCAAAAAGAACTATAATGACTCGCTCGAGCTCAATATTTAATTGACTTCTTGAAATTAGCAGGACTTAATCACGACCTTGTTACAGCAAATAAAATTCTGCGATGGTGATGTGAGGAAAGAGTCATATGAAGAACAGATCAAACTTCTAGCTACCATGCACAGTAAAACCAAAGGACCCCGAATGTAAAATATAATATTTCATTTACTTCAGCATCCATTAGGAGGGACCATAACGGCAGCGTTGAAGTGCTTCACGAGGCTGCCCCGATCATTCCTCGCTTTTGAGTAATCCATAGTGCAGAGGGGGTCTCGTGAATTCGAGTTAATTTGCAGAGTGGGCTTCTAACTATGGTAATGTGGACAAAAAAGAGAGCAAATGACCTATAACTCAACAAACAAAGTGACGAGCAAATTGGTTTATGAATCACTAACCCAGGCTGTCTTATTCAGTGTCAGACTAGCAGGAAATTATATGTAAAATAATACCAATCCTGAAACAGCTCAAATGTCAGGTCTAGTTGGCTCAGTTCACCCACACGCGGTTTTCTGCTTATTTATTTATTTATTTCTAAATTGCCATGATTCCCAGAGATGCCGGCTCGGTATCTTATGATGTCATGGAGATCTAACAGAGGACCTGCGGTTGTTACATTGAGCTGTTTCCAAGTGTCGCTGGAGAAGACAATGAAGATTTCTGTGAAAAAGCATCGTCTCCCAGATCCGGCTCCTACCTTTGCCATTTCTCTGCGAAGACGGGGAAAATGCACAGCTGTGAGGTCAGAGGGGGTCACGCATAACACGCTTTGGTGGCCTCGGTAATTATTCTGTTGCCCTAATTCGCGTCAACGTCAACCCTGGAATAAACAACCACAGAAAGACCTGCTCTGGCTACTTCAAGTTCTACAAATATACATGAGAAGGAGGTGAAAGGTCGACGTGGCGATTATTTTTAAGGTAAACATCGGCCGGATTTGCCTTAACGAGCGACCTGCCTAAGTGAGCAAGCTAAATACTCAGGCTCCAGTCGCGTCGGTGGCCTCACAAACATGCCGCCTGACCCAAGTTCCCCTCTCTCTTTCAGGCCGCTCCTCAGTCAAGAAATCCAGCATTTGCTGGCGGTACCCTTCTAACCAAAGACAGATCTCCTCTAGAACCATGGCACGGGTGTTTAACGGCCCTTTGTAAATTGTTAAAAGACCAAACCCTCGATGCCGAAATTTTTTTAAACAACGTTCGAGCATAAAGGTCAATGGTAGCATAGCTGTCTGCTTTACCTTTTATATTTAATGATGTTAACTAAAAATCGTCCGGGGTATATGACTGTCAATGTCTATACTTGGTATTTTTCATGCTTGTTGATATGTTCCCTAAGCGTTTTCCTGTCTCATTCACAAGAATGAGATGCTTTAAACGTTAAAACAAAGGCGGATGAGGAAGCTTACGCCGCTAGCTTCACGGGGAGAGGAGCGATGGGGCTTCTGCGGCCTGCTGCTGTTTTGTTTTCATTGCTAAAGCGTCTTGATTTGTCATTGTTACCGACGGTAATTTGAAAGGCGCGGAGTTAACTGCGGCGATGGATTATTTCTGCCAATTGTCAGCAAAGTGTTTCCAGTTCATTCTTTCTTCAAAGGAACCCGATAAATCCATTCAGTCGCATAAATCAGCGTCTGCACATTGCACATAACGTAATAGTTTGAGCTTTTTAAACTTTAGTTTAGCTGTCCGCCTAGTAATTCATTGGTAAATCCACATCTATTCTGCTTCATTTTCATATGGAGAGATGTTTCCTGTGTTCATGTGACTTGCCACAAGCATCCAGTTTATAGTTATATCAACAGTAGGCATAGCCCTGCTTTAATTTTTTTTTTTTTTTATGTTTGTAAATCAAGGTCAGTGAGCACAGTAAGTCACAACAAAGTAAAAGGAATGGCCAAGGACTGCAGATATAGTAGATCCACAATGTCAGTGATTCATGCTCGCCAAATTAAACGGGGGCTTGTGACATCACTGAGACACGAAGGGAAGGGGTACGTGTGCTAATCTTCTTTGCGGCGGGGGGGGGCACCTGATTCAGAACTGGTACTTAGCTTTCAGACACTATCTTGCATGTTTGTCTATGTACTCCTGTGTGTGTGTGTGTGGTCCAGGTATACATTTCATTGTTGGGACCAAATGTTCCCACAATGTGATAAAAACCTGTTATTTTGACATTGTGGGAACCATTTTTTTTTGGTCACCACAAAGGAAAACTCAATTTTATAAGAATCTGTGACTGTATTCAAAATACTAAAAATGGCAAACAACTTGTATTTTGGTTGGTCATTTTGGGGATTATTGTTTAACCTACAGAAATGAATGGACGGTCCCCAGAAGGATATGGAAACAGGTGTGTGTGTGTGTGTGTGTGTGTGTGTGTGTGTGTGTGCACGCATGTGCATATGTAGATGAAGGAACGAGAGAGTAGAATGAAAAGTTGTCCTGGAAATATTTATTAATATAGATAAGAAGGAGAAGTGGGTGGATAAATCAATAGATTTCAGACAAGAGAAGTGAAAAACCGGAGAAGGAGGAAGAGATGAGGGGAGCCTTAAGCCAGGAAAAAAGATGTTCCTGAGAGCCAGAAGCATGTGGGAGCAGACAGTCCGGCAGAGGAGGACAGAAATCCTGCCTTCCTGTGAAGGTTGGCCCGTAGGAACAGACGGACGGAGGGCTCACCGCTGACCAAAACAGACGCAGGCTTCCTGGTCATTTTTGATCCATTTTTAAATTTTTAGTATAGGATTCTTCAGTTCAGCCAAATATCGATTAGATGCTTCGTTCAAAGATGGCATAAGACCACTCTTGAGGATGAACTCCAGTGGCTGGGAGGCTCCTAAACTGGCAGACCTTAAATTATCATCGCAGATATACAGGCTGCGCTTCAGCTGAGAAATAGCAGACTTGACATCACTCTGGTAACAGTGACCAATTGCACCCTAATGGGAGAATCGAGATCTTTACAGCTGTATAGGATGCTCCTCCTTGGGTATCCAGAGTGTGTGCATGCAGCTGAGCTGGTATACCTTCAGAAGAGTCCATTCTTCTTGAGGGGAGGCAGCTGAGCTGGTATACCTTCAGAAGAGTCCATTCTTCTTGAGGGGAGGCAGCTGAGCGCCATCAAACGGGAGCCTTACATGCTTGGCTGAACGCAGGGGGCCGCTGGAGAGATACAAACCATGTGGAGCTGTCAGTCCCCCTCCGACCATGTTTCATGTGGCACTTTCTTAATAAAAAAAAGCATGATGGAGAGTACAAATCTCAATGCAGCTGGGGAACGGCGAATGGAAATACCATTTAAAACATGACAAACATTTACAACAGTAAGGGACTGACAATATCAAGGTGGTAAATGGACAAGATGTAAACGGAAATGATAAATGTGTTGATTTATCCTTTTATCCGCACCGACACTGATTAGTTAGTCAGCAGATGATTGTTTTTCTTTCTTTTCCTTTTTTTTTCTGTTTTGTAACATCGGGTGTGGAAATGTGCTCTATTTTTCGCCGATTCGTATCATAGGGCTTTTCTCTCCCTCTGGTGCAGCGAGTTTAATTGTATTGATCTGAACCAGGTTGGCAATGCTGTAGGATGTGTGAGTTTGATGAAGCATAATGACTCGGAAGAATAACTACGAAGCTCTGAAAATCACAAAGGAGCCTCATTTGTAAGGAAGAAAAGCCAGCATCGCTGGATATTTCTACTCAAACGGCAGTCAAAATACTCACAACGACCCCGAAATATTTAAGCGTTTTATACATGACTGCAGACCAGCTATGTGAGCATTAAATCGCAGGCAATTAAGGCTGTATATTGATTTGTTATTAGTATTGTTGCTTGGAGCGTTTGATTGAGTCCCACGGGTCTAGATCCAATCCTGGGGTTTGTTTCCGCAAACCGATACTCAGAATCTGAGCTGGGTGATAGGTCAATCAGTCATTAACTGGGTTTTAGGGGAGATCAGGAATCGTAAATAGGAAAGGCGGGTAAGAGTCATACACAGAGCGACCATGAACCAAACCAGCCGGTGACTCAGAGAAGAGAGGCGAGACCTCGCAACCTGCTACGGGTCACAGGGGCTAGCTTGTAATACGGAATAGGTTCAAACAATCAGCTAACTGAAATAGTTTCGATTATGGAGATTCAGTCATCGCTCTAGCGTTTCACCTCTGATCTGGGCTCTGAACAGACATGCACAAAGGTAAATATTTTCTTGTATAAAAAAATCTGCGAGTATAAAATAAAATAAGTCTGCTCTCAACAGAAAACAGCAAACCTCTCTTTCTTTGTGTATCCGTGCATGAACCACGCTGCCCCTACAGGTCAGTTATTGTAACATTTTTATAATAGACATCAACTGAAGATCATGAGGCCATTCCACAAAGCAAAATTTAACAGTTAGCTGGATACCTTAATGTAACCCAGTAGGAAAAACCTGTGTTGCATAAAATAAATAAAAGTATATTATTCATCATTCGCATTATTTAGTTTATGTGCATAGTTTAAAGTTATATATATATTTTTTTTATTCAAATAAGCTTTATTGGGTTTTGTTAGTTGGACAGTTTATGTGGCGCGATTCCTTTATATATATATAAAAAAAATAGCACTCTAGCCCCGCCTCTAAAAATGAAACAACCCGGGGTGAAGCAGGAAAAGAGAGCGCAGTCAAAAAAAAATATGGTCTAAGCACATTATTTTATTATTATTATTTTTTTGTAACAAAAATACTGAAGACGCTTACTTGGAGTCTTGGTGAGTAACTTGTTTATTTGAGTTAGTAAATATACTCATAGCGAGATGCTGATTTATTAGTTTTATAATTTTTCGTTTCACCGTTACACTATATGGCATATTCATCGTGATTATGCTTTGTTGAAGTCATGCAACTGAGGTTGTTGATTTGTACATGTTATGCAAATTAATGTCTATCGGAGAGCAATGGAGGAATTGTTGGCCTACAGCTTAACCGCTGGCCTGGTATTAGGGTAACGTCTTCCTTTACTCGTCACCGTAGTCATTTTCTTGCTAACGATGTTGTTGTATTTTGGAGTTCTATAATTGAAATAGAGTTAAGAAACTTTGTAGATTTTACATTGTTAAATTTTGACCCGGTATGTTGGAAGATGGGTAATACGAGTTTAAGCAGATAAACCCTGTTAAAACTCAGCCTCGTGTTAGAAAATGGAGTGATAATATCAATATTTATATATTCATTCTCCAACCCACTTTATCCTATTGGGTCACAGGGGGTCCAGAGCCTATCCCAGAAGCAATGGGCATAAGGCAGGGAACAACCCTGGATCGGGGGCCAGCCCATCGCAGGGCACACTCACACACTGTTACCATTCACTCACACATGCAGGCAATTTTTATTAACTCCAATTAGCCTCAGCATGTTTTTGGACTGAGGGGGGAGACTGGAGTACCTGGAGAAAACCCCACAACACAGGGAGAACATGCAAACTCCACACACATGAAACCCGGGCGGGGAGTCAAAGCCAGGCCCTAGAGGTGTGAGGCAACAGTGCTAACCACCGCACCACCATGTCGCCCCTAAGATCATACAATCATAGTAAATGAATATAAAGATATAAAGCTCACACTTTACGATCAGTGTTTAACATTATTACACATTGAATTTGATGTATGAAATTATGCTGATGCAGTTATTCTGAACGTTTGTAATATTAGCCTTGTAAACATGCAGGCTAGGTTTTTTTTTAGGATCCAGAAGAGCCCCATGATTTGGAATCTCTCCTTGAGGAAGGAGATGGCGAGCCAACCACCGAGAACATTCAATAAGGAGAAGTACTTGTGGATTCTCTTACCCTGACCCCGTCGGCCTGGTAGGAGTGTGGCTGCACCCAGACTATTGTGAGAAAAGAAGGAACTCTCGGTCTTGACAGTTCCAAACGAGGACTAATCGACTGGAGGCGTTGGTGTTCCATTTTCCCACATTTTATTTTAAGATGCCGGCTTGTGTGTGTCTTTGAGTTGCTGAATCTTTTTTGTTTGTTTCGTAAATGTACTATTTGAGGTTAACCAAGGCCCTTGCTACTCATTGTGTTTGACGCTCAGATCTTAACCCCTCCCTACAAACCAAGACACTGGTCCACTGTAACCTACCTGCATAATCAGGTCGCTCCCATTGGTAGTGGGTTACATTAAGCCAAACATGAAAACTGTCCAATAGGAAAAGAGATGAGTGACATTCATATTGGACTTATCCTTACATTTGGACTGTCCTTGCATTTGACTTATCTGGCTAGTGAAAACATCATGAGGGGCTGTTCCACTAAGCAGGATTTCCAAGTTAGGTGGGTTAACTTAAGATAGACATCAAGACTGTCCAATAAGAGTTTAAGCAAGGAACATTCCTATTAGACAATCATGACTTCAATCTTAAATTAGTCCAGTTAACTGAGAATTCCTGCTTTGTGAAACACCCCCTTGCTCTGTGGAATACCCCCATGATTTCCAGATGGATTAGACATTAATGTGACCAGATAATCCATGTCAGAGAGGACAGGTTGAGCTACTTCAGGTTTTACAAACTACTTTAACACTAAGAGGCTCTTGTGCTTGACTGAATAGTTCAGTTCTTCTTGTGCTTTGACTGGTTGTTTCCTTGATTGAAAGAAATCCAGATGTTTCACATTAATATTTGTGACACGTGCATGATTATCGGAGACTGACCAATCAGCACGCAGCAAGAACTCAGTCCTTAAAGTGAAATCCACGTCCTTTTAATTGAAATGGTAGTTTACAAATCCTGTCATAGCACAAAGTGTCCGCCCTGACATGGATTATCTGGTCACCCTATTAAACATCCATCCATCCATTTTCCAACCTGCTTAATCCTAATGGGTCACGGGGGGTCCGGAGCCTATCCCGGAAGCAATGGGCACGAGGCAGGGAACAACCCTGGACAGGGGGCCAGCCCATCGCAGGATTCACATCCTTGGCAGCTTTGCCCTTGTTTGATATGGTTAAAGGTTAAAAATGAGTAAGTCTGATGTTCAGAGAATGTGTTCAGGTCCTTAATCACGCACCTGTACATTTGAACATTGTACCTATGGTTGTTCTGAGGTTAATGTGAATATATGCATGCTAACATGAAGACGAACACAGGGGCTAATTGAAAGTTTAAAATGAGTAATAAATGGTTGCAGCTACTCCCAGGTCCTGATCGCTTACTATTCCCTGCTTTCCATTGTAATTACTGTTACAGCGAAAGTACCTCTGCACTGCATTTGAATTAGTCCTTTCAAAAAAGCGCATGCGATTTGGCATTATGACCGGCGATTTCGTCTTAAATCTACAGCAAATCGGTGTGGGGGGGGGAAGGGGGTGCAACAAGGAAAACACAGCAAAGTTCAAGGACGAGGTCCGGAGTCTGCGTTCTTTTGCATTGTATACGTAAATTAAAGCCGGAATTAAACACTCACAATGCGATTAGCAGTGTTTTCAGCACAAACTGCGTACTTTCAAACACATCCATTCATCTGTTCCAGGGGTTTTTCATTTGCCCATTAATTAAAACCGCGCGCGGTGGCGAATCTCCCACTTCATGCCGCACTTCAGAATCTATACATAATTATACTCGTATCCCATTCATGCATTTATCTTTTCCCTTTCGATTCAGACATCTTTCTTTTGTTTAGCAGAGTGCCGTCACGTTCAAGAAATGAGTTATTGGTCTCAGAGAGAGAAAGAGAGAGAGTGAGAGAGAGAGGGAGGGAGAGGATGAGGGAAGAGAGCATCTCTTTTCGTGCGCTGGCTGGTTTTTCTCTTCCTCAGCGCAGGTCTCCCTCATGGATGCGCACGGCTCAGAAATAACAAGGCCGCCGGACATGTGACACCTCACATCTCTGGAATGCTGGGAAGTTTCAGACAGTCCTGTCAGTCCAGCAGGCCTTATGCAACATGCAGTGCTAATGGTGTTCTGTTGCGTCAAAGCATGCAATCAAACATATATGTTAATATTACATTTTACATATTTTAATATTGCATTTATTGTGCTGATTGTTAGAAATTTCAGCCGTTACTACCACACAGAAACAAAGCAGAGAACCATCTGGTCCCTCTGCGATGTCACATGTCAGTCTGTGACCCCTGTCGCCACGTGAGCCGCTGTCACGCAGTTTCTGGAATATTCCGTCAGCTGTGAGATGCACGGCTTGCAGCTCGTTCACGGGCTCCAAACAGACATGTCCTGTCTCACAGAATCCCGGAGCTGCTTCACTCCTTGTTTGGGAAAATGGCAGCTCTTTCTCCCGAGTCATGAGACGCACAAAATCCGAGCCAAATAGAGTGTGAAGGTGTGCACTGAACTCCACTCTGCCATCTCAACTCCCAAGTCCTGACTCAGCTGAGCTGGAGCAGAACAGAGCGCTTTAAATGCAGAGGTGCCACTGTGGTTGGATAATTGAGAATTGGAGTGAGAACTATTTAATTCGGATCACATCATAAGATGAGCCGTGCCCTGGGTATTGTTAGGGTATTTTTATGATAGGAACGGGGGATAAATGAATCCCAGCAGGCGAACTCTGTCGGCTCAAAAATGAGACCAAGAGCTGGAGAATGGGAGAAGGAAAATTAACAAGACAACAAGTTTGAGGTGCAGTTCTCTCTGCTTTTTTAAAAGACGCTTGAAAAGAAGGGGAAATATCGAAGACTTTATGGTACCACAATTCGTAACAAGACAGCAGTTTCCCCCTCATTATTAAGGAAGAAACAGCTGCTATGTGTTGAGAACCTTAATACCGGTCCTTTATTCATATGTTCTCTCAAACTGTCAAAAACGTAGATCTTCAGATTACAACTCAAAATGGATTTCAGTGGAATTTTAATGCGTACTGTATGCAATTCCTACTCATTAATAGCTGTATGTTACCAGCAGTGCTTTCTGATTAAGTATTGAAATCGTAGGCTAGAATCTGAACGAAGAAAAAAACACTTTTAGGTAAAAATAACTGAATAAGAACACAAAAAAACGAACTGCCTGCCTACTTATACGGCGGTCTTTTAAACAGCCATTGGCAGGTTACATCTAAAACTGCAGGATTTATTTAGAGAAATCCCCGATTCGCCTGCCTATCCGGACTGGACAGCGATCCCAATTGCCGGCTGCTCTTCAGCGCAGGATCTGCAGCATTAGGGGTCGCTTTGAAACGGGGGCGGCTGACATCCATAAGCGGACCTCTGACTTAATGAGGCATCGGGCCGCTGCAGCCAGCTATCGGATATACGAGCCAAACTCACAGCCGCGCTACTTTGTTTAAGGTTTCCAACTACATAACCCTGCATAAAGCACGTACCTTAACATCGACAAAACAAAGTTCCCTTAAACTACATTTCAGTTTCTTAAATTAAGCTGCAAGACATGAAGGACTAACGGTAAACCGAGGTTATATACCGATCCGTGAATCATTCAATAAGTAATGAATGCTAAATTGTCGAGTTTTATTGCACAGATGCGGTGAGAGTGTGATTTTTGTGTCAATTGCAATTACACGTAATTGTGATATAATTTTAAGAGTCTTTTCAGATTAGGTGTATGTATCGCGCTAATTTACGGTTTCTAAGCTTATTACTGCAGAAGAGTATCGCCTTCTCTAGAGTATCCAAACTGATGCAGAATTATGACAATTATTTGTCGTATATTCATGTTCACTTAAACATGGTAGTTGTCCTGGGGCTAATTTGACGCCAACATTAATTTGTTTATACTGGAATGTTATTTAACACTCGTTTTTAGTTACCCTTTACAATCATTGGTACTGCTGTAAAACTCATGCGCCTGTTTTTACTCATTTCTCTCCACATGGATTTGAGGATCTCTCCGTGTCAGTTGGTGAGAATATAATGTACGTGCTCCGTACAAGACATACAAAAGCCTGGACTTGTCAGCGGAACTTGGGAAAATGAGTAACTTATGGGACAAACATGAGCTTATTTTCCGTGGGGGCGTCCATCTGAGAGGGTGTTACGCCTCCGCAAAATCCAACTGCACTACATCAGCGCCATCAGAGAGGGCTGTTCATTTGCGTATTAAGCCCAAACCAACATTAATAAAACTCGTATATCTTTTATTTTGGCTGAGGAACTGGGCAGTAGCCTTAGTCCTGCGATGTTAGAGTATCTGCTACAGTTTGTTTCACCAAAAATTCAATGCGGGAATTTGATTAATGACGATATGGTGTATTTAGCTATCTGCTATCTATCTATTCCGCTATCTAAGGTCCTACTGTTGTGTCATAGTGAAACTCATTTAGGCATCGCAGATAGGCAGTGTTCTCCTCGACGTCACGTTGTCATGATTTCACTACAGTTAAAACAGTTGCAACTTATAATCACCGTTGATATGTTTGCCGTCTTTTCTAGACGGTGACCACCAGCCGTATTTTAAGGGAGTGTAAAACGTGAGAATTATACAACTAAACTGAGTGGTTTGCGCTCCGGGTATGAAATAAAATATTCATAAAACCTATAATACTAGTAAATTATATACAATCAAAGGCATCCTACCAAAGAACACAAATGAAACGTTAGCATCTATGGTGCTTGTGTTTATTCTTACAGCATGGTTACAATGCAAACTTAATGGAAATATGAAGAAAAAAGAGATCAGTCTTGCGCACCAGCTATTACTCGAAAGTGGTCCTGGGAACAGTGGTGGTGTTTCATGCATTTTCATTGGGCTCCTGTGGCTTGGGGGCCCCCTATTGGTCACCGATTCTCACTACACTAAATATTAAACACATTCCCCATTTAGGAGATGCTGAAGTAGCTTGTTCTGTTAACCAAATAATTGGGTAAAATCCCCTGACTGTACCCTCCAGGTATTTATTTAGCTTCTGAAAAATCTGGGGTGGTCAGACACAACAAAGTCACCCTTGCCTGGAAGTGACATAAAATTACTGCACCCACAGAAACACCGCCCAGTATCCAGCCAAACTATACAACATTTTCAGGGGGATTTCAAAGCCCAGACTCAGAAGCCCGGTTGATGAAACCCTGCCATTTCCAGCAGTCTCACATTTCCAAATTTTTAACTCGAGGGTGACGCTTTGATGTACGGGACAAGGAAACAAAACCAATTGAATGTATTCGTACCCTGCGGGAAGATACCATTTCTTAAAATCCATCCATCCATCCATCCATCCATCCATCCATCCATCATCTCCCCATCTGCTCTTGCCAGCTGAGGCTTCTGGGTATTTTCTTTATTCCCGCTGTTCGAACACCTATGTAGAACTATCTTAGAGTCAGCCTTAATCAGCTCAGCCTGATTTTAAGTCTTTCTGAACACTTGCGCTGCTTCTTGTAGCTCTAATAAGGGCAAAGCCATTGAAGGAACCAATTATTCAAGCCACAACTGAAGTTTTACTGTCACCGGCAATGAGCTAACTAATGTTGCGGGCGACTGTATGGTTCCTAGGCCTTAAGTAAAGGCCTAATTACAGGAACACATATCACAGCATTATCAACTCTTCAGTTCTGTTAACAGGTTTCAGATGTGGAGTTTCCTGGGCTAGTTTGAGGGACTAAAACTTGCAGAATGAAGTGATTCATCAGGAGCGAGGACTTTTTTTTTTTTTTGCTTGGGGTGTGGGGGCATGTCTTTTAATTTGAAATATTTTACTTTTTCTCAAGGAGAAAAACCACAGAATGGAAGAGGGCCGAACACTTGAGAAGGAACGGGCTATAAGGGACCATTAAAAGTCCTCTTGGGAAGCCACGCGGTTTTGACTTGCTGAAAATATTTAGTGTCAGTTAGTAAATGACTTAAATCAATGACAATAGCCACCACTCGCATGGTGTCCTAAGAGAAACAATCTCTTGCACCCCCCGTTTTATCAAAAAGCTACATTAACGATGAGTTGAGAATTCACCATGGAATACATGAGCAAAGATCTGGAACTGGAACTTTGAAATGTTCTCCCTATGAGTAGAACTTTGGTCCTGTGCTTTTTGTGGCCTAACAAAGAATTGTATCCACAGGGGAAGAGAACACAAGGGAATCCAACAAAGACTTTTGGTTTTTCGTGGTAGACGAAACACTCAGCCGTAGAGAGATAGAGAGAGAGAGAAAAAGAGAGGGCGAGAGAGAGAAAGAGAGAGAGAGAAAGTGTGAGGTAGACAAAACAGACAAAGATGGAGGAGGCATTGGAAAAGCCAAGTCTGAGGGGAACAAAGACTTCATGCTGTGCCTGTAAGTGTCAAGAACACGACCCTTTTACTCCACGTCAGTTACGGGAAGACACATCACAAACTAGGCAAACAATGAATTAAGGACACAGTCACTCGTGCTCCAGAGGATGCGGGTTTTGCAGTTTTCCTGACAATCAGTGTCTCCACCAGGGACCTGCTGGCTTAACTTCTGCAGTTTCTCTGACTTTAATTGGAGGAAGCTGTTGTTCAGATAAGATGTCACAGGAGTCTGAATTACTAGTGTTAAACCCGAGCTATTTTGGAAGGGACTTCACATGCTGTGATTGCCAACATCCAGCTGGATTTGCACCAGAATTAAAGCGACCATTGCACATAATGTACAATAAAACTGTAATGTTGCATTATTCAGAGTTCATATCTGTATTCTGATCGTGCAGCCGTCAAAAAAACATAGGAAGCTGACAGAACATTGTTAGGGTGCCAGACAAGTGCTGCAGTAAATGTCTCCTCATGTCAAAATCGTTAGTAATCCCTTGCGTAGTCCTGTTGTTCATAAAACATGTTGTTCATACTCTCCAAATCAATAAATTTGCAAACAATACAGGTAAAGCAAATTAACGAAAAGTATCATCGTATATGATCGATATGAACATGGTGTGAATAGGAAATTTATGCGTGTTTGTATCGGTGTGTTTAAAAGAAACGTCAAACTCTTGGGACCAACGCATCCTTCTTGATAGTCCAAAGACAGTCCACTGTAAGAATTAGTCAGAAAGAAATCAAACTTTGGGTAATAATAGCATTTTCAAATACACCCACATGCAATTAAGATGGTGGCACGCCACATATGCAGCCGGCTGTCCACCGATCGGCATCAGGATCGAGCGCGTCGATTCCCCGTCGGATCACGCCGAGGAATCTGCAGACCGGCCAGTCTGAAAGGGTTCCTAGGATCGCCCCAGCAAAGCCGCTGACCCGTAAATGCCAGGTGTCGAAGAGGAACCGGGGCAAGACGGAGCGAGCCGCGCTGAAAGGTGGAGCTGTCACGGGCGTCACATTGGGTGCAGACATTTTCCAGCTCATTTCAGGTGCTGGGACCTAAACCTAACGAGACAAGAAAAATGGGAGCCGCCGGCGCTCAAATTCGCCACATTTATCCTCATAGACTCCAGCATGTGGACGCGACGGATGGCTTTATTTGATGGGAGTCATTTTCTTCTACAGGCTGTAAGCCAGTCAGACGCAGTCTCTGCGAGATGAACATCTTTGCTGTCTCTCAAACCATTTTATTTTTCATTTTAAAGATACTCACACGTGTCGTCTT
>JAODKF010000089.1:6648281-6681597 GCA_026779585.1 Mormyrus proboscirostris
TTATGCATTATCACTCTATTAACATGCACTCACAGACCACGCCCCCTTTACTGTTAACATGCTGTTTAATTTGCATGTCCTGGCAGTCCACGGCCCTCATGTATTATCACTCCATTAACACGCATTTACAGACCACGCCCCCTTTACTGTTAACATGCTGTTTAATTTGCATGACCTGGCAGGCCACACCCCCTTATGTATTATCACTCCAATAACATGTTTGCAGACCACACCCCCTTTACTGTTAACATGCTGTTTAATTTACATGCCCTGGCAGACCACACCCCCTTATGCATTATCACTCTATTAACATGCACTCACAGACCACGCCCCCTTTACTGTTAACATGCTGTTTAATTTGCATGCCCTTGCAGACCACACCCCCTCCTTTGTTAGCATTTCATGAACATGGTGTTTTCCCCGGCATACCTAGTGAGGACCTTCTGTTCAGGATGCCTGCTGTTTTTATTTTCTCAATAAAGCTGGTATCACTGCATCAGAAGAGTGACAGCAATGTCGTGTGGCTCTTTTCCCAG
The DNA here is from genome assembly GCA_026779585.1 of Mormyrus proboscirostris. Taxonomy (NCBI): domain Eukaryota; kingdom Metazoa; phylum Chordata; class Actinopteri; order Osteoglossiformes; family Mormyridae; genus Mormyrus; species Mormyrus proboscirostris. Next base: position 6,648,818 of record JAODKF010000089.1, read on the forward strand.
AATAAAAACACAGCCAAGATACACAATTCAAAGTGGCAAACAGACAAACCTTCTGCACTAGGGTCTACAGCCATTTACATATCTCACCGCATACCGGTGTACATCCAATTTGCTACACTTCCATTCCAAACCCCTCTATGAGTACATATTCTATTCCTTATGATGATTTATTAGAATTAGTTTTGCTAGCCATTCTACATCAATAAATGATGAATATCTATGTTGTGGTGTGATTGTATTTCCTACACTATCGCCCCTAACTTACATTGTGTGTACGCATCGACTGTGGCATCCCATTGTATGGGATGTCAGCCGCGTTTAATGAGAGCCTCTCCCGAGTTTCTGGGTGACACTGGATGTCCATATCCTCCATTCGAATTACAGTAAAGTCTAATGCTCAGCATCTCCGTGTCGGCATGTATCGAGAACCCAGAGGTTATGTTGCACCAACACTAACTTCGGCGTTAATCAAGGCCTCCGCTATAACATTTCCACAAACTGAAATTTGAAGTTTCGAGTCATATTCCCTCTCTGGCAAAACTGTCACGGGTCTGTGTCTGCCTAGCTAGCCCTATGTCAGCCTGCTTTCCTCCGCAAGAATAACACACAGGAAAAGTGCCTTTAGTGTTATTTGGGGTGTCCGGCTCTGACTGTAGTGACGATGGTCTCCTTTTGTGTCCAATCACACAATAGCCCCGGACAGCTAATAGACTCTGGCATTCCTCCTTCTACTAAACCCCCAGAGTCAGACTGTAAAATGGTGCTTATTTCTGCGCTAAAATAGATAGCAAAGCTAATCTTATACTTTATATAAATGTTTCAAACTATTTTTTCCCCTCCTAAATGATTGTAAAATGTCACAAAACAGGTTTTAAGACTGGAACATGGTTCGCAAATACATATCATGCGTAAATATATTACAACGTTCAATATATGGAATATGTGTCTTGGCTTATGCTAAATATCTCATTTACACGGCTAACATACAAGGTTAATTCAATTATTGCGCAGTGATAAACTCTGTAAGCTACTAGGTACATGCATGTCCATGAGAGCTTTGCAGAATCACGTGGATTTGTAAGCTATATACTTTGTTTTACTATGTACCAGCTGTGTGAACACACGCTGGCCTTGGCAGAGAGGTTCAGAGGGCCTCATTAGGCTTGACACATTAGCACGTATGCAATGCGCTTACACTCGCTGAGGTCTGGTGGCTTGTAATTAACTGACTGCTAAGTCCTGGGCACCGTGTTTTTCTGGGGATTATTTTCACATCTCCCCTTCGCTTTCTTAAATTATTAACTTCACAAACAAACAGCTGGAACGATCACATATGGCCGAATCGCTAAAGGAGAAACTTCACAACCCCCCCTTCTGGGCTAATGAATAACTTTCTTTTTTTTATGCCAAATGCCTCATTAAAACCGGAATTTCCTTTTATATGACGAGGCTTAAAATAGCAGGACAGATTTTTGGCCTTCTTCGTTGTTCATTAAATGCTAGTGGCTGATGTAGAAGTGGGGGGGAGAAAAGAAAAAAATCACGTATGGACACACTGCGGTTCAGCCGAAGCACTTTCACACAGCCGCTAGCATGTCGCTGCAGGGTTTCCATCCCTATAGCTATGATTGTTCCTTCCACACAATGTGCCCCCATGTGTCTGTGTGTGATTTTTGGCCTTGGATTCCAGTTAATCTGCTGCACCTTCTGTGAGAAACAATGACGGCGGCCCCAGAGTCGTGTCCGCGAGAACAAAGGCATTAACCGTTTCACGAAAGCCAGAGACTGTCCTCTTACCCATGAATGAGTCGTAAAGCACAACACATGCCAGAGTATCTGACAATGACGGTACAAAAGTCCGGACACACCTGCCTTTAATGTTCTCTCTATTTTAGCTCCGTTATTCGCCTTTTAGTAAAAGGCCTCAAGGCAATGAAGTAGGCTAATGCATAAATACTGCAACAACCAAGAGAAGAGGTTGACGTCTCGAAATGTTCTGAAATTTTACTCTTTGAAGCCCCTTCTTGCTTGGATTTCAGCATTGCAGACTCTTTGCATTCTTTCAGCCAGCTTCCAGATGTAACCACCTGGAACGCTCCTCCAACAGTCCTGAAGGACTTTCCACAAGTTCTGGGCACTTTGTGCTTACTCTTCGATGCAGCTCATCCCAAACCAGCTTAGGGTTTAGGGTGTGGGATTGTGGGGACCAGGTCGCCTGTAACAGCTCCATCTCTTTCCTTGTCCATACGATAATGTTCCGTAACCTTGAGGGGTGCTTAGGGTCATTATCTTCTGCTCAGACTCTTTTGGTTCTGTATATACCAGTTATACACCGTAAATATACTTATTATATACTTACATTTACAATTACATTTACAGCATTTGGCAGACGCCCTTAGCCAGAGCGACTTACATAAGTGCTTTAAGAATATACTTAAGCACAACCATACACAGAGCCCCTCCCTTAGCCCCTAAAACTGCTTCAAGGGTAGACAAGTTATTCATAAAGGCATTTCTGCATACTGCTGTTTTACTCAGCTGTTATTCTTGCGCTTGTGGCCTTTCTCATACCTTCCAGATAGCTTCCAGGCAGCTTTAACGAGTCTGGCCATTCTCCTGCGACCTTTCTCATTAACAGCCACAGAAATGCCACCCACTGGACGCATTTCTTCACCACGCCTCTCTCCGTAAACTCGCAAGTAAGGTGAGGTCGTTTTACACACGGTTCACACTCTGCGTGACTGGTGCTTCCAGGCGAAGGGCAGGAAAATTTCGTATTTCGGAATTCAGGACCGTCCACCATTCAACACGTTCTACTTTCTTACGTTGCGATAGGACAATGAACCACGTTTAAAATTAGTTATTGATCTAACTTATCACGTCGGATACAGCCAGAGAAGTTTTAATTGGACAGTCTGTGCGCTTGGGTAAATGCATTGCTTTACCGCATGCAATTAAACAGATGATTTGGGTTTTACTATCTAAACAGTGGGTTAAAGTCTCTAATTAACATCAGAGGCAGCACCAGCAACACTGTCACAAAGAAGCATCTGCAGAGATCTTTAGCTAGGAAAACTGGGACATTGTTAGAAAGTAGATTGATTTCATGGTTATATAATAGCTATTTTTATTTCTGCATAATCTGCAATGTTATTCTTCTCAGTCATGTTCGGTTATATAATTCCTAAATTATTAACATGAAATAATTAATAGAATTGAAATAATCTATAGTGCAGAGTTCACATAATGCACATGTTTAAAAGCCGCTCCCTGACATTGCCGTGGCCGAACAGCAGGCTAAATAAGACGCAACAAAAATTCAAATAGCAAACAACACAATGCAAATGTCACACAGGTCATTCAATTAAAATAATATTTATGCAGATAGCATGTAATAAGGTGTAATTATAAGTGTCTAAGGGCGGCTTATTGCGTATTTACAAGTAAAATGTGCTAGTTAAACATACGAACAAACTCGGCAGACCCTTTGCTTAAGGGACTGATGGAGAAATTCACAGTTTCTGCACAAAATGGAAAGCAGATTTAGTATAATGTGGCAGACATGAAATAACTCCAGTGTGGGCCATAATGACACTATAAGTGGAAAACATTAAAAATGATAAGTCATCACATCCCGCTTTCATGGCGAGTTGTGGCGGAATTCTCTCCCAGAAAAGCCAATCCGGAATCACCTGGCGTTCAGCAGCGAGGCCCCTTCTGACAGACGGAGAGGTGCTCAAATTCCAAATATCTAACATTCCGGACACCATCAACCCCCGTCTCCCCAGCAGTCACAAAGGGGCAGACTCATACATTATTCATGTCGCTTTCAACTTTTACATTGAACTGATTTCCTCCGACGGCCCCTTGTGTAAATTGCTGTAGGGTTGCGGACTGTCGTAGCTGTCAGGGGCGCTGTGATCAGACACGTAGGCCGACAGATTCCTGCACCCCACTGTCGTTTAGTCTACTGCCTGGTCAGTCATGTTTGCTGTTGATTTTAAATACACTTAATGCCTTACATGGATTTATTGTTCAGGAGAAAAAAATGATGTATAGGACAATGTCTAATTAGTGCAAATGCATTTTTGACATCAGTGGCACAATAGGTAGGTTTATGACTTCATGACAAGAAGTTTGTAGGTTCACCTCCCCCTCCCCCCCACCCCCAGCTCTGTGTATGTTTGGAGTTCACGCGTTCTCCTGGTGTTTCTGCTGATCTCCTGCAGCTATTTCAGGTTTATCCCACAGTTTAGGCAGTTTGATGTCCCGGATTCTCAGTAGTGAGCGAGTCCATTGATGGGCTGGTGTCCTACCCAAGGTATAATCCACTGTGCAAACCCACATCTCTGGGATAGGTTCCAGGCTCAAGGTGGATCGTATAAGCGATTATGGAGGTCGGACGGACGGACGGATGGATGTATGGATGGACTTATTTGATGCTTTAGTGTGAGGAATCGTGGTTTCTCTCAGGGGTGACAGAACATATTCTCTAAATGCACAGCAAACCTCCCCAGAACCTTTGTGACTTTGATCCTGAAAGCAGGTTCTAGGAAAATATGAAAATCTAGGGAATAATTAAATTCCCTGCAGGGCAGCTACTAAGCAGTGAATGACGCATTGACTAAATCGCTTGGTCAGTCATAGATAGTCTGCAAGATTTGCCCCGGACCATTCAAGCGGCCAGGCACATTTACTTACTCCCATTGTTTTATTGCACTTTTCAAACTTAATCACAGACATAATTATATGTGGCTGATGATTTTTACTCATAAACATCCCCCCCGCTGTAATACCTCATTGTATAATGAATATCAAACATTCTCCTCTCCCATCCTTCATTCTGTGGGTTTTATAAGCACAGACACAAATGGAATTACATACATTAAAAGTGACACTAAAATTACAGTCTTTGTGACACAGAGTGGCGGAGGGAGCAGAGAGCAGGTCGGTGTGTGACGAATCCTTAGGTGTGAAAGCATTTCCATTAAGACGCTGTGTCCGCTAATAGCTTTCTTAAAAAGGCACAATTGGATAGGTGCTGTACCGCCAATTAGCGTGTAATCTGTACACTCATACAACAGGAATTCAGGCTGCCAAACCATTTTCATTCCGTCTTTGACAGGAAGTACCAGCCGAGACCCGCTAACCTCAGTATGACTGGCGGGTCGCGATGCTTTTTTTTCCCCTCAAAAGTCATTTTTGCCTCGGCGAGGATTAATTATAAAATTGCTGAAATAGACCTGCTTACACGACAATATGTAATATATCCCAGCTGACTGGAAATTGTCAACAGTCGTTCTGGGGGGAATCGGCGGGTCAATTTTCGCAGGACCCATTTGCTGGAAAGTGCATACCTATGAATATATTTATAAATATTAACATCCCATGAAATATGTAGGCAATGGAACACAGAGGTTAGGAGACTGACGCAGATCAGAATACAGATGCCAATCATATTAATATTCAGCAAGAAGCTGACGGTAGTAATATAGACATCAATCTGCAGCTGTAATGCTCCAGACAAATAGAAAGCAAACATTTATGATCGTATGGGCTCTTTTAGACTATTACACATACTGAATACATAGGTTTGTTCTTCTTGGTTAAATAGTCCTGTACAAATCAGGACTGTGTTATATAAACGGCACTCGTAGACAAATAAACAAATTGTCCCTGCTCCGTAAAAGCGGTGTTTTTCAAGGCTAGAGACAGACTTCTTGAAAGTGCATTATGTCCTATTCCTGCTAAATTTGTTCCCCAAATCCCTGCCTACTCAACAGCGGGTCAACGCTCTGAATAAATCAAGTTATCACCCTTAGCCCTCAGCTCGTGGAGATTAATTACTGTGGGAGTACGTCGTCGTATGGTGTGGTTTTCATATTACCGCCGCTAATGCTAATGAGCGCCTCATCTCGTTTGCTATTTGGCCGTGAATTCATATGCGGCGGAAAAAAAAAAGAAAAGAGAAGGTAGAGGCGCCCCGCTAAGCAGAGAGTCACGTTCGGCCGCATGCTAAACAGCTACGGGCACTGCGACTTACAGTCACGTTCGGCGTATTTCACCGACCTCTGTGCGTGTGGTGGCGGACGAAAGATGGAGAATCACCAGACAGAAAAGAAAAAGAGAAGGAACTTGGATACGGGGGGGACAACAACAAAAGCGGATGAGATATCTTTAAGAGTCAAACCTACATCTGAAAAACAATCTGGAGGTGCACTTCAGACACAGAAAACAGAAACTCCAATCTTAACCACCTGAGAACACAGCACTTGACAAGGTCTGTGCCCAGATATCTGCCCGGCTGCTAAGCTGACCCAATTTGACGCCTAATGAGGACAGTGGTCCAATAAGGGTCAGGTGGACGTCTTCACCTGCTGTCTTTGGCTGGGTGATCAATCACCATGGAGATGTTGATCGATTGAACCCAGGCCCAATATTATAATTCTGTATTTTAACCATTATTATTATCAGAAGAAGAAAACAGAACATGTCTTTCACTGAAAACAAATCTAGAAAACAGTATTAAATTGTGTAAAATGACTTAATGTAATCAACAACTTTTTCAATATATGTGAGTATCCAGTAACACTTGTATCAGTAATTAAGGAATAAATAAGTAAACAAAAAATACCCCAAAAAATATCACCTTGTTGGAATCCCATAAAACAACATATACTGTAAGAATCATTTTGTCTTTTATAGACTGTTCAGATATTGAATTGTTTTCTTTAAGTTATAAGGTCTGTTTTTTGGGATAAAGATAGATGATGTCATTTAATTCAACACAAAAGGAAAAAAGGGGGGGGGGGGATCAGTAGAAATGGCATGGTTTGCGATGGAATAGTTTTAAGATTGTTATAAACAAACTCATAAGGTAGACTGATGGTCCATTTCATGCATGAGATGGTTTTTATAGAAAATGGAAAAAAAAACTGAGACAATATGCTTGATATACTTGTCATTTCAGTAGACATTATAACGGATTATTATTTCATATTTCATTCAATTATGTTCTTTATTGTTTGTTTTGGATTATTCACTGTTGCTGTTCCACTGCATTATTTCTGAAGTATTGATTAGCACAGCAAGACATGCATTTATAAGATCTACAAGAATCCAATACCAAAATATATATCTTGAGAATAAATAGTGTGTAAAGCATTTGTTGTGTTGATCTTTATAGTTGCTGGAGAGCTCTGTGGCGGCGGGATTCCTGGCTATTGTGCTCGTGCAATATTTGAATCACACAAAAGAGGAACAGTTGTGGTTGCTATTGCATACGCTGGATAATGTGTGTGTAAACAGAGGGGAAGGTGCAGATGGCAGGTTTGGACAGCTGGAAGCCAGCTCACGTGGGCGAATAGCAGTTTCATGAATCTCTGAATAGCAGAGCACACTTGTGGCTGATTAAGTTCGCTTGAAGGAGAACTCCACCGTGTACCAATGGGGTACCTTCTGCAGAAGTATGGACAGGAAAAACAGGATCAATTAGCAGAGATTTTTTTTTTTCCAGTTGCGGGGTGGTGGGGGGGGGGGGCATGGCAGTCACATGGGGTTTTGAGTCTCCGCACCAGCTCTACATGTGTGGAGTGTCCATGTTCTTCCTGTGTGGGTGAAGCGGTTCTCTGGTTTCCAAAAACATGCTAAGGTGAATCTGAGTTGCCAAATTGCCTGTAGGTCTACATCCCCTGAGATGGGGTGACGCCTGGCCTGGGTTACTCCCTGCCTCGTGCCCGTAGCTTCTGGGACAGGCTCCGAACCACTATGACTCGGCATAGGACAAGCAGGTACAGAAGACGGACGGATTTTTCAATTATCTCGAACACCGCGCACCTTTTTTTCCCCCACTGTGACCGCATTGCCTGGTATAAACAGGATTGAAAAATGACTATCAGGCGCATACAGCAGCGAACACACTGTGAGCAAACTCCGTCCGCAGTGGCCTCGCATGTATTACTTAGGATGAATAAGAACGGGAAAGAATGTCTCCCTTACCAACATCAGTAGTGAGGATGGGCACCCAAACAGACCAGCAGATGTTAGATGTTGCTTCTCGCTGGCCACCTTGAAGCCGGAATGAGTGTAGCGGTTAGACGTCACCGGAGATCACCGGAGAGAATGTCGTCTGTCATTGCGTACATCACCAAGCAGGTGTCCAATTCTTTGCAGGGCATAGTCAGCTACTAGTGGACTACTAACCATAACCAAGAACGTGATTTTTTGTGTTATTTTTTGTGTTAGATTTACCTAAGTTATGGAGCTCCGTGCCACATCTCCATGGTAGCGCGTTGGAATACACCTGCAGGTGTGTGTGTGTGTGAGAGTGTTGCAGGTACGCACGTGGCCTCATTTCACTTAAGCCCTACAGTCCACGACTTCGAGCCTGACCTAGAGCTGAGGTCCTCCATAACAGCCCGTGGGCGTCCACGGGCCTCGAGCATGGCTGGTAAAAGATGGAGCACAGGATACAGGGTATGTTATCGACGCACTGCCCGCACAGAGGACTCCAGTGCGAGGCCGTCACGTGGAGATCTCCCTTCCGACGTCCTACAAACTTTAATGAGCACTAGAGTTCCGGAAAACTGTGCCGATTTTACCAAGTGACATTATTCTGGAAGGTACATCTAGCAAATAGCGAAGACAACAAACTCACACGCACAAGATCACACTCGGTGGGAAATTTGGAGGTGTCAGTTAGTCTAATTGCATGACTATGGACTGGGGGAGGAAACCGGAGAGACCAGCAGAACAAACACACACACTCCACGCACGCAGCAGAAGTGGCATTATCCAAAGAAAATAATTAAAAAAAATAATAATAAAATAAAACAGCAGAAATATTCTGTTCATTTCCTGAATATGGGGCTAGGATAGCTAAGGAATGACTGTATGTAGCTTTTCAAAACCATCTTCTTGTAGATAGTAGTGCTTCTTCGCATGTCCTGCAGTATACAGTAAAGGCGGTGAGGTGGGGGGGGGGGGGGGTAAGTGAGGGGGTGTAATTTGGTCCAGCAAGCCTGCCCTCCCCAGCAACATTCCTACCACGCGGTCCACGCACCCCCGGAGCAGCTTATCATCCGGCACACTCCTCCTCTGCGCCTCCTCCCCGCTCGGGGAGACGGCCTTTTGGAAAGGGGGGCTCCGCTTCTGGGGCAGCTGTGTGCACCAGATGGTTTAGGGGGCACAGATATGAAACGGCCCATTGTCCGGCAGCGCGGAGGAATGCCGGGACGCGTTCTGAAGGGCTTCTGGGCGCCGACTTCTGAAGAGCTGCCCTGGCCGCCTGAATTCTGGGCCTTTCTGCTTCAGCACTGGGCTACAGCCTTCGCAAAAGGCTGCATCTTTATCGCTAAGCTCAAGTTTCCTTCCGAATCAGCAGAAAAATATCTGAAGAATCAGGAGATTTCCACCCCATCATCCACACAGCTCCTTTGTACGCAAAAATGATTGTATTTTTTTATATACCATATATAGCGACCAGTCGGATGAAATTGTTTGGATTTAGTCATCATATTAACCAGTCAGATCACCATGACTTCGGAAAGCATGAATAAAGTAAAACACAGAGAGAACTCTAAAATACAGAAGTTGAATGCAATAATCACTATTTCTTGTTTGTCTGAGACCCTAATAAACATGAAAAATAAACATGAAAGTCATATACAAATAAACAAACACACTGCACATCATTTTATGAAGGAGTTTTTATCTAAAATTTCTGACTGTCATACCTTCCTTCCATCCACCTTCTGTCTTCAGATTCCACAAAAGAAGCCCTGGAATGGGGGGGGGGGCAAAGGGCCCTCTAACCTTTAAATAATCTTCAGGAACAATTAACTTATCAAATGTACATATTTGCGAAAACTTTATATAGTATTTCTGAATCACATAAAAGCCAGTTATTTTTATGCTCCTATAATTTTCATTGACTTAATGGTCATTTCACCTGTGATGCAAAAAATGGTTTGGTCTGTAATGCCATGGAAAAGCCAAAGGTTCAGTGTTTTGTGTGTCTCTCAATAACAAGAGCACAAACACTGTACTTGTGGTCTTGGCAAGACCGGTTATCTAACTTTCCTTCCGAGACCAAACCTGGGGCGCAATGAATCATGGGACTGGTCTCATTTGGCAGGAATGCAGCCGGTGTGCGCATGCGTAGTAGCGGAAGTTACATTTTCGGGAGGTTTAACATTTTCGGTATTGACAACCGGTGTATCCTTGGTATTTGGGGCGGGTCAAGAACGACATCCGGTGATTTTTACCGTCCTCTGTACTTCTTTTCTTAGTATTGGAACCTCGACACAGCGGGCCGGAGGGCAGGGTTGCTTAGTTTGTTTTTAAATGGCCAGTATGCAGAATTGTTACTAGTTAATATTATGGAGGGGAACAGAATCACTGAATTCTTGAGATTTTCTTTTTTATTTGTCCTGCTCCACGTGTAACATTAAAATGCGGATCATCAGAGATTTCTAAGCAACTTGTAATTCTCGGCTGACGATGACAGAACACATATTTCTCTCCTGGAAGAGGTGAAACCTGAACAAGACGGAGGCAGACTATCTGCCAAGCCGCCTACCAGTCACCTGCCACCGGTGTGCTCTCGAGTCCCTGTCCCGATGTGTGAGTGCGAGCGTGCGGGGGTGTGTATGGGGGGGGGGGGGGTATTGATAAGCAGCGACCTATGCTGTGACGGAAAAAAAGATGTAAACACGCTTAAAGATCATCGCACCTGCAGTAGCCCGCGGTAAAAACTGTGTGCAACTCGCCAATTATTTTTATAAAGTGTAAATTCGGAGATCCAAAGTACAACTGTGGGGGAGAAAAACATCAGATACTCAAAGTACTTTTTAAATGTTACAAAGCGCTTGACGCCAGTTGCAGCTCCCGTTTTTTCCCATTTTTTCCAGCATAACGAAGAAAATGTTTTATTGGGCAGACCGGTCTCTCTTCGTGGTCGCAGTCTCCTTGAAGTATCCCGCATATCAAGTCCCGTCTCGCTAATCCATGGCGGGGCGTGAAGCACTTATTTTACTCGAGACGTTTATGTTATGATTCCCCCCGCCCCCCCCCCCCAAAAAATCCCAGACAGCCGCATGTCAGATTAAACTTTCTGTGTCTAGCACATGGCGCTCAGGATTCTCAAGTGGACAGATCAATAATTGTCTTCCAATACGCTTTGATTTTCTGGACTTTAAATGATATGGTTCAGTCTGTGTAGTGATATGAATATCATATAAAGAGTGTTTTTTTTCTTTTTAATAATAATAATTTTCACAATGAGAAATGAGGGTTAAATCACCAAGAAGCAACAGCCATACATGTTCATATACACATGAAAAGATATTCGTTAACCATGACGCTCGTTAATAACGTGTGATTTGCTGCATGAGTAATAAAACCTGGTTGTCGCTTAACGTTATCATTATGAAATACTGACTAACATTTATTAAAGGTGAACTCTTTAAAAGGAGGATAAAATTTTAAGCTGTATCCAAAGAAGCTGCTCATCCTGATTTAGCAACTAACATCATTTCGTTGTTTTGTGGGTTCATATGGTGGATGGAGCGTATTTTTAAAACTTTCAATGGATGGAGGCAGATTCAGTGTGGAACCATTCATTCAGGATCCATGTGGGTTTTCAAAACGTACTAAATAAATAAAACCTCTTACTTCCTGCTTCCTGTTTGGCCACTTTTTATGCAGTCTAATTTCTTCAAATCCAAACAGGTAAACTTAAGCATAAATCTTAAATGGCAGATTCTGGGCATTTGAATATTTTTATAAACGCAAAGTGCAGATTAGTGAATTTCTACTAAAATAATCTTACACACATTAGGAGGTAGCAGGGAATCGATGTTACGTGGATGCATGAATTCAGCTTTTAGAGATGCGGCTATGCAGGTGGAGTTGCAAGGTGTTGTGAAGAAAGTCAACAGAGATGACCGTCACCTCGCCAATCCCCCATCGAATCCGCATCACGCTGGATGTGAAGAGGAGAGAGTCACACCATTGTTAATTTTGCCACGACACGTATTCTGTAGCCAGGAAAGATGCTGTGTGTTCCTGACACCACATGTTTCCAATTTGCCACGCAGACTCTGCCTGGATCATGCTGTCCCAGCCAAACAGGAGGCTGGGAGAGGTGCAACTGGGAAGCACTTCTGAACAAGCCACAGATTTTAATGGCTGACACACAGGAAGATGTGCACCGGCCAACAATATCCCGAGAAGAACAGAATCCTCTATGACAACATGGCAGGAGAGAGGTTCTTACTAAATATAGCCCTGCCTAGCGAGCCCCAGCTATTAGAATGCTACCTAGCAAGCCTGAGAATAAATGGCACCAGGTTCTGTGGTCAGATCAGCGGAGGAGACCCAATGTAACACTTGGAACAGTCAACACCACCCATGGTGGATGCAGCCATGACGCTGTTATGGCGGTTCTCCTGCAAAGATCATTAGCACTGTGGCAAAAGATGGAATGTATGAATGTATACTTCAGGGAAAAGAGAAACAGATTAAAAACCAGTGCAGTGATGCTTCCTATAGCAGTAGTGAGGAATGACTTTGAGGTACCTGCTGAAAAATCTGCATGATTTCCATGCTGGATAGTGCTGGTTTGGTGCTGGTGTAGCTGATGGACCAGCATAGCTGTGCTGGTCTACCTGCACATGAAGAAGGTCCACCAGCAATATCTCATTAATGATGCTGGTCCAGAAGCACCAAAACACAACATATGCTGGTAATACCACCATGCATTATACTAGTCATACTGGTAACCAGCTATGCTGTGCTCCCGCTGAACAAATGTCAAACCCATGACAGGAGTCCTTTCAAGACTCTGAAGGACCTATCATCTGAAAGTGATTCTTAAACAACCGGAGAGGAATGCCATCAATTATGTAGAGATATTATACCGAGACGGCGTGTAAGTTGATTTATGCCGCTCTAAGAGTTCCGTTTGAGAATTCCGAATCCCATAAAACTCCACAAGCTGGCACACAAAGAGTAGTGCCGCCAGAGCTTAACATTAATCCATATTCCATTTCGTGATTGTGAAAGAGAGACTCCACACTGCAGGAGGACAATGGGCCTCTTCTCCCCAGGGTGGGAAGGTGGATCCGGCCAGGAATTCTCCATTAAGTGCCGTCTTCGCACAGTCGTGTTGCTAAGCGTAACACCGGCAGGTTTGGAGTAGCAAACGGTATTAGCGGCATTCAGCCTGACGCCGAGGGTGTTTAGCACGCTCACAACATAGCAGATCTTCTATCACCTTATTTTCAATTATTTATAATCTATTTTATTTTTTTTTGTGACTCTCAGTCACCCCGGTGATTTACCTGCATGTCATTCTTGAAAAGATCATAAACTGACGCGTTGTGTTTTGTTGCCTGGCCTGACCAGGTTCGTCTCGGTAACCGATAGCCACGTCTCTGTGAGCGCCCAGCTTGATTTTCTGCTTTTCTTCCTTTCTCTCCTGCCGGAGTGACTCCCCCATCTCTGCGTCTCCTTCTGCGTGGGGTTCAGATGGTCTCCGTCCAGCCCTACAGTAACTCCCTGCCCAGGCCATCCTTCACATTCGATCTCCATTTTTGAGACGAGTCTATATTTGTTGCCCCTCTTCACTTCAGCGTGCAGATACCGTTTCAAAAATTTTGAAATATTTTTAAATCAAGCCTTTTTTTATAAGCGAGTATGTTTAAAGTATGTTTCCTTATGAGCGCATTTTTTCATCCAAGGATGTATGAAATGACCTCGGAAGTCAGGTGTGTCAGACAAGTCCAGTTAATTGCTCATCATATGGGTCATGATAGAATGTAGGACAGAACTCGCTTGGACGAAAGCAGGCGGGATGTTCCTGCATATCAGGCATGATTTTTTTACACTGGTCAACTCATAAAGTTCCCAGGATGCAAATTCCATGTGCTAAAGTGAATCCCAATTACAAATAAAATTTGTCATAAAATGATTCATACACATAATGAATTAAACAAGAGAAGACGCGTGACTTGCAGGCACAGATGTTCCAACCGGCTGTAGATGAAAGGGGTGTTTTTAAATTATTTTATTTAATTGTATGACAAGCCCTGATGTCTTTTGACCAAGGACACGTTCTAAGCTTGTTAAGATGATAGCAGTCCACATGTTATGTGGGGGAGGTGCTGAATAGGGTGTGCGTTAGGGGGAGGGGGGGGAGGACACCATCACAGCAAGCCTGCTGCTTACTCCGAGCCAACCCACGCCCCCCCTCCCCGCCTTCCCCGCAGCAAAAATAAGTAAATAGTTGGCGTCTTGCTGGCTGTGCAGGGCAAGGTCATCCACCCGCGACATTCTCCTCTGTGCCGATTCGCCGTGCCCGGCGAGAGGTGGCGAGTGTCGGACGGTGTCCCAGTGTGCCGTAATTGCCATGTCGATGACCAGCCCGTGTAATTGAGACCTTGAGTAAAAACTGCGTTTTTATTTCGACCGTCTGTATCACAGCTTCCTGTTCTCACGCTGCGGACGGCCTTTTGCATGACGCCTCATGCCGATATCATATTAGAGCTGATATTTCTTCGAATGCTCCTTGGCTGACCAATAAGCAGATCCAGTCAACCCTAAAGGCAGCATAGGCACCGACTCCCAGAACCCCGGGCAAGCCTGTGTAGGGGACCACATACCACATGGGCATTGATCAGCACCACCTACTGTATAAGATACCACATACCACATGGGCATTGATCAGCACCACCTACTGTATAAGATGTGACAAGCTATGAAAAAAAATCAATAAATAAAGCAATGTGCATAAAATATGGAAACGCTGAATTGTGTGACTACTGCATAATGGTTTGTTATTCACCAGGTCTCTGTCTTTATGTAGATCACACTCATTCAAAATTAGACACCCAGACTGCGTGAGATGCTTTAATTCTGTGAACGATACAAGGGTTAACCGATATCTAACGCTGGGAAGGCCTTTGCGATATCCACGAATGGGACAAATGTACTGAAGGAGTAAACTTGACATTGTGACTAATGTTTATTGTTATTTTCCGGGTGATTCTGATTGATAATAAGGCGCGTCTGGTATATGACCCCGTCACAGAAATACCTTTGGTATAAAAGGAACAGCCGCATTTGAATGACAAAGTTCCACATCCACATGATGAATACATACCCTGAAATATTTACTCAGATCCATCTTACGACATTTCATTTCCTTTCATTTAATTTGAGCTACTTGTATTTTTTGTCTTCATACCACATATTATGGAATCTCGACTGTATCGCCGGCAGCGTGATCTAAAAAAACGTTTTGTTTTTTTTAATCACTGTTTTATTTTGTCGGACATCTTCAGAAAAGCGACGTCTGGTTGGCGGTAATCAATAAGGTGGATTTATAGTGGGGCGGCCTTGAGGAGTAACGGGCGCGACGCCTTTTTGGGATGGGTTTGAGGCTCCGGCTGGCCCGAGAAGGTTTTTAATCAGAGAGCAGATGGGAATCGCGCAGGATAGACATCGTTCCATCAGCCGAGCTGCACTGTCTCTACATCACTGGTGAAATGACTTCCCCTCCACATTGCCGCCTTAATCTCTCCGTGCTCTATTGAGATGGCGAATACAGTCATCCGTGGGCCATTGACGGCACAGAATGGGCCCCGCGGCCCTGCTGACAACTCCGTCGACCTCATCAAAGGTAACGTGCCCGAGGACAAAGACACAAACAGAATGCTTAAGTCCTAATTCTATAAAACGTAATCCCGCCCAACCCAGGAGAACCCTCGGCGCAGCCGCTGATATATATGTCGCATTGTGTCACCCCGGATATTGAGAGGTTTTGGGTGTTTTATGGGTTCTTATTAAACTTGCTTTTCAAGGTTAGTTTCAGCTCAATCTGCTGGGGCCAAAAAAAAATAAACTGTTCTGACAATTGGAGAAAAATTCTCCTTGACCGATGTTGGGGATGGCTATTTTAATGTAGCTGCGGTATCACGTCAAGCTGAACATCAGTCTGTTAGGTTCCAGTTATTCATCAGTACCATTTTTATTACCTTTTGTTGGCTCTGTCAGTAAAAAAAAATGTATAAAAAAACAAATTCCCTGGAACCCCAGTTTCCACCTATGCCCGCAGTAGAATAATAATTTAAATTTTTGTTTTCAAGTGTGCTTTGAACGAGCTCAGATGGCCACTCGTCACAGGACGCTGACCTTATTTTGGCTTAAAAAAACAGGAAGATCAAGATTAATTTTCTTTCAACACGCTGTACTTTTAATTAAGGTCTTGTCACGTTAGAGTTTTCCAATTACTTTTGTAAATGTCACAGTTAATGTGTTTCAGCTGCTGCTGGTGGAACTTTCTCAATAGTTTAAAGAAAAAAAACTACAGTGCGAATGTAATGAAAGACGTCGGCTCCCAGCATGCATTGCGTGTCTTTATATGAATACATACATAAATTTATCTGTATTTTAAATCTACGTATATATGAATACACTGTTCATTTGGGCTTTTGAAATTTAATTTCTTTACTTTCTTTGTTAAAAGCTCTTGTGCAGTTGTTCCTGTGTAGCTCTGATCCTGCATACACTTGGACCCGCAAGCTCAGCCTAGCTGTACTTATGCCTAGTTGACAACATGCACCGTATGGTTTATGATGTACTTTTTGACTCACTAGTATGTTGTTTTAGACAAAAGTGTCTGATAAATAAAACCATGTCATTTAATTGCATTGCGTCTTGTGCACCTGTCCTCTGCCATTTGAAAGGCTTATCCTGAATAGTAGGGTATCCATTTTTGCTCCATCTCTAGAAGACATCCGGGGCCTGAACGCTTAGAAGAACTATCTGAGCTGCTTGCCATGTGACTTTACCAACATCATCGTAATTTACAAAGACAATTCCAGAAAAGAAGCTTATATGGGGATTAAATGGCTTTTATTTCTGGCTTGTTGCCACTCGGTTACATTTTATGAGTGAATAAATACTGAAGAGGGTGAACGTTTGTTTATAAAGCTAATTAATTAGAATAGTGTGAGATGGGTTTATGTGGGAAACGTGCCCTCTCGTGTAGTAGGGGGCCGCCGCGGGATGATGCTGCGTCTGCCTCCTCGTGCAGAATCTCGGGGAGCCGACAGCAAAACAGCTGCGAAATTAACTACTTTTTCTTTGTACTTAAGGAGAAGAAAAACGGCAGGAGTGGATTTTGCAGGCGATCTAAAAGATAAAGAAAAGCACCGACTGTTTCACTCCCGAAAGAGCTGAATTGTCTGATTGCAGTGTGAGGATCTTTAGAGAGCGTAATGGACTTCCAGTTTCCAGCAGGGCTGTATCACCACGCACTGGACTGGCATCGCGTCCAGGGTGAGCCCCTGCCTCGCACCCCGGATGGATGGATGGAGGGATGGATGGATGGATGAAACTTTTTTTTATTTTTGAAAACATGACTATGTGCTGTAACTAATGTGGGTCTAGGTTCCTGTTTGTGAGTTTGCTTACAGTTCTGAGGAATGAGGGAGTGATTGCTTTTCCTGCAGAAGTGGTGGTGCGAGCCTTTGTATTTCAAACAATGCCTTCGGCGCATAGGGACTGAAAGCACCGCAATGCCACATCTTTTTCCTTTACAATACGCTGGGATTAGAGCGACACGCTAACTGTCTGTTAGCCGTCGGCTGCTGAATGCCCCAAAGCTGAACATTGTTATTGTCATATATCAATTCTTGAATCCTGCTTTTTTGACTCAAAGTGTTCAATACAAGATGACCGGGGTTGTGTTTCCCATTGTGCTGATGGCTGTCAATTATTTTTTTTTTTCGATCTCCAATCGATTCCTTCCTTCCACTCCTCCAGGAACAAGTATTGCGACAACAAAACTTTGACAAACCAGCATTATGTAGATCGATCTTTTAATGAGGACGCGTGGAATAGTGCACTAAGAGATTAATGATAATTAACATTCATGCGCTGCTCTGTATAGCTACCCGGTGCCCTTGAATCGTTAAAGATCATTTCAGCCCTCTATCACCGTTTGTTTATTCTTTATTGTAATGCATAAAGTGCTCCTTTGTAGTATGAAGGAACATGCACTTTCCATTCGCTTACAGTATTAATAGTCATGTGGAACCAAGGTAACCCTGCGGTAGCTTAAGTGATTCTGGCATGTAATGTTTCATGCCAATGCTGTCAGAAAAAAGGGCCTCTTCTGATTGTTAATTGACCTTGACTCCACGGGGAAACGTGATAAAGTCCAAGGTGCTCGTGCAACAGGGGAAAACTTTGGAATTACCCAGATGAATTCCATAGAGGGCTGGAGATTGAAGCTGGCATCACAATGAGAGTCTCAAAGTTGTCAATGGTCGGTATTTCAGGGGTCTTTTTTAATCAGGTTTGAGTCGTTTTGAAAGCTGGGGACCAAAATAAAGCCTTCATGTAAATGGGAACCTTTGACTGAATTAAGTGTGATGCAGGCCTCCCAAAAAAAAAAAAAACAAATCAAATATCTGCTAGCTTATCGCTAATAAAATATCTAGTTAATAAAATATCTCGCATGTAATGATTATGTTAAAATCGTGGAGAGCACACCGAAAAACAGATACCTGCTGTTGGGTCCATTCTGCCAAATAACCAGTAAATAGACAACAGACCAACATTCAACTGGACCGAAATATCTCCTAATGAGAGGAATTAGCATCCTGCTAATGACGTTCTTTCATTGTGTGGTCTGTGTGTGCATCGCCAAAGTCGGCGCACGTGGTACAACGCAACGTTCTCTGCAGGCGGACTTGTTGTATTTGCCGCAGGTGTCCGGTGTTCTGCTGCCATTGCATTTCCGCGCTCCTCGCTGGGTCTCGAGACGCTTCGTGTTGGTGCTGGCTCACAGGGCGCTCTTTGCTGTAGCATAACGCTGCATCTGACAGTGCTAGGTGGAAAGCCCCCTCTGTGAAAGGTCTTTGTCTGAGCATCGATTGTACTGAAGCCATGTGTTCATCCCAGCCAGGAATGGCAGGAAATAGATGCAGCGGCCACCCGTGAGCTTCTGCTCTCTCCGAATATTTACATGAATATATCCACCTCGTCCGCTTCACATCTCCCCGGGTTCTCGCCTCCCCTCCAATTTTGGACAGGCGGTCTTGGCCAGTTGCACGTTCTCCTCGGGCTCGCATCCGAATCATGCGAGAGTTCAGCTGTCGTCCCTCAGCCTGCCGACGAGCACGACGCCTGTCCCTGTTCGCTCCTCCCGCTCCTGAGTCCTCCCCGCTTTTACTGTTCCAGCCAGGCCATTTCTTTTCTTGTCCTAAGCCAGATTTAGAGCGGTTGAGCAAAAAATACCAGCTGACACACCTGTTTAGTTGCAAGATCCTCTTTCTTTCTTTCTTTCTTTCGTTCTTTCTTTCTTTCTTTCTTTCTCTTTTGCTCCATGATAACAAGCAACACCTAGATAAAGTGTCACCTGGAAAAAAGTCCTCTAAGCCTCAAAGGAAAAGTACCGTAGAGTAATGTGGCAAACAGAGGAGAATTAACTGTGCCAACATGTAAAGAGCATACCCTTCAAACACGATGTGTGGTTGCAGTGACTTTAGTGTTAAACAATGGCAAACAAGGCAGCTGGAGGGGCGTGGCACCATACCGTTTATCGGAGAGTCGATGCGAAGTACTAACATGATTCAAGACACCTCATCTGACGGGCGGAGCTTTAAAAACACGGACGTATCTGAGAAGTGTCTGAAAGTGAGATGATTCTGAAATCCCCAGGTACATAATGGCAGCAGAAAAATCTCATCAACAATCTTTAATTCCAATCATTGATTCCAAGGATAACATCAAAAAGATATCGAAAAGCTGTACCAGCAAATGTGGAAAGGGTAGGTGGTCCGGGGGAGAGTATCATCCTCGGTGCGACGCCGCTGACGTTAATGTTCCCAGTCAGTAGCTAGTCAGTGCTACATAAAATGCATTCAAAGATATGCAACACAAAATTATACTGCATTAAAACTGTAAAAAACTCACGATAAAATACAGGTATAAATAAAATGATACATCTTATCAGTGATATATATTTCAAAATTTAATAGCATCATATTACAAAAAAATATGTGCATTTGAGATGGAAGTCTAAATGATGGATTGAAATGCAATCTTAAAACAGTATTTCGTTGAATATCAAAGTAAACACATTTTTCATGTGTTTGGTCTGGGGATGTATTTTATTACAACAATCCTATATGGCAATCCTTAAAGGTGCCACACACCACCCTAATCCTCAATGTCCCATGAATCACTGCTGACATTAAGGTTATAAAATAGCCTGGTTGATGTCGAAATTCTCTCTGGGAATTGTATGAAACCACTAACCGATAACTGACTTAGTCCTCGGTGCTGGAAGATCAAATGATGATGACTGTTTAGTTTTCTGCCTCTCTTAAAATATGATTGTTGTTAATAATGTCATTGTTATTATTATTGAGATTCTGTTAAATGTTATTATTTATTTATTTATTATTACAAAAGCAGCAGCACAATCCAAATTGCACGGGCCCGGAGTCCATTTATCTCTCTGAAAGCATCAATACAAATCGTGCATTGGAAAGAGAATTGTGCTATTTTACTTGATGCCGTCTCAATATTCATCTAGCGAAGTGAATGCGTGATGTGATGGTTTTTGCGGCATTCATCTAAGAAAAAATATGACACGCTATTATACAGTTTCCTTCGAGATGCAAAAAATCAACTCCTTAATTTTCTCTACAAATTCAAAATGTAGAGACGCAAATAACCTGGGTCAAGCAGACGGATGTAATACCAGACACCTCAGGGTACATATGGACGTATTACATTTCAATTATTCTTACACATGTTGTTTTTCGGTGTCTTATTTTCAAGAGCAGAGTACGGAAGTAAAGAAAAAAATCTATTGGTTAATTTCCAGTGTTTCCACGAGGTCCATGGTAGCACAGTTTTACATGGCAGTTCACGTTTACCAATGAATGACGAACATAAGCGCACTACCTTCACCATAATCGTATGACCATGCAAGAACAAAACCACTCCTGAAGCAGTAACGTCACTCAGTGAGTAACCTCCCACCGGCCGAGCTGACTGGGAGGTCCTGACCATCTACAGAATTCAGAATGCAAAACTGGGGGGGGGGGGGTTTGCAGGCCGGAAAGCAGGCCAGTCCTCAAGAGACACTTAGTCAGAGTCACACTGAATGCAAAGGATGGTGGCGACTCTTAGGTGTAAACACAGCATGATCACTCATCCAGGGACACCAGAAGGCAATGTTGGGGTTAAATGTCACAGGGCAGGTGACAATAAGGGCCCCTTAAAGCCGATAATCATTTTAATTGCCACAGATACCCAGCCACCTCCTAACGGCTTATCCTGTGTATTAAAAATATGCTTTGTTGATTTTAAACTAGCTTTTTACACTCACACCAAAGTGAGGACTACTTGTATATTATTGTACAATTTTCATAAAAAATATATACTCATCTGGCCCAAATGAGAGAAAAAAACACACGGAAAGCCGCATAAATATTAAACGGTGAGAATGACGTTTGATAGCTTACAGGCAGGTCATGTACTTCTTGGGAATAATATAAATAAATAAATGCATATACAGCCAGATATCTTATTAATCTAATGATCCTTAGCTTCTGTTAAGTGTCTTCCCATTATATTGCTCAGAAATGACAATGGCTATACTTAGCTTTGCGGATTAATGGTATGTGTGTAGCCCCATTCGGCCCCTCTGCTTGTCAGATAGAATTTGGCTGGCAGCTATTCCCAGCGATATCCGCGCCATCGCATGCACTGCAGTTTGTTTTCTCCACTACAGGCGAAAACTGCCAATCATCCGGGCAACAAAACGTTGGGCCAGCTGCATATTGAGGAGTTCCTAAATTCGGGGCCGCGTGTTTACGCAGCGGGTTGTTAAATATCCCACACACACACACACACACACACATACACACGTGCGCGCACCAGGCATCCTGAGGGTCTGCCTTGCCAGACTGTGGACTCATTAGCCTAACCAGTCATGGAGATGGAGCAGAAACAAAAATAGAAAAGCGAAAAAAATAAATAAAAATGCAAACAGAAATATAACAACACATAAATAAAACTGGCTATAAGTGCATGATTATCCCATATTCATCATGTGTTCTTCCCCAGTGCAGCGACTCCACATTTCAGCTTCTAGCATCATCAGACTGCATTCACAGATGACTAACAATGGCCACAATGACGTTTATTGCTCCTGTAGCAATTTATTATAAAAATCTGACAAGCAGGCAAAGCCTGGAATGTATGATATTTAATTCAATACACAAATAAATACAATAAAAATGTTAATGATTGCTCACATTAACAGCACAACAGGCAGAGTCCTGCTTGCATGTAAAGTTCCAGCTGCCTGAGTTGTCCTTTATGCCACTTCACTCTGCAATCAGTACAGTAGTCGTTAGATAAACACTAAAGGAGGGACAGAGCAATCGAACAGCTTATCAGCGCAGATCAACCAATTTTCTTTTACTTTCTTTCTTTCTTTCTTTCTTTCTTTCTTTGTCTTTACTCACTACTGCATAAGAGCCAAACCTCATTTGTGCCCTAAACAAACGCTAACACGACGTCACATCACTTACATTTCTCTGCATGCTGGCCTTTGCCGTCGTTAGACACGAAACGCGGACTGGAAGTTCGTGCCCTGTGGAAATGGGGTAGGATCCACAATAATCTCCATAAAGACTCACATATGTATAATGGAACATCTATGCATTCCGAAGTACATCGATATTCATAAGGAAACGTGTGATGCATGAATCACCTCAGTCCCTAAGAGGGATATGTGCAGGGCTGTTAGATAGATAGATAGATAGATAGATAGATAGATAGATAGATAGACTGATTGATTGATTGATTGATTTATTGATTGATTACCTTCAGTGTTAGCTTGCAGGGACTGCTGCTTCTCCATGTGTGTTGCACTCACAGCAGTACCTCTGGCGGATGGAAGCTCGAGACACGGCCGCAGAAGGGAAGCATAAGAGAGGGCCGCTTCTACGCAGCATCTGTGCTTATGAAGCTCGCCGGCTGGCCCTCTGATCCTCCAGTCCGCTGCAGGGATTGGAAATCAACAGGTGCGTTCGGCCAGATGCTGGAGAAGAAAAGTAACACAAACAAAATCCCTGCAGCTGTGCAGAAAATATCCGCAGTTTTTAATGTATTATTCTGCTTGCCTGAAAGGGGAATGTAATATGCATTTTTCCCCAGATGCTGACAATGTATTCATGTATACTCAGTCTAATGCTTGATTCTTCTCTTATAATTTCATTATTCTGAAGGACAGATAGAATAATCTGACTACAGGCAGTTTATGAAAATAGTCAATGGGAGGAGTCGTATATTTCAATGATGATGGATGGTAAGGAATTGGCTCCTAATCACATAAATGACGGCAGAACAGATATAAGCATATCACCTAGGTCCACACCTCACGCATGATGGTCTCAGTATGTCCATATGGTCATGCTGGACCACGGCTGATTGTAGCCTTGAAAACCTGTTACAGGTTCATAGGGTGTTTAGACATTTCCAGAATTTAATGAGAATGGACACGGAACTGAGTATCAGCAGTTTAGAGTAACTTCTTCAGGCAAGTATAGATTAGATATACATTGAATATTAAGCTCAATGAATTCAACAAATTTCTTTTTATTTAAAATGGAAGCCTTAAATTATTCAGGAGATGGCTTGAGGACTGTTTAATGCAGCAAATTACTGTATTTCATAAGGTCTGGACAACCGTGGCGGCCATATTTGTAACATTTATGATTCACATTGACTGCATTTGCAGGTAATGGGCTGAACATATCCCAGAAGTCAGCTATGATCAGAAATTTCATCACACAACATACAGGGTTCTAGAACCTATATTCTTTTGGGGGAGGGGCTTCACTCCCCCTTTTTTTTGACTTAGTTCCCTGAAAACATTCCTTTAAGACCATTGAGCAACTTGTCTTGCATATTCAGCAAATGTAAAATCTAGGATTTGTCCCCCCTAGGGGGCGGGTCCCTGTCACACAAACTTTTTGGTAAAACCAGTAATTTATTATTGCAGGATAAATGAGGATAAAACGGAATTCAAATAAACCAAAGCAAGCAGACAGACTAATTAGCAAGGTCTACTACATCTCCACAGCAGTCTGACTTCTACTGAAAAAGGTGTTATATTTTCTTTTAAAGAAACTTTGGCTTTTAGTTACGTCCGGAAATAATTAGGCCAAAATCTAATTAGAGAAGTTATTCCGCTGGACTACACTGACTAATTATTGTGGAAGCAGATTGTGTAGGTCTAGTCACGGTGTGACGAGCGGAGGGTAACTGAGGAAGAGGGCTAGTTAGGAGTGAACCTTACAATAACAAAGTAATCCATCACAACAGATCAATAAATCCCAATAGTTTTATAAATGTCCTTCTGAGGCTTCAAACAAGCCTATGTGCAGAAAAATGAACCATCCTCATGGGTGAAGTACACACGTGATTGAGAATCGATAGTCCCTCATCGGGCACCGAGGTTGATCGTCCATGGTTAAGAGCAGCCATTCACCTCACTCCCAGATTTTCCCAGCACTGAGATCCTGCCAGTCTGTCTTGTGACCGGAAGGTTGTCGGTTGAAATCCCGGGGCAGTGTTGTGCTCCGCTTAACCCCCAGTGGCTCCAGGACAGGCTGACCCTGTTTTGTCAAGAAAAAGTACATTAGAAAGACCCCCCCCCCACGTCTCTCTCCTCTTTCAGTGAACTTGCCTCACCATTTCCCACATGATCTCAGAACTTCATGTGGTTCTTTGGTGGTCTGAGGGATGACACCAGTCTTACTATTAACAGCGTTACCACGTCTGGGCTCAGACGCGGGCAGAACATGAGCTGGGATCACGCGCAATAAATCTTAAATGAGACTAATCTCATGTAGAAAAACTCTGTGAGTTTTAAAGAATGTCAGGCTTATAAAATGGGTTTTAACATGCCTGAATATGCCCAATTCATAAGCCCACGTAATTCCTAGCCCACTTAAAGCAGATCTGATATGAAAGCTTCAAAACAGAGATTCGGTGATATAAACATTTGATCTTAGGAGGCTTTCCAGCATCTGCTCCCCTGCTCTGATGTGATTCTCTGCTATTCTTCCCCACTGCTGTTAATCTCCAGTTTAGACTTTCTCACTTTCACTGAACTAGAAGCAGATTAAGTCGCACAGTCCGGGTCCAACAGAATCAAAGTGCAACCACCATACTTGACAAATTCTGGCATTTTAGAAAGAATCGTATAGCGTGGTATGGAGATAATTAGATCAATGGGATTAGGTCGCACACACTCTCACGTTTTACAAGCTCACAACTAAGTGTTCCTAGCAGGTGTCGTTGTGCTTTAGTGGGTAGGACCTTTGCAGTTGGGTGAATGAATCCTCTCACTCTGATTTTGCAAGCCGCCTCTGTGCATTTTGCAGGTAACTGCCATTTCTGACATGTGCAGTCAGGTGATCCATCATCATCTATCTGTACTTCTTGGGGAGGGGCAGCATGGAAGCCCCATAGCTCCGGGTACGAATCCTACTACACTCTGTGTGAGATACTACTGTTAGTCTAATTAGCATCTCTGAATTAATGTCCTGTAGTGCGTGACTACAAATGTGCAGAGATGGTCAGTATTTTAAATACGTATTTAATTACTTTTGAGAATTCTGTAATTTATATTTTGGGAAAAAAAACATCCTTTTAGAAATTGCATTTTGCGTATTTAAAATATTTAAAATCCTTAAAAACATATGTCATTTCATTTACTCCTCTTCTGTCATTTTAAGAACCTTCATCACCAGGCTTACAGACTCTTAACTAGAGCTTATCACCGTCCTTGGCTAGATGCCTGTAAATCAAGTGACGCATCCTGTTGTGCCCAGCTTGCTTGTCGTGAACTTCGTTTTCCCATCACCAGTAATCTAAAGAAAGAAGATGCTCGGGTGGAAGTGCGTGGTGAAATTTACCCTCAGATATCACTCGCTGAATGTCATTATAGGACGGAGAAATTGAGCAATTAGCAAACAGCAGTGCGGTGCTCTAGAACTTACTTGTGAATTTACTTGCCAGCCTGCCGGTGGCATTCTAGGTAATTTCGACAGACATGCTCAGGCAGTGGCGTCTTGTGGTTTGTCATATATGGAAGACTTAATTAGCGATAAATCAGGCTAGCTACTTTTGTAAGGAAAAAATGACGTCCCATCAGCTAAACGCAGCCATTTTTATAGGCACTGAGCAAACGGAGAAACGACTGGTGGACTTGGTCTTGCATATTATAGGCGCCACGGCCCCTGGTCCCTTTCCTTTGAGCATATATCTAAAAAAACAGTTTCTTCTTTGCGTTTGTGCCTCTTCAGCACCCTACTGCAAGACAAAGTGGGAAAATCACACACTATGGTAATTAATTTAAGAAAGTGCTGGTGTGTCTCCTTGCACGTGCCCGTGCACACTGGCCCTCATCAGCCGCCGCCACTAATTCTGCGGGAAACACTGCGTATAAATTATAAATGGTCACGATTTCATACCACAATTCCAAAACACGGAATCGCCATACACCCCCCCCCCCCCAGCCCCGACCCGCTGTCGTGACTGCAGCCTCCTGAGCTCTCATAATGTTACTAATGTTACAAAACCGAACAGCATAACGCATGTAAATCAAAAAACTATTATTCTACTTAAAGTTATGGCAAGCTGTATATTTCGTAAATGCGATACATTTCTAGGGTTTCACAGGTACATGTATTCGTCCTGTATGTTACCGTTTTTGTATTTCAGTATTTTTATATTCTCGAATAACAAATTTCAACATTGTATATGTTACCTTTTTATGTGTATTACTATTACAAATTACTTGTATTTCAATGAAACACATTTTCTCATGCCAGTCTTTTGTGTTTTGTTACATTTTATGAGCAAGTATTTGTAACTTGTGACAAAATACTCTTTGATGTATTTGTGTCCATTTCTGCGCATGTGTGTGTTTTGCGATTGACTGGCACCACATTCTGGCCCCATTCTGCCAGAGACAAGCTCCAACCCCCACAGATCTTTATGGATAAAGGGTTGGAAGATAGCTGGAAGGTATAATGCCATTAGTATTTTGTTTTGGAAATAAAAACCTTAATACATACACAAAAATAATGAATGAAACAATAAGTCAAAACAAATATTTTACTGTTTTTTTTTTTATTTTTAAATTTATCTGGCACTTTTATCCAGTGTGACAGAGGAACCTGATTGGGGATTGAAGGCCTTGCTCAAAGGCTCTACAGAAAAATCACATTCCTAGGTATGGGATTTGAACCAGCAACCTTCTGATCTCAGGCACGGCGCCCTAACCCTCTGGGCAGTACATCCTCCCCCTATTTGTTTGACAAACAGCTGGTCGCCGTTGCTCTGATCAGAGGATAAATGCTTTGCCCATTCGCTTTGCTCCAGGGCATAGATTTCCGTTTCTCAAATCGGCGCTCTTCCCCTCCGCCCCGTTCCCGCTACACTAATCCGGCTAACGTCCGCCGGCGAGCAGCTCGGCTGGGCTGCGGTCGACACAGCTGGAGAAGCCAAACGAACACAGCGGGCGATAAACCAGCAGCGGGAGCAGCTGCCGCCGGACCCGCCAGCGGTAAACACTGCGTCTGGCACACGCCTCCCGCCAGCAGCGTCTGTTTCTGTGATCTTGAGGCCTACTAATGGGGGGGTTCCTTTTCCCCTCCCCCCCCCACCCCACTAGCTCCCAGGGCTCCAATTAACTACAGGTGCTCTCAATTAACTTCCTGCCGGCTCGGGCACCAAGGAATCCTCCGGCATCTGATACCTGTCCGACAGCCGCGGCAGCCCCCGCGCAGCAGAGAGCGTGACACAGCCGTGCCGGGGGATGCGACAGCTGATTGATGGTCACCTTGGATACGTCCTTATTACGTACACTTAGTAATCACAACACACTCATCTTAATTACTGTCATTCCTCAATTGTTATTTATTTCATTTTGAAACTCTTGTGAGGTCTGATCACTTTTCATCAATGTCATTCTGTCGTTCGGTTTATCTCGGGGCCGGCAGATATTTGTTATTTTTCGTTGGTTTGAGGGAATAAAGTTCCAGGTCGCTCTCACAGATCTTAGAACTTCAGTTAATTTTTTATGCCATTTTCTAAACCTGCTGTTGCTTAGGGATCCGACAAATCTTATTTTTCTTTGATTCCTGCTTGTTCTCCTGGCTTGTTCTCCTGGCCATAATCTCCACACTTCACACTGCGAAAATAAAAAGTGCTAGTGATGTAGAGGGGATTTTTTTTTTTATATATTTTATTTTTCAAAAACGTGACAACATTGCCCATTCTGTGAAACCTGTGAATGTGAAACCTTGCATGTTCCCTGTGGCCAGGATTTTGCAGCTACTTTTTATAATAGGCCACAAGATTGTAATTTGTTGTTATGAAGTTTGTAAGGAAAACTGAACGCTGGGCATTTTAATTATCCCGGGGTAATTAAAAAATCATTGGCTGACTGACATGTCAAATTGTTCTTTTGGATACATTTAAAAACAAAAATACATATCCCTGAGTCAAAATGTAACTTCAGTTTTCCTCATAAACAACGCATTTGCATACAGGCAGATGTGAAATGCATTGAAAAACTGGCATAATAGTAGCTGATGGACTTCAAAACCAAATGTTCCAACAAACACCTTCGAACAGAAAGTTAAAACACCTGCTGTGATCCCTATTATAATTTCCCGCTGAAATATGTGTATTATTTGCGTCTTTTTCTTACCTCTGTCGTTCACAGCTTAATATACACATCCCCAGGATGTGTACACCAAAGTCCAATCAGGCTTTGATTCCAAACCTTTACGTGGTTATTTAGAATAAAATGTTTTGTCACTTGGTTGCCTCCTGTTGAGATCTATGCATGACATTTTCTCACAAGTTAAATTGCTGGAGGAGCTCAAAAGCACAGACATAAAAAAGTCATGCTTTGTTGTGTACTTTGCAGTTAAAACTTCTTGGATTTAGTTAATGATACACGCAAAAGATGCTAAATCCCTGTGGACAGCGAAATGTAAAAATTGTAAAGCTATCCATTAGTTCCTGTGAACGGTCATGTGTGTGTGACACATTACCGTAATGTTCGAGACACCCCTTGCATGTTTATATGAAGTTTATATGAATCCTTTCATTTAGCTTCATGTATAGCTCCGAGTTATTTGTCGAAATTCCAAGACGGAATATCGGTGGTTGGCTTTTCTGAAGGATTTGTGGATGGACAGCGATGGTCTCTTTCGATTTTGGAACCCCGAGTGAAACAATGCGCAAAATGGAACGTTAGCATGAGCAAGGCCCGATGCAGGAACCTGACGGGAGACCGCGCTCGGCCTTCTGGGAAACGAGAGGAGGCACTGCGATCGCCTTCGTGCCCCCGATTACTACGCATGTGAAACGCAAAATATTTTATTCTTTCTTACTTAAATTTACTCTAAGCATTTTACTGCATATCGTACAGTGTATGACTGTGTATGTGACAAATAAAATTTGAATTTGAAAATTTGAATTTGAAATAAAGCCATTTCTGAAATACATTATATGGAACAGTGCAAGCAAAGTGACAAAGAGAAGTATGAAGAAAGAAGACACCCATCCATCCATCCCTCCATCCATCCATCCAGCCATCGAACCATCCATCCATTTTCTATACCCACTTGTCTGTTAAATAAAATTAATAAAAAATCGTTCTTACCGACCAACATGCTCGCGAGGGGTAATGGCACGTGACTGTGGGTATTAGGAGATGCCCCTTTGTCTGAAATATCTAAGATGAAGGCATTTAACTCTGACGATCACAGTCTCAAAGACATAAGCACATACACTGCACACGCACACACACACACACACACACAGGCACAGGCACATACAGACACACGCACGCAGGCACAAACACAGTCACACTTACAGTACAGACACACACAGACACACACAGCCATTTCATTCAAAAAGCAGGAGATAACGGGAACATAGAGAGGCAGTGAGACTCAGCCCTGGCTGCCATTGTACTTATAATAATTATGCATTAATTTCAGATGAGGGGACAGAAAATGAGAATAAAAGGAATTTCTTTACTGCGGCAAAGACACAGAAAATATGCTGGTTCACAGTTAAAGCTGATTAACTGAAATTCTGATTTGTCTGATTAGATTAGAAAGTACTGCCCCCAGGAGGATAAATGAGCAACTACATAATGAATAAATAAATAAATTAAAGAAACAAATAAATAAATGCATATATGTGCATATATAACCTGAAGTAAGATTTAAATATGTAACGACTCGCCCTCTGTTTCAAAGTGAGATAAGGTAAATGTGCTGATGTACCGCTTAGCCTGTGTTAAATTACACATTCACATGCTAAACACATGGGCCTTTTGAAGAGGCTCAGATACCCAGTGTAACCACGATCATTAACAATCGGGCATGAGAACACAGCTTCGGCCAGCCGATCAATGCGTTCATAAATGATTGTGTCAGGGAGGCCTGATTGACTGATACAGACCACAGAAGAGACGTTCAAGGTGAATATGCAATATCTGTCAAATATAAACCGTACCGCAAGATAATGAGCTATTGAGCTCCCCATCCGGCCTCGTTATCTTAGCCTTCTTCGTATGCTAAAATTTGCCCTTATGCTATTCTCCCAGGACACAGTGATTCTGCTGCGCTGCAGCTAGCTAGCTAGGCACGGCAAAGAGAAACAAACAAGATTTATTCAGACTTATTAATTGTGAAACATCTGGCTGTTTATGCTACCGCGGAAACAGCTGTATTGTTTATTAGCGATGTCGCTTCACACCTGTGTGGTTGGTTGGGGGTGTGAATCTTGACTGTACTCTGCGGGGAGTTCCATGTCCTCCCTGTGTCGTGTTCTTTCCTCCAGGGACTCCAGTCTACCACTGTTGTCTAAAAACATGGCGTTAGGCTAACTGTCGTCGCTAGGTTGCTGGTAATTTGTGAGTGTGTGCCGTCCCGTCCAGGTCGTACCCCTGCCTTGCGTCCTCCTGGTTAGGGCCTCCTCCTGAATCCCTGACTAGGAAGAATGATGGAATGATGGACAGATCCTCCCCATAGCAAGGCTTCCTCCTGAATCCCTGACTAGGAAGAATGATGGAATGATGGACAGATCCTCCCCATAGCACTCAGCAGTTTCGTTATTTGCCTCAAAGTATCAATATTTAATAAAACAGAGAAACTCAAATAAAGATATCGAATTTAGGTCCATACTCAAAGTGGACGTTTCCTGCAGGTGGCTCAGAACCTTGGTAGCGGGCCGCGCAAATAGAAGGCCAGGTTGGGGGGGGTGGGGATTCTGGATTGCTAGAAATCCCGTTAAGGTTGAGAAAATCGTTCTGGAGGTTGTGGGCCGGGACTGCAGGTGTGAGACTGGAAAATCGATGATGCTCTCGGGTAAGTTTCACCAATGCATCATAGTGCATCATAAATGGCGTCAAACATCCCATGACTAGTTTAGACTTGTCTTATCTACTGTTAACTACAACCACAGAATATCAAATCCACATCCGGAATATGCATTTCCAGCAGGTGCCAGGACCAATATATTCGTCTATCATGTAATTTTCATGAGTTTTTTCAGTTAATATTGGCAAACGTTATTGTTTTTTTGAGTGTATCATGTTAAAATGTTGCATGTTTGTAACTGACTGACAATAATAAAACCAGCTGAATGTGCTCTTTATTCCGTCTGCGTCTTGTGTAACTGTGAATAAAATTACCGTCTTCCAGAGAATCAGCTGGCTGCATAACAGTAGATGTCATTCTGTAGTCAATTCTGGTCTTGGTCGGACCAGAAAGCTGACCGAGCTAATTACTTAAAGATGGTGTCTCAGGAGTGCCTCTCACTTAATCCTTGAAGGTAACGGGTCACGATGCTGTTTCTGTTGTGATATTGACATTTCAGCGAGAAAATTAAATCTTTAAGGTCAAAGAGCCTCAGGTGTTTTTGACCGATTCTCAATCTCCGAAATCAATCATTTTTTATATCCGTCAGTAGAAATAAATGAAATGAAAACTGAATGTAATACTATTCAAAAGTAAGGATTCAGCATTCTCCTTCTTACTGCTAATATATATATATATATACATATATATATATATAGTATATTATTATCAATAATTATTATTATCAAAAATAACAATAAAATGTAATTAAATATAAAGTCATTTTAAGTGTAATTTGAAACGTTTTGAAGTTTTTGATGATCACCTTAAAAAATGCAGGAACAGACACGGCGCCGTTTGGATGAGAGCATTCGGCAGAGCGTGTCGCACACTGACTGCAGGCAGGGACACTGAGCCAGACTGTGGAGGCAGCAGGACGGGCAAACAGGTGGTACGATTGTTTTTGCAAAACCCCAGAGGCACAGAGAAATCTGAGAGGAACTTGGGCCTCCTGGGAAACCGCGCCCCCGCGCTCCCGCCGCTACGCGTAAAAGTAGCGGACTTAAAGGGCCGCAGGGCGCTTATGCTGGAGCGCCGTTCGGCCCGGCGATCTCGCGCACGTTCCGCTTGTCTCGCCCATGACACGCGTGTGTGTGTGAGTATGTGTGTGTGTGATTCCTGCGTGGGTCCTGCCAGCGCCCAGTTTATTTTCTTCTTAGCCTCCAGGCTAATCGCAGCGGGCAGCCAGCACAGCCAATCACCTGCTTTCCTCCTCCTCGGCGGGCG
>JAODKF010000089.1:6681607-6693022 GCA_026779585.1 Mormyrus proboscirostris
AAGAAGCTTGTTTCTCCACCAGGAGCCAGAGGCCGTCCAGAGGCTCCAGATATTCACCAAAGGCCTCACCCTGGCCCAGACTCACGGTTCTAGGGCCCCTGGGCAAGAAGTCAGACAAGTGGGCCGGG
This sequence comes from Mormyrus proboscirostris, assembly GCA_026779585.1. Taxonomy (NCBI): domain Eukaryota; kingdom Metazoa; phylum Chordata; class Actinopteri; order Osteoglossiformes; family Mormyridae; genus Mormyrus; species Mormyrus proboscirostris. The sequence continues at coordinate 6,681,736 of JAODKF010000089.1, forward strand.
GAGAAGAAAGATCATAACGAGAGCATAACCGCCGGCTCTTTCTGTCGGAAGGGTTTTGTGTGAAATGTTTAATGATGCAGGGATCACGTGTTAAATCCATGAAGGCAATTCCCGCATTCATGCGTGATTCCCATAATAGCAAACATGCTCCTGTGTGTGGCTGTACGTGAGTGCGGACATGTATTGCCGTGAGGATACAGCTGAATGTTTCTTCACAGTGTCACACTTACCGATTTTATATTATTGATATTTTAAATAAATTAAACGAAACAGAAGACTTTTTGCTGATAGCTTTTCGTGTACTTTCACTGGTTCAACAGGGCAGATGTTAACGGGTCCAGACGCGTGCATGTGCAATCGCGGGCGTTAAGCGTGACGTGGGTCAGAGCGCTCCTCTGGGAGCTAACGCTGGGAGAAAACAGCGGGATCGCGGCGGAGTGATTAGTTTGGGTATGATTGCACCCTCTGGAGCAGGATTAGGGAGCAAGCGGGGCCCGGCTCGCTGTCAGACGCAGGCGAGGATAAGAAGCGCTATATTCCTCTGAGGTGCCCGAAAAACGAAGGCCAAAAGACCTGCGATGGTGAGGATTTTCTGGCGAGACGCTGGTTCAAGTCGCAGCTGAATGCAGTAAGTCTTGGCGGGTCACATGGACGAGGTGAACCGTCAGAACATCCTCCCTTCGGCATCAGCATTTCAGACGGCCCGATCCGGGGTCCCTGGCTCGGATGGCTGTTTATCTCTTTTCAGGTGGCATTACACTCGATGGATTTCTGCCCGAGATCAGAGGCCACTGGATCCAGTGCCCATCCATGCAGTGAGGATGAACCGGCTCTGATTCTTTCGGACTGCAGAATGCTTTTACTGCTGAGTGTAACAGTTTAATGCCTTTATAACTCAGAGGTTCCATTTCAGCGTGTTTCACAGGATAATATTCAAGCGCAAATATTTTGGTTAAAAAAAGAGACTTTGACATATTTGGTTTTATATGTATTTATATGTATATTTCAAAATTGAATGCAAATAAATACTTGCACTGCATACCTTAGTACCCAAGTAGTTAACAACTAGTGGCAGATTTGCAGGTGAATAACTTCAATTTCAATTTAATTTAATGTCATTATATGTAACTTTGCATAGTTTTTGTATAATAATAATCATCATCATCATCATCATGTTGTATGGATATTTTAATACAGAGCATGACTACTACGACAGAACCACCAAAAACCTTCTAGAACATTCTCCATCGCCCACATCGTTGGATCCAAACCTCCTCAGTCCCACGTTGTTTTATTGTAGCCATCTGTGAGTTAGCAAGCTGCAAATATACCTTCACGTATGCAAACATGTTCTTCGCAAGCCATTAATAAATAAGATGGAATCTATAATAAATGTTTAGGGCTTAAATAGACATTTGAAGCTTAAATAAATGTGAATTAATGCAATGCATATGGGACGTAACCAAGAGACACGTTTGGAGGGCTGATCTTGTGGTGGAGCGGGGGGGGCAAAGCCCATGTGACTTCTTGAGCTGTGAATGAACAGGGGGGGGGGGGCTTTTCACCACCTTCATGCCAGTCTCAGGTGTGAAATCCGCAGTGCTGTTTACTGGAGTCAGCGCCGCGGCCCAGCGGGCAGCTTGTGAACAGTAGGTGGCGGCGTAATGGGACCCGATCATCTAACCTTGCTGACAGAATACAGGCCGATGTCAGCGGCTAATGTGGCCTAACAGAGGACTTACATAAGTGACACAGCGCTGGGGGAAAGCCCTGACTGTCCATCATCTACAACAGTGACAGGAATGACTGCGTGTACATCACCCAAAATTATTTACGAGCAAACATTCTAAGGAATATCTGTCAATATCCACGGCTAATTCAGAAGACATCCGACATTGTTGCTGATGGAAGCAAGCGATGGAACAGAAAAGCCAAAAACCGAATGGATTAACAGGACAATCCAGTGATGTATTTTTTTCTCCCCACAATGCACTACACATCAATAAACCAGAGGAGCTCAGTAGAAGCCCAGGGACCTTCCTTAGCTACACACCATGCCACAGGTCAATTTCCTCACAGGAGGAAACTGTATATTTTATTCACTCTTTTAGGGAAGACAGTTCAAAGCAGTGCGACGGGGAAATCGCGCCCATCGCCCGCTGCCGCTCTCCCCCAAGAAAGCTCAGCTTCCGGGGATGTGCCGTTTTGGTCCAACCGTTGTTTCAGTGTCAGAAAGAATTTTGACAAGTGATTTAAGCGCAATTAAGTAAAATGCATCCTTTAGGAATTAGCCATCATTCCAAATTGGCACAGAACTTAGCTATTAATAAAATTAGGTGCTGATTTAATGTGCCCACAATAATCGATGATCTGTGCAACTGGAATCCATATTTTAATTACTTCAATACTGGCAAAATCAATGCGATCTAAGAATGAACAGGAAAAAAAGTTGACAAACAAGATTTAGAAAGTCAGGCTCTTGTCCTTGTGGTTGAGCGTGAAACAAATCAAATCCCCTTAATGCAGCAGAAACTTCATAGCATGTCTTGGGTTTGGTATGGTTTGAACTGCGGTTTAGAGTCAACGTGTCTGATTCGGCTTCAATCCTTTACCCATAGTGTAAAGTCCCATGCTGGCAATAAATCTTACAACAAATTTTAAATGCATTGCAACTGTGCCTTGTAATAATAAGACGTTTGCATTACATCTCGTTCATTTAGTTTAAGCTTTTACCCAAAATGGCACCAGGAACAATTAGCAGTTAAGGGCCCTCATCAGGGGGCCAACAGTGACATCACAGACACAGCATCCTACCCTGCTAAGCCCCGCAGCATCCCATAATAACACTGAGATAACAACAAGAGTAATAATAATAACCATTTGGCCTCCAGTTTCATACGCCGCGCATGATTATTATAAAGTAATTTGACATTCCCTGATATTGCACTGAGAGCTCTATACTGTACCTTCATTTTTGATTAAGTCTGTTGGCAATCAGAACAAGTATAGAGAAACTCTGGAATCTACAGGTAACTCAAGTCATTCAGAGCGCTGGCTGTGATCTTCATGCTTCTGAACATAGGTGTCGCTAAGAAAAAATCTACAATATTATCAAGATTACTGATTGAGAGGATGCCTTTTCTGGTCATTAAAATAATGGACAACTAAGTGTCTGAAGGGTTTAATCTACTGTTGATTCAGATGAGTCTCGATTTCTTCTATAATGATAAAATAATATCATTTAAATTATGCTACAACTGTAAAGTTACCCGTGTGTTTGAGGCGACTCTTCCAACATGCCTGCCAGCCACACTAATCTCAGCGGCGAGCCTCACTCTGTCTGCCTCAGCAAAGGGGATTATTGCATTATCAAGTACCGGCGCAAAGAGGAAGGTTAAATCATCAGGGTCTCGACGGACTGACATTCAAAGCGATACAGGAGTGGCTACTGAGGCGGGGAAATGGAAAGGAAATGTCGGCTAGCAGGAGTGGGACCCCAGTGGGGCCCCAGTGTTAGGGTTCATCCCGGAACGCTTGGCGCAAACAGAAATGGGATTTAGGAAATTAACTGGATCCCGACTCTGTGGCAATTTTCTGAGGAGTGACGCAAAGAACAGAAAGCGGGAACGGGAGGGTCGATGCGCTGTCAGATGACATGCCATAATATCAGGCTGCTACTTCGTACAGGGTTTGCAAATGAATATGTCGCAGCACTCGTGCAAACTTTCTGAAATGGTAGATTTTATGTACCCTACAATGCTCTTGTCTAGATGCCATTATACTCATCATGGTGTGCAGTTGTCTTACTTCCCAATAATCCCGGCCGCTTTATACGGACTCAACCTTCCATTCTGTCCAGTAGCTGGACAGATTCCTAGTCTTTTAGCTTCTTAGGCATCCCATTCTACTAGCCAAAGCAAAGCTTTTATGTCCGCATCTACTTTTTTGGTGGAATCTGCCCCTTCCCTGTAACTCCTGAAGATCGGAAATCCGCCCCTGAAAAAAACAGCCAATCCCATCTCATGGTTCTGTCAGGTGGCCTAAACCCAGAGGGTCCTCACTTTAACTCCACCCCTGAAAAACCAGCCAATCCTGTTTCATGGTTCTGTCAGGCACGTTAACCTGGGGGGTAGGGTTCTCAGTGTAACTGTTGTATGCAGCCTGTGCAGTGAAAAACAACATTTCAAACTGTTATAAATTCATTATGGCTAGCTGGAAAATGTAATATTGATTTCCTTTATTCATTTTCCTCCATTGACAACAGAGACGCCTCATTATACTAGAGCCACACGGTGAGGCCGTCACGTTGACAGCATTGCATTTTCTAGCCGGAATGTAACATTTTATTTAAAGGTCATTCAAGTAAGATGTTCTTTTTTTTTCTCCAGGAACGATGTTGCACGTTGAGCAGCATATCAAAAACACATTGGACTGAGTGTCATAGGATGTGGGATCTTGGTGTAAATGTGGGAGCGATCAGTGTCATAAAACGCAGGTCATTTCTGTAAATATGAATGCTGATTATGGACAACTGAGGAAGGTCTAGGTGTTAAATGGGGTTAGGGATTAGGGTTTGGGATTAGGGTTTGGGATTAGGGTTAGGGATTAGGGCTAGGGATTAGGAGGCACACCCAGACTAAGTCTGCCAATAGATCTAAACCTGAAGTCCATTCAGTTTATTTATTTACTCAATCATTTATTTACCTGAGGAATTACATGAGGTATAGCGATGGAAAACTACACTCCAGGCTGAATCGATCATCCCAGTTAGACGAAGTGAAACGTAAATGATCATTTTAAGTTATTCTTGAAGTCTGTCGAGAAATCAAGAAAAGACATATGAAAATAATACAGAATAATTTATTATCTCCATAAATTTTTCGGATTCCTCTGAATCTAACATGGACTGGAATATATAACTGCATAAGTAAAATTATAACCCCAAATCCAATTAAAAAAGACCTCAAACGTCCTCTCGTATTTTTGTGTAATAAAGCACTTATTTTAAGGCTGAGATACGAAATAACTATCTCAATAAAGAATCCCAGGCCTGAAGGAACAAAAGCTACATTTTCTTGTCAAAATGCTACATCAGACCAAGGGATCAAACTTCACTTCAAATAAAGTGAATCTGTTGAGATTCAATGAACCATTAAATGGTCAGATCTGCAGGTCCCTCCACAATGAACCTGACCACTGCATCTTTTATTCCGCGCTCACTGTGCCACACCAGCAGATAGTTAAAAATTCTCTATTCTAAATTCACAAACTGAAAAAAAGGTGTTTTCTTTTAAAAAATATCAACCGTTGCTAACTCTTGATGGCTGGATCTCCGTCAGCCTCCCACCGTTTCCCCCCATGAACCCCGACCAACTACATCAGTTCGGAAAACAGATGGATGGATTGTCCTTCGTCTTTCAAACTGCTGTTTATCGTGCATATAGAGAGAGCACAGGAACGTTATGGTGTACTGGAGCAATTGCAGGCCATTACGGTGTGAAATGGCGAGGCTTTGCGCCACGGTGGTTCTCAGAAACACAGAAAACAACATGATTCTTGTCTGTTAGATTTATTTAAGTGCCCTCTGAGGGACCGGCATCCCATCCAAGGAGTCCTCTGCCTTCTGGCATAAGCTTCCACAAGCATGTAGTGTATAATCAGTAATCAAAAAGGGGGAATATAGTTCAGTAAATACAAATGGATTTATCTTAAATGACTAAAAAACAAATATTTTATTGTGTATTTATTATTTTCTTTCTCGTATGTGGTGCATGCGTAGCGTGGAAAACATATTTTTCAGCGAGTCATTTAAGTAACATTTCAACACCATCAGTTTGGCTAATACTACTGTGCAGTATGAGGGAGAGGATCAGGCCTGGCTTGTGTGTGGCCAATGAAAACAAACTACGTTATTAAAGTAAACGGCCTAATTGCTACGTAAATAAGTAATGGAGAACATTCCACGGATCTAAAACGTTCCCAATACCATTAAATGTTTTACTTTTCTTGCCATACTCTGTCAAGAAGAAATCTAATTAGCTTCGTCACCTCAAAATGCATCCCTGATGCATTCTTGCTGCGGTAATTCTGTGGAGGAAAGCGTTACGTCGCACGATCTCATTCAGATCGCTCTCACGCTCTCAAGGTGCTCTCTGTCTGAATGCTGACACGCTGCGACATCATTCACCCCGTCTCTGCCAGTTAATGCGCGTCTACGAGCCACGTCATATTTCACAAGCTAGCTATAAATCCTATTCAAGTAGCCCCAGTGGACTGATAGAGAACGTACATTTTGAAAGGTTATAATTCACGTGAAATGCTAAATATGCAGCTACACATAATTCGCACAGTCTCCAGTGTGTGGTGCGCTGATTAATCAAGGGCGTGTGTCGCTTGGTTACAGCGCTACGGCGACTCGTGCTCCCATGGGCTTTGTAACTACGCATTGATTAGAGGGGAATATAACTGATAAATCCCTGCAAGGGAGGGATTCATAACATCCATGGGGGATGGTATAATTAAACATGGCGACATCTGGGAAATTCGTTGTGACATTGATCGTGAGTGTAGATGACAATAGGTGCTCTGGTGAGTAGGAAAGAAAAGGCATTTGGAGCAGAAAAAGGGGCCACGGAGGACAGGAGTCGAATGAAACGTAAGAGGGGAGCAAAAGGTCAGGCGGGCGAACTTTGTAATGGGGAAATAGAAGCAAAGACGCAGACGTTGGAAGGAATTTAACATTTGCAGCGAAAAGGATGGAGCTAATAGGCGCAGATATGGATTCGTACGTCTGAGTTATGATTTCTTTAATGTTGTCTGCGCAGACGTTTCTCCAGAACTAACGTTAAACATTCATCCTGCGTTATATTTAATGCATGGACCCAATTCCATCCATTTTTAATGTTTGCATCACAGCACCTCTAGAAATAATGTTGTCTCTCTGCAGGTTTCTGGGGATAAATCGGCGCTGCTTCCATAAAAAGGGGTCAACTAACAATCTGAATGGTATTTAAGCGTTTCAGGGATATGAAAGCACTGAGCTAGGAGTCATTTTCAGGGCCCCCTCCCCACACCGTTTCCACGGGAATCCACTGACCGCCTTCGTGTTGTGGAAACACAAAGCAAATCATTTGCACTTATGACAGAATGCATAGCAAGTTATGCAAACGGCACAGTTGAATTAGCCTGATATGTAGCTACGTAGCATGTGAGATCAAGCCTGGCCACATGTTAGAGTATAGTTACATGCTAGATCAGAGGGGCCTCAGCTAGAACTTGGGACATCCCTGAATCTCAAACAATCAGGAAAAAAAAAAACACGGAAGTTCACCCAGAATTTTTTCGCTCAATCGAAAGGAATGTTGTGGAATCAGACCCGGATCGAGCACTTTAATTGTGACAGATGTTTCCATTATTCAAAGTGCAATAACGCCCTGCATGTCAACCGTCCGGAATCATCTGGGAGATTCCTTGATGAAGGCTGTGCGTATTCAAAATCAAGGTAAGGAGACCCGCTCAGAGTAGCCAAACGTGATTAGCAGCGATTGTTAGCATTTATTATGTTGATTAGTTATCAGCCACCAACCAGCAGTGGGGGTTTTCTGGAAACAAAAGTCTGGTCGATGGATACCTTGGCACTACCAGCAGGCAGAAGAAAAATTGGGTTTTCAGCTAAAATTTGCATTTATAATGCTGAATACACCTGACTGTTATCATCAGAAATTAGTGCTGCGGCTTTTCTGATAGCACAAGAAGGATGAAATGTAAAATTACGGCTCCACATGACAGAAGTCCCACATACTGTGTGATAAAATTTGAAATGTTTGTAGGCTTCAGCCTCATATTCGGTGCTCTTTACCAAAAACGTATAACCAGAACAGCACCAAACAAACAACAACAACAATAATAATGCAAGTATTGAACATCCAGTTTAGGCCATTTCGCTTCTACAAAAGAAGCTTTTACTCTAACCGAAAGAAATCTGAAGAGGATTTTTGCTTTTAGGAGAAAAGTAAAAAGAGTATTTAACATCTGTTTATCAACGAGTCAATTATATATTTGTAGTCATGCACCACGTAACGACATTTCGGTCAACGACGGACGACCCAAAAGATTATAATGGAGCTGAATAATTCCTATAGCCTAGAAATGTTGCAGTGCTGTGCATTACTTGTCAGGGTTAGCTCCTGTTGTTCCACTCTGTGTCCCTACCCCGTTTGGCCAGCAGGGGTTGCTGGTCATCCCATCCCTCCTGTTTGCCTTTGTGTTTTCCCCTACTCCCAGTCGGCTGCATGACTCAGCTCGTTCAGCATGTGGTTTCCTATAAACTCATCTGTCTTATGTTTGAATCTTGCTTCCTCTGTTTTTGTATTTTGTTCCTAGGGTTTGTTCTGTATCAGTTTAGTCCTGTGATTTTGTATTCAGTTTTGGTTTCTTTTTTTGAGCCTTAGTTATGTTTCATCAGTTTTTGTTACTCCCAGTGTTAGATTCTGTTTTTCCCTGTTTCTTGGTTAGTTCTTTCCCTGTTTAGTTCCTTGAGTTAATTATTAATTTCACCTGTGACCTGTTTTCCCAACTCTTGTTGATTAATCTCACCTGCCCTTTGTTAGTCTTCTTTCACCTCAGTATTTAAATCCCTGCCTCTGTTCAGTTCCCTAGTGGTTTGTTGGATGTTGGTAAAGTCTGTATGTTACTAGAAGATGATACATTTAGTTTGTGTTTAGTTCTTTACCTGCCTGTCAACCTACTCCTGGTAAACCTAATCATTTTGTTGTTTAGCCTTAGCTATCCCTTTTCAGTTTTGTACCCTCATGGTCTGGTTTTGTTTTTGTATTCCTGGTGTTTTTCTGTTCTAATAAGCCCCGTTTTGTCAAGTGAGCCGCAAGTGGGTCGTCCGCCTTCCCATCTGCCTGCATCATGCCACGTTCCTGAACCAACATTACTCACGTTTTCATGGTGATGCTGATCTGCCAGTCGTGTAATAGTGTAGCACACATCATACTCAATAATAAATGTTATTGGTTTTTGTATTCACTATACTGTACGTATTGCTTATATAGGCTATACCATCTACAGGTAGGTCTGTATAAGTACACTCTAATGTGTTCTTACATTGGTGAAATCACCCCATGATGCATCTCTTAGAAAGTATCCATGTTAAGTGACGCATGACTCTATTGATTCTTGTAAATGAAACTAGACTTTACATACATAATTTCTGTCTTATATTAGCTACGCACTTTTCCGTATCACTCCTGCTTTGACTCTGTGTTATTAGGTATTATGTGGTATTTTTGGTATGATTTATCAGGTTCTCTTTACGGTCTGGGAGCGCTCAGAAATTTGTCTCGTATAAATTAATGGCAATTGCTTCTCCGCTTTACGATATTTGAACTAAGGATTGGTTTTATAGGTATGTTCTACTTTTGTAAAAGCAGGGGAAACCTGTAGTAGTAATAATAATGTTGCATGACCTTGATAAAGATCATTTAGAAGATGGATACATGATAAACCTAATATGTGCAAGACTTTGAAATTTCTTTCAAAGTGCATTGTACATTGAATAATTTTTCAATAATTGATGAAATATGTTGACACAAGCGAAGGAATGAGCAAAACTGAATCAGTAAACAAACACTAAATAATTACTGTAAAATGCAGCAAGTAAAACCGCTGATTAAACTGCGGACTATATCTGATCACGAGCATGACTGGTTTGTTTTTTAATCATTTATATGAATGCCTTGCGAAATGCAAGAAGTCTGAGGAACATCTAATGAAGAGGAAAGGCATTTAAAATGCTTCCGTCCCTATTGTAAGAGCAAGGACCCTCTGCTGCTTACTGGGCAACCGGCGTGTCTGGGAAGACTTAACCACGTCCACTTGCCATGACCCGAGAATCACCAATATGATGCACGCTCGGATAAACATCTGTGCATCCCTTTGAAGATGCCGCAGACCCGGGGAGGTTTTACAAAGTGAGACGCACAAAAGTCAGCTCTATGATGTTCATCCTTGAGCTGTCAGATCCCACAGGTATTGGAGCACTTTGAACAACACAGCCCAGTCTAACAACAGCTTTAGGTGCTTCCTCTCTACACATCTGTTCCCAATGCCCTTGTAGACCATGCAGATCTGCGCAACTTCTTAGCAACTCTTTGACGGCTGAGTTGCCCCACATTTGAATTTGAAGCATTTAATAAATAAATTATACCATATGAAGTGGATTGTCGTTCATAAACATATTTAAAATATAATTTCGGTTATAACACATGCATGTCGAGGGACGCGTGCTTGACTGATGAACTGTTGAAGATACTCGCCCGCATCCGGTGGGGTCTGAAGAAGTTTTAGATGACTTATAGTATTCTGACATATTTAATCGATGGTGCTTGTTCACCAGTTGTGAGTTAGTGAGAAGCAGAAATTAAATTACACTAGGAACCATCTCCCCCCTCCCCTCCCCAGGAGTGATTCAAACACTTCCAGGAAGTGCAACACACAAATATATATAACAATAGATGTTTTGATGTGAACAAATGAAAATGATACAAGCGGATGAAATGCAATGAAGACATTAATAATGTGTATTCAATACAAAATAGCAATTTGCTCATATATTTGCTCATATTTTGCATATTTGATCAGTTACTAGGTTTATGGTCAGTCACATACATATTGTTCATTGATTTGTTCACTATGTCCCTGTTTTTGTTCTACCAAATTTTTTTGTCACCGCTAATAAACAAAATAAAAATGAACAGAACCACACCGCCGCCGCCGCAAGGCAAACAGGCCCCGCCTGCAGGGTCATTTTGCCGTTTGTGATGGTCCTGCTGTCCCTGGTGTTAGACCTCCCCACTGGCTTAGACCTCCCCACTGGCTTAGACCTCCCCACTGGCTCCACCTATCAGTAGATGGGGAGCAGGTGGCAGCACATCACCACGTGTCTCCTCTCTGAATGATCTATTGATTTAACTCACTGACAGGCACTGCGAGAGACATATGAAAAAGCTCCTTCAAAACCAGCGGGGGGGGGGGGGCAGTGAATATTGATATCCCACTATTCAGTCACACGTTACACCCCCCCCACACACACACACACACACACACATTCAGGCAGACAACTTGCTCATAGCTGTTGCTCAGAATCCTCTTGGCTGCGACCCTTGCGCAGAGTAAATGGTCTGACTTTGGCCATCTTGTACTGATTTGCTAATCGTGCGCGACGGGGGCTTGAAGGAGGCCGAATCCTGCTCCGCTTCTGTCTCTGGGGGGGGGGGGGGGG
>JAODKF010000089.1:6706480-6723422 GCA_026779585.1 Mormyrus proboscirostris
ATAATAATAATAATAATAATAATAATAATAATAATAATAATAATGACAATTAGAACAATGATAATACTTATTATTTTAATTGTTGTTGTTATTATTATTGTTGTTATTATGGATGCTTTGTGCCGCATTATAAAGGTATCTACTCTACGTTATAGATCAAGCCTCATAATGCATAAGAAACATGGCTATAATGTGTTATGCCTTTTTATAAATATTTTTCCCGATGCTTATAATGCATTATGAATGTGTTTATGAATTACTAAAAACCTGCCCCTAAGTGTTAAGAATAATACTTTTGAATTTGGCCTTGTTGGGCGATGTGGTGAGGGTGGGACTAACTAAACTCTACACTTCACGGGTGTCACTGAACACCATTCTCCTCTGTGTCATGGTATTGTGCTTTTCATATAGCACTGAACACCACCCCCCCAGCCCCCCCCCAAAAAAAAATCTCAACAACTGGAAGCCCAGAGTTTGTTCTGCTTCTACTAACGTGGCCGCTTGAAGGCGATCATGGGATGGTCAGGAGTTCTGTGCCGGAATCTGAAGCCTCTTCTGCGCACAACATTCAGTGACCATCTCAGAATCTTCCGGAGGGAGTGGGTACTGTGTAGAACCTCACCGATGGAAAGCGGTCCCCGTCATGGAAAGCATCGTGTCCGGAGCGTCCATCTGCTGCCTGGTTTACCTGTAAATAATTGGCATGGATATATCACATCCAGAAGGACATTTTAAATAAGATAGATATCTGCATGCACACCGCAGTGCGGTAAAATTAATGACGACAGGGATGCTGTTACAGGTGTATGAATCTCCATTTCATCGCTAAATATCAAAAATTACTTAAATGGGTCGCATATAACTAAAGAAAAGACTGAACTCTGTTACGTATACATAAGTGTATACATAAAATACATAATGTGGCTTGGGACAGAGACAGAGGACGCCACCAGAAGGCGTCAGTTAACCCTCTGGGCGCATTTATTGAGTATTATTACGAGGTGTAGGAAGGTACTGGGTTGGGTTCAGAGGTTCAGGCTGAGGTCCAGAGGTCAGGTTCTGACTGTGCACCATGGAGAACTGTCTCACACTATGTGTGTGTACACAGCTGCTGATGAGAATAAAGTGCCTTGAACCTTGACCCTGAAGTCAGCGGGCTGAAGTGCAGGGCAGAGGCCAGGGCCAAACCTTTGGACCTTTCCGGGCTGTTGGTTCCCCATGATGTAACCAGCGTTCCATCATAATAATCTAAGAAACATGTGATTATCTTGTACAGTGCATATAAGACTAGGTGATCACGTGGCACCTTTATCAAAATCGTACCGTGATGAGTTCTTTGTTATTCTGGTTTATCCTGTTCCAGTGGTACCAGTAGCGTTTCATTATCACCTTTAATGGTCAGGCCCAAGGTGAACAAACTCTGTGACTTCACTTACATGCTCGCAGCGACAAGGTCACGTTGTTCAGAATAATGGCTGTATCCTTCACTAGAGGGTCACCCTGGCGCAACTTTTTCAATTAATTCCAAAGCCTTTGTGAGAGTATAACGATTTCATTCATGTTCATTCTAGCAATATATCACTTATGTGACTTGGGTGCCGTGGTATTACTGGGGAATTTTATAACCATATTCATGTTGGCTTAGCGGTTTGTTAAATCATTAAATCATGCCGTCAAGGACCTCCAAGCTACTCAGGATTGTAAAATGAATAGGAGTAAATATTTGAGAAGGAAATGTAATGGTCTGTAGACTTAGGGGATGTAAGTTTAAATACAGAAAGGGATATCAGTACGCCTTTCATCTTAGCCAGCCCAGATAAGCACATCAGTTATAGCAGGGTGTATTTATGCTGAAATGCTAAGCTAAGAAAACTCCTGGTGTTCTTACAGATGGGCATCGTGTAACACAACCACACAGTCCATAGGCATCTTCTTTATTCATTCAGCTTCCAACCGCTTATCCTGGTGGGGGTGGTGTGGGGGGGGGGGGGACCTGGAGTCTATCCCAGGCAGCACAGGCCATGAGGCAATGGTACACTCTGGATGGGATGCTGGTCCATCAGAGGGCACATACCCACACATAGCCTCCCACACACATTCACCACACATTATGGGGAATTAGACAGACACCAGTTAACCTAATTGCATGTCGTTGGACTGTGGGAGGAAACAGAAAGATCCAAGGGAGACCCACTCAGCATGGGGAGAGCTTGCAAACGCGACCCACGCGGAAAGTGGGTGCAATTCGAATACTTAATCAATTAGAATCGGTTTTAAAAATACAATCAAAGGTCTCTGTCTTGGATGAAGAGCAGATCTCATTAGCAAAATATTACCGACATCAGTCTACTCTGTCACTGTAACATCAGTTAACAATTATTCTGCGGTTGGACATTTTTAAACAATAAGAAAAAAACATCAACATATTGACTCAAATGAGTATTGCCAACTTTACCCCAATTCTTCAACATGATTTCTCGTAATAACCGAGTAAAAAAGTGCAATTCCTTGCAGCCTCTGTGTGCCAGTGAGTAAATTAACTTGAGTTGCAGGTTTAATAGAAGCTGTTCGATAAACAGCTTCATTACATCAGGTGTAATTGGAGTCAGAGCCATATATAATGTCATTTAATGGTACATACACCTGTCGTGTCAATTATATGGTTTAAAGGCTAAAAATTACACTTATTTCATTAATGTTCTGCTACAGCATTTCTCAATTTGTTGCGATTTTCTGCTGCAATGTGTAAAACACATGCATCAGTTTGTGCGTGTGTTTTGACCCGTTTCACCTGCATGAAATATTAAATATATACTCTTCCATGTTACTACATACATGCTGAACCAGTACATGGCGAATATGGAATGGAAAAAAAAGAACCCAGGAATTAATATGAGCCTTTAATTATTAACATACCACAGGCTGAAATGGCTCAGGTGTATTTTTAGATAAATGTAAGATTTTCGCATGCTATATTTGTCAAGTGCATTAAAAAATGTGTGAAGTCAGTGTTGGGGTGTTATGAAACAGTTTCACATAGTTTTTATAAAAGCCCCATCGCTCCAGCTTCATCCACAGTGCCTCATTAAGATATTAGGTGTCACGTCCTGACCCTCCTGATTCTTCCCCAAAGTGACCCTGATGAGCCACGCCTGTTCCTTATTACCCCTTGTTAGTCTTTGTATATAAGTCCCCCAGTCCAGTCATTGACGCTGAACCCTCTTGTTGCCTGTGCCCTTCCTTACCCCACTCCCCCTGTTTGATCCCCCTGTTTATTTTTGTCTCTGTTCTTTGGGTTTTTGCCACAGCGCCTGCCTCCTGCCCTCGAGTCCTTCGTTCCTCAAGTTGTGTCATTACGCTACATTTCAGTACTGAGTCATTACGCTACATTTCAGCACTGAGTCATTACGTTACATTTCAGCACTGAGTCATTACGTTACATTTCAGCACTGAGTCATTACGCTACATTTCAGCACTGAGAAGTCTGTTTTCTCAATACATTTTAGTATGAATATATTTTGTGCATATAACTCTACAACAATTAGGTTAATAGCATATAATGTTGCCAGGATAATGTTTTATCTGTGTTGAATAGGCCTATGTTTAAATTATAAACTAAAAGATGATGCATGGTAAAACGTCCAGATTGAGGTTCTGCACTATATTACAAATCCATCAATATTCATTATGCATTTTATCCAAATAGGCAGTGCAGGTAATTGTCAGTAATTAACTATTTATGTCTATGAGTCGGAAATGGTTTCTGCATCCGAAATCCTACAGTGGAGTCCAGCACAGACCAGTTCCTGGGTGTGGAAGTGGTACTCTGTGCCTTTTTAAATATTCCAAAACTGTATAGAAAAGCTAATGGCTTTGCCATCTACCAGCATATCCAATTACACATTTCACTTTAACGCATAATGAAATGAATGAGCAAATAAACAAAATTAGGCAAAATATCATTTAGCTGTTCAACATTTGCAAGACTGTTCAACTACCATTATCATAATTTTCTTTCCAACCACCAAATTGACAAACAGAATGCTGATAATCATTACCTAATTATTTTGGGGGAAAAAACACACACACAATAATATTAGTCTGGAAATGGGATTTATAAAACCAAACCCTATATTATTATTACCAAAAATCCTGTTATCTACACATTCACAGGAGCAAAACCAATTATGTGACTTCAGAATAGGAGTACAAGAATAAGAGTAGAGGGTACAATGGATGGACAAAAAGAAAGGATGTTTGGTCAAGGGAAATCAATGGTGCAAGATGACAGGAGTGCAGGGAAAAGTCAGCTGACAAGCTCAGCCAATCATAATCCTATAAAACAGTCATCTGTTTGTCAGTGGTCGTGACAGCTCAAACCTTATTCTGCTTTGCCGTTTCGTGTCCCTCGTCTTTCCTCCATTATTGAAACTGCTCATACAGATCGTTATGAATGAGATCTAAATACTCTGTTTTACGTTTTAGACCAGTTTAACCTTGTTTTCTGTGATCTCATCAAATTTCAGATCTGCAGCAAAAAGAAACATAGTCTTGTGTGATACTACTTGGTAAATCCACAAAACACTCATGTTCCGAGTCAGATTGCTTTGACAGATCCTTTTCATTAGTTAAGCATTATTATCTAAGTATGTCTTTTTTACAGACAGATGAATGAAAACAAACAGTGAGTAAAAAGAAGGAGAGATAGAGCAATTGGTCACCAACATAAACTTCACCTTGAGATCCACAGAGGAACTGACCTCCACCACAAACCCCCCCACCATGATGTCCACAGAACAGCTGACCTCCACCCTAAAACTTCACCTTGAGGTCCACAGAAGAGCTGACCTCCACCCTAAACCTTCACCTTGAGGTCCACAGAAGAGCTGACCTCCACCACAAACCCCCCACCATGATGTCCACAGAAGAGCTGACCTCCACCCTAAACCTTCACCTTGATGTCCACAGAAGAGCTGACCTCCACCACAAACCCCCCACCATGATGTTCATAGAAAAGCTGACCTCCACCCTAAACCTTCACCTTGAGGTCCACAGAGGAGTTGACCTCCACCATAAATCTGCACTTGAGGTCCACACAGGAGCTGACCTCCACTACAAACCTCTACTATGCGGTCCACAGAGGAGTTCACCTTCACCATAAACCACCACCAAGAGGTCCATAGAGGAGCTGACCTCCACCATAAACCACCACCATGAGGTCCACAGAGATGTAGACACCCCAGCATGTGAAAAAGATAATTTGTTGTGTATCAGGCACATAGTTTCCCTTGAATGGCAAAATATACTGATGGCGACCAAACCACCATGAAATTTATTTCTGGCTATAGGCCAGCAGAATGCTGAAACTTATTTCCTGAGTGGACCTCATGGTAGAGGTTTATGGGGAATGCAACTGGAAATTTTGGGTCGCTCGGCAAAATGGCACCTTGCCCCCCCACCTATATAATTTTAGGTAAACTCTTGGACCCTCTTGAATCTGCTAGGGTATCTATGTCCCTACAATGCGCTTTCACACACACACACACACACACACACACATACACACATGCATATACAAATCTCCTTGAAATTCCCATTCATATTCCTGTACAGATTCCAGTTCATATTCCCATTCAGATTCCTGGTCAGATTCCCATTCAGACGCTTTCCATGTTCATAATATGTCTGATGCAAAGGGATGCACCAGTGGAACAATTATTATGAATAAAAACAGCCATTCAAATAGGTAAAGCGTATGGATGACTAAATGTACTGTAAGCCAACGTGACCGAACACATTTAGCAATTTGATGTTTTACTTTTTATGTAAATAAAGTAGGGAAAATGTCATGTATTAATGGGGTTTTGCTCCTTTGAAAATGTGCAATAACATATTCAATGAAATATGGTCATTAATATGTTATGAAAATTACATTATCAAAATTAGCATTTTGGACATGGAATATAAGCAGTGCATTAGAAGTCAAAATGATGACGTTTCTCTTATTGGGGAGATCTGCAGTCGGGCAGCCATCTTGACAGAGAATCATTTCCTGTCTCCATTGTTAGTATTGGGAAACATGGCCCCCGATCCTCCCCCAAGCTGCAACAATGTCGTACCTGTACGGCGCATGACAAGGTTAAATACTGTTTTGGCAATGGCACTCAAGTGGTCCACAATTCACCCGGACTGTTTTGAGTTTCGGGTGCGATCCAGGATGTCTGCAATGATTAAATCCTCCTTTGAATTATGGAGATGTTTCAGCATGGCGGAAGTGCATTTGGGTGCCTCTGTCTGGAAATATGGGCAATTTTATCATTTTGGCAGATTTATATTTGTAGTTGGGCAGTAATTAAATGTGCATCTGATCGCCTACAAAGCCAATCATAAGAGCGCAATGAGATTTTACTTCCAAGTTCTGATGAACGTTGTACAAGCTGACAGAAAAAAAAACAAAGACTGAACTGAAAACTGCGTAGAAGTAATGAAATTAATCAACTCATCTAAAAAAAAAATAAACAAATAGAACATTAAACCTCTAACTGGAAGTTTAGCTTTCAGAAACTAAATAAGATGCTTTGTGGCCTCTTTCAGGAACCCAGAGAGCAATAACATAAATTCTGGGTCTACAAGTAATTAAAATCTTTGAATTTGATTCCAGAAGGTACTGCAAGGGACAGTGAGGATGCCAGGAGGACAGTAATGCGATTCCTCTTGCTGCTTCTGCTAAGCAGCCTCGCAGCAGAATTTTGCACCAACTGTAGGCGGGATAAAGCCTGATGCCTTGGACCGCTGTATAAAGAATTACAGTAATCTCCCTAGAACTAATAAAGGCCGGGATTACCTTCGCTGCGTCCCTGGAAGACAGAGATGATATGCTTCACGTGAACATCCTTCATTCCCGCCGCGCTATAGATCAGGACGCGTACTCGTTTTGCTGTGAAATCGGCAAAGAAAAACAAGCAGACAGGTAATGCTTACATGAAAAATAAGTTATTAATGTAAACCTCGCTGGAAGGTAAATCAGTCCATTTTACAAATTGCCTACCTATGTGGCATTATAATGAAAAATAGCATTTCCGTGTGTTCTAAGGATCAAAGTTTCTCCGTGAGTAAAAGGGAGGATAGTGTCAGCAACAGAACAAATCTTGGGCCAAGATTTCCATGGTGGGGGGGGTAGACCAGACTGATTTTCGGATAAATACCTTTCTTTGAAACATAAACACACATTAAGGGTGTTGGAAGGGGCACAGATAATATAGTATTGTACTATTACTTGTGTATTAATTGGCCACAAACTAAGTCATAGTAACATACTGATCTCATGTTAATTCATCATTAATGATTCGTGATGCATGTTTCATGCCAGGTAGTTACTATGTTTGTTACTATGTCAGTTAATTCTGTAAAACTGTGTGAATTACTGAAGGAACAAGGCGTGAATAACACGACAAATACTGATCTTTTGTTCATCATTAATGAATTGTGATGCATCTATAATCTCGAGTAGCAACTGTATCTGTTCACAATTTATGCTTCTGTAGTATTTTAAAGACTCCTAAGTGTTTGTGACCCCTGAAGTGAAGTGTTACCGAAATAAAATAAAATACAGGCTGTCCTTAGTGGGTGGTGTTTGGAGCGTACAATGGGTCATTTTGGTGGGGGGGGGCGCTGCATGGCCACGGAATGACCCCCCCATAACACCAGCCCAGGTACAACAGATCTATGACAAGATGGAGCAAACCACACAGACAGGAGCTGCATATGAGGCAGGTTAGAAATTAAACTGTCCATGATATCTGCATTTATGGCTACAAAGCCGTTAGAGATGCCATTCAAACCTGCCATTAGCACCTTGGAGGGGGGAGGAGACTATTTATTATTCATAGCATAATAGCAGCATGACAGACAGAGACGCCGGGACAGAGACATGACGTGCAGGAGCCGGCCGGCGAGGCTGCTGGTTCAATACTGATGCTGAAAGTGCTCGGAAAAAAAAAATCCTGATGTTATGCTAAATGATACTGTGCATTACACCTGACTGACTGAGAGCAAGTCTGGCTATTATAAAACGCACAATTTGGCTGAGATGTTGAAGTGACAGATTCTTTAGAAATATGCCCACTGAAACCTGCTCTAACTCTGAAGGATCCCGCAGCATATTCATTTCCGCCGAGCACTTATTCGAAATGGCAGAAGTCCGCGTCTTAATGATGTTCTGACAGGTTGCATTTTAATTTCTCAGTCATGCCAGAGGATATGGGAAGAGGAGACATTTAAACCGGAAAACAGCGATGAAAAACAGAATGGCTTTTTCAGAAGCCCGGGGTGATGTTCGCGTACATACGTATGCGCGTGACGAAGGAATCGGTTTTGGGCAATATGTTCACACACTGGTAAACTTATATAACTAAATCTATATTTCCATTGCCTAATGACCTTCAGAGAAAAAAACAATCAGTCTCAGAGCTGCTGTATCAGTTTGTACATGTAGTGCACAGATCTCTTCAAACAATCCTTCCAAACTGTGCCCTGCACATGATCTTCAGAAAATTGCAAAAACCTGTGTACTTTAAATATGTCTCGTCTAATATACATATTCACAGAAATAGCATGATAGACTCTAGATGCCCAATGCTTCTTAGATATAAGTATATTCATATGGACTTCAGAATTGGTTCCTGGTTCTCTTCTATCCGTTTAACTTTCCTTGAAAGTGGAGAGAGAATCTGACGACCAGATGTGGTTCAGTGAAATGAGGTACTGAACTACCTCCGGTCTTCAGACTCCCTCTCCACTTCCAAGAAACGCTTCAAGACCCATCTGTTCCGGGGTCACTTCTACTAGCCTGGAACCTCTGAATGTTCTTAATGTCGCACTTGAATGTTCTTATTAGGTTCTTGCTCTGTCAGAAGTCGTTCTGTAGCTCCTGCTCTGATCCTGCTTACACTTATACCTGGACATTCACTGGAAGCTCAGCCCAGCTGCACTTACGCCTAGTCGGCTCCTTGACGGCTGAATGTTTGTAATGTGACATTGTACATTGCCTTAGACAAACGCGTCTGTAGTAACACTTTACTTTACTTTTCTTAGTATTTTGTAAGCATTTTCATAATGAATATTAATGCATTCATAAAGCATTATAAGCACACCTATAAATATTTACCAAAAGACATAACACATTATAGCCAAGTCTATTATGCATACTACATATACCTTTACAATGCAGTACAAAGCATCGTTAATGCTTATACTGATTATTATAATGCATTGTAAAGGTATATATAGTGCAGTGATACCCTTACAATGCATTATAATGATCGGTATAAGCATTTAGGATGCTTAGTACTGCATTATAAAGGTATATATAGTGCATTATGGATGAGAGCTCCATAAGGCAGTCATACTGTAATACATAATAAACATGGCTATAATGTGCTGTGTAAATATTTATAGCCACGTCAGTAATGCTTTATGGATGCATTGTAATGCATTATTAATGTGTTTATAAATTACCAAAAAACATGGCCTTAAGTAAAGTGTTACCACATCTGTTAAATGAAAGCAAGTGTAAAATGGAAAATAAGTAGTGATCTAAAGCCTCCTTCTGGACAATTTGCCCAACATGTCACAGAAGCACATCGAAATGCATTTGTACACACTTGCAGGTTCCATGACAATATCAGATGAAAGGTGTAAATCAATTTACCGGAACTGCCATTTGTACTATGCTGCAGTATAAGAAGTGTCACAAGCTGTTTGCAAACTGCAAAATGCTGATCACCAGTTTGTTTGAGAACCTGTTATACATCATACATTTGCATGTTTTAATTATGAACCAAATGATTTTCTTTTTTCAGAATGCGAGACAAAGTACTTTTAGCTCCTGTGCCTCTGTTATTGACTTCACTGCCATCTGAATAAGACTTCCTAATTCAAGAGCTGAATGTTTTTTTTTTATTTTTTCTAAATGCATAAGCAATTAATTGAAATATTTTCTACGTCTTTGAAACATTGGCTTTAGTGCTACAAGACATTAATTAAGGCACTGAATTGGTTTGGACTCATAGATAGAATGTAAATAAATTAAAACTGAAACCAGTACAATGTCATATCGTTTATTTGACGGTGTGGGAGGGAGCATTTTATTTGGCACTTCTCTTTGG
The DNA here is from genome assembly GCA_026779585.1 of Mormyrus proboscirostris. Lineage (NCBI taxonomy): Eukaryota > Metazoa > Chordata > Actinopteri > Osteoglossiformes > Mormyridae > Mormyrus > Mormyrus proboscirostris. The sequence goes on from JAODKF010000089.1 coordinate 6,716,647, forward strand.
GATACATCTCCCCTCAGTACTACTGTTTGAAAGTGGAATTTCCCTACTTTCATCTCTGTATCACATATTCTATCACACGGAATTCGTAAGCGCTTCCGTTTTACATGGCATTGATACAGCCATATCTTTTATTGAAGCGATTCAGATCAAGCACATAACGTAGGCAGACAATAGTGGCGTCTGATCAGGATTTTGACTCGCAAAATGCGAGACTCTTCCTTTTATTCTGACTGAAAGCTCACTCGGGGCTGAGAGATTTCAGTTAATAATGTAGGGATACTGATATCTTTCTAATTGGATCACATTTTTTATAAATCTAGCTGTCACATTTTGTCAGGTGAGTTGGTGTTTCTATTTGGCATGTTGAAATAAGCTCAAATAAATGTAATAGTGAATATTCCCAGACTTTTTCCCTGTGAATCTGTGCAAAGCGTGCAGGGCAGTGCTTTTAAAGAACATGATGAAGCCAGTATCCCAGATACCGAACTGTTCATTATCTTGCACTGGCCTCTTGATTGAACAGATCATCACAGCTGCTGCTTAGAAGAGCTTTTTTCATTATTTTTTGCTTCCTCAGCGGTCGTCATGCACTTATTGCCCACCCGCCTTCCTGCTTCTCATTCAGCACTGTCTTGAGGACAGGCGTAATATTAAGGCTGAGAGGGCAGCTAAGGCGTTTCCACCTTTTAATATTTGCCGTTGGTAATGAAACATCTATCGTTTCTGCTAAATTCACCATCATACTATATCTGATAAGCCTGCGTAGTAACACTTTGTTACTACGCACACAGTGTTAACAGCATCTTGCTGTTAATACTCTTGTTTTTCTATGCATTAGGAAATCCCATAATGCACCTGTTTACCTTCACTGCAGTCTATAGGATGACCAGCTAATCCATGTCAGGAGAGACACTATGAGCTGCTTTAACACTGAAAGGCTCCCATGCTTGGCTAAATTGTTTGCTTCGTCTTGTACTTCTACTGGTTCGTTTCCTTGATCGAGAGACTCATCCAGCTGTTTCACATTAACGTTAGTGACACACGTATGATTACAGGAGACTGGCCAATCAGCACACAGCAAGAACTCAGTGCTTAAGTGAAATCTGGGTTCTTTTATTTGAAATGTTTGAAATCGTAGTTTACAAAGCCTGTCGTAGCTCATAGTCTCCCTCTAGATATGGATTAGGTGGTCACTGTAACCGTATGAGGCAGGCCTGTTGTCTCTTTGGGGGGAGGGGACAACTGGAGAAGTTGTCCAGGGACTGGGCCTGAGGAGGGTCCAGGTGGGAGGGGTTTGTGCATTATAGAGACCTGGGCATCTGGGCATTATGCTTGGCAGGATTGGTCTAACCGCCTCATTTATTAGCATAACACTCAGGCCTTGCTTCTGCCTTTTCCTCGACCTCCTGCTCCAGGCCATTTGGTCCTGATCTAACTGATCGGCAGCTGCATGCAAGAATGCCCTGGAAAGAGATCCATGCAGTGTGAGGATCCACAGCATGGATACGATCTCCGGGCCCCGCCCACCCTCGCCGCTCACGCCTTCACTGGATCAGCAGATCACCGTCACTCATCTCTCGTTTGCTATCAGTCGCACCCACTTGCATTTTTCACTGCTGAATTATTCTGTATTTTTATAGAAACTTGTTTTCCCCGGTGCTTCTTTGCAGTTGGGAGAGCCGCTTTCCATTTCATTTACAATGTTGTTGTTTTGGGGATTTTAATGTGTGTTCCATTAAAAATTCACAAAATCACAATTGGGCTAAATTAATAATCGATACTATCGTCATTCTCAGCCGCTGAGAAGTAGTGTTATGGGGGGGGGGGGGGGGGTCTTATTTCTAGCTACAGGCCTATTCAACTAAAAGGTCGATTAAAGGAAATTTATTTTTTTCACTTACTGTATTTATTTAAATTGCATTTAGATGTTTAAGAGGAATATATGAAAAAAATCACACGGACCCAGCTACTGAAGTCACGGATAGCTTATATCTATAGCATTATGTTAAAATAACGTTACACACTATGCGCCGTATTAACACATGCAGTTTTAATGCCACTTGAATCTTCCGTTCCGTTTAATTCCTGCTGACACATAGTAGATTAATAAAGAGCTGAGAACCAAAACCAGATACTCTGCGAGGACCACAGACGTCAGATTCTCACTTTTCCTCATTCGATTCTGCTCAAAATTCTGCCTCCTTTAACTTCATTGTCTTCATCCGGACAGAACTGTTGCTTCTCGGGCATGCTTCAGCCATGCTCTTCCCCCGAGGCCCCAGGCCGCAGTGCACGCGTTCCCCGGCCCACGCCAGCTGCAGACAGACCTCCCCGGGCTGCAGGATCACCCCCTTACGTATGATTAAGCTACCTGGAGGATTGGTGTTGAGAGAGAACCACGATGCTAGCTTGGTGAGTCTAGTGATGCTGCTGCGCTATGAGGTGACACGAAGAGGCCCTCTGCACACTGCGCTGAAGAGCCCCTCTGCACACTGCGCTGAAGAGCCCCTCTGCACACTGCGCTTAAGAGCCCCTTTGCACACTGTGCTGAAGAGCCCATCTGCACACTGCGCTGAAGAGCCCCTTTGCACACTGCGCTGAAGAGCCCCTTTGCACACTGTGCTGAAGAGCCCATCTGCACACTGCGCTGAAGAGCCCCTCTGCACACTGCGCTGAAGAGCCCCTCTGCACACTGCGCTGAAGAACCCCTCTGCACACTGCACTGAAGAGCCCCTTTGCACACTGCGCTGAAGAGCCCATCTGCACACTGCGCTGAGGAACCCCTCTGCACACTGCACTGTAATTCCATTCCGGTCAGGTTGTGGCCCCCAACATGCATTTCTCTTTATCAGTATTAGGCTCTCTGCATCTATATGTGCCAGCTAATCCACATGGTGGCTAAATACTTCCCCCAGCAGTTCTGTAGTCCTCCCCTGCAATGAGCACAAACGGATAGCTTGGCCTAGTCCTCTGAGGCAGACTTAGGGCATTAGATACACGGTGCGCCTCTGAGAAAATCCATCCTCGGCCATAAATAGGACGCGACTCCTTTCGCTTCCTTGGTCTGGCTGCTCCCCTGTTTATCTGATCCCCCCCCATCGCCATCGGTGAAGCTCGTATCTCCCCCAGGTTTGCGGGGGCCCTTGATCGGCGTGGGATCATTTGCGGGTCCCTCTGCTTTCTCCGGAGCGCAGATGAAAGACGCGGGTTTGGGTCCGGACATCACTTCGCTTCCCGTGGCACAGAGCTGCTTAACCGGCTCATATTCCGCTGGGAAAAGGACGCACGACGGTGCGGGACTGTCCCCTCCATCAGTCTCTCAGCGCGGGACAGGACTAGAAACCACAGTCATTAGATGTAGGGTCTCCGACAAACGGACAGGCTTCCACGTTTGAAGCAGCATCCTTGAAGTATAAATACATCATTTCGAAATAACATCTTTGCCCAAGGAACCATCCGTTTAAATACAGAAAAATCAACACTTGTTTAAAGAATAATGAGGACACTTCATGCTAGTGTCAGTAAAATTAACAGAAATGTACATATTAGCAAGGGAATAGCTTCTGTGTTTTGTCCATCCAGGATCTTTCCATCTTGTTCTGTTGGCACGGGTGAGGTATGCCTCTCCACACGCACATACAGTTCAAGCAGATTTCGGAGGAATCTCGCAGCAAAATTATTTCCATAAAATAAACCGCCAGCTATTTGAATCATGTTATTTATTTATTTGTGGCTTTTTTTTTCAGATGCAGGCTGGTAGGAATCACTGCATTTATCACAGGAACATTCACACCCCTGGGCACCGACTTTGGCTGGAAAGTCCAGGTCTGCAGCTCTCTGAACTCACCGTCATCCTCTATCCTCTGTCAGTGTGAAGACCAGCTGCAGAAATTGATTGGAGGTGCTGAATCGCTCCCTGTTTGAGGCGGGTCCTCACCATGGGCGAGCGTGATGGATCTTTCCAAATCGACAGCATTCGTGGGGTCGGCGGGGCGGGGGGGGGGTATCGGAGCAGCCTCTCGGCCTCCTAAGTAAACATCGTGGGTATGGCCCATTATTGAGTTTCACGTGGGACTCTATCATATCGCTCCAATTGCCGCTGCCGTGGGCTCGTCTCGGAAAAGTTAGCGATGAGGCCTCTTTGTAAATGAGTCATATCCGCGAATATTTCCCCCTAATAGACTTTTGGGTTTGAGAGGTACCAGGGAGCGGCCAGCTAACCCCAGGACAGCGCTATTGATCTCGGCCTTTGATCGCTAAATCAAAGCAAGGACTTCGCGCTGCTGTCCGCACCGCCGTGTTACTGTACGCTCCTCGCCGTACAGACGTGCCAGTGCTGTTTCCCATCAGTCACAGGATCAGACACGACGGCGACAGAGCGGCCCGTGCGGAGTGGCGGGGTGCACGCCACGCCGTTTAACGAAGAATGGAACAAAGATCCAGTTGACACCGTGAATTAATCACATTCGTAACAATCACACCGCTTTAGCCTTGGGTATAAAAATGTGAAGACCTGTTAATATAAGCTGTTAATTTCTTTTTCTTTTTCATTTCTAAGTAATGTCATGCAAGGCATCCAAAGCTTAGCCCCGACCCTTCTGGCACTGTGCTTTTTCCAATTTTTAAAAATCTGAGCAAGTACGTCTTCTAGCAAGTATGTCTTGTTATAAACCATCTGCAATTCAAGTTTACGGCAGGGTCAAATCCCGGCACAGCCTAATTGTGATAACAAAGTGACATGCCCGTGCCTTGATCACATAAAATGAAAAAAAAAAAAACAGGAAATCCTGCTTGGTGCTGAAAGTTAGGCCCCAGTGATTACAGACACATGTGAAAATTGCTCCTGACACTATTTCCAGCACACGCCACTGACTGATAATCCCTGGCTGCAATTAGATTAATATTTATCCACAGATTGTAAACTGCTGATCTCATGTGGGTGAGGGTGAGGCGGGAAACGGCGCGTGACGTTAAACCCACATCTGCAGCTTGGAAGCCTGTGGCTCAATGTTCTTCATACACACATTGGATTTAGCTACTTATTTAGCAACTTAACATTTACCGTCTCACATTTGCGGCTCGGTAGCGATTAATCGCTTAAGTAAATGAAAATAAGAAACACATATTTTTTCCCTACTTAAGGGGATGCGTAAAATGTATGCATACCATTGGCAGAAGTGTTATTAGACATAGTCAATCGCAGTCCTCTTAGGTAAAAGTCTTAGGTAGTGAAAGAAAATGTTGAAAGGTATTTATCGGGGTTGTAAGTGTATATTTCCTGAAAAAAATTACGCAATTTAAAATCAGTACATAAGGAAATAGTAATTGAATGCAATCAACATTAAGAAGAATTTCTTTACTTCCCCATAAAATTACTGATACCACGCTGGATGGCTAGATGAACACTGCTTCAGCTCCCAAACCTCTCCTCAGGGACACCACAGCCAAACTATGTGTCTGCTAAACTTCACCACCAGCTCGCGTTATTCATTCATTCATCGAATTATTTTTAAAAAGTCAATGAGGTATTGAACAGCCATAGTAGGAGAGCTAGTGGTTGAGTCAAAATACACATGGGTGCGTTGGATGGTTGCCGAAAACACTGGGGTGACTTTAGGAGAAGTTATGAAAATGGCTAACCTGTCATACTGTGACAGAGACCAACATTCCGATGATTTAAACATCATTTTTTTTGACGGCGCGAGACTTTTGGACGATAGCGTGCATGTGCATTGGAACACTGAGGTGGTGGTTACAGTAAGGCATTGCCACAAGTGAACCCTAAAACACAGGGGCTGGATTAATAGAATTATCAAGCACGATCATGACTCATTCTCTGCTTACCACACCTAAACAATAATCGTTGCTCAGGTAATTTAAATGGTTTTACTAACGGAATAATTACTGAGACACACTCCTCCGCTAATCGAGCCCTGCTATCACAAGATATGGAATGGTAAATATTCAAGATAGGGAATTAATTAGAAAATTAGCATGCATTGAGGGGAAAAAAATAAGAACACAGAAGGTGGACGTCTTCATTAGACCGCGGGGATTTATTTCGCATTCAGACCTCTCTGTCTCAGCTTCATTGGATATTCTCGGCATGTACACCTTTGTAAGGATGATTTTTTTCCCCTTCTCCTTTGCTTTTGTTGTGAAAGGGCTTCAGCTGTTAACATAACAAGTGACCCTGTAGCATAGAATTAAATCTCGGTCATACAAGGCTTTCTTGCTGAAAGTTTCTCGTGACCCACAGGTAGCGAGAATAAGGAAGATAAAGGAACGGCGGAATCCCATTACAGAGCGGTGACAACGGAGTAATGTGTCTTTACACAGACATAGAGTACATACAGGAGAAAGGCAAGTATCTGTTCAGAATGACATAGGAATGGTGATCCATCTCCAAGACCTTCTGCCTCAACATACTCTAGGTCCTATGCCACTGTAGCTGCCGCAATCAACTCTGTGCCCTGAAATGTGTGGCGGCTCAAGCAGAGCTACGTCGATGTGTGTCATTATGTGTTATTACATGTTATTACTTAGTGACATTACATATGAATAAAATAATGTACTTTAGACCTAAACCAGGTTTTCAGAAAAAGAAGACAAAAGCCAAGCAGGCATGTGATGAGTCAAAGAACTGTGCCTTAGACTGGCACTGGCGTTTTCACTGAGAATGTCTTACTTATTATCATAAATCCCCTGTGATGTCTTATCGAGATGGTTATTCGGGCTCGTGCCGACGGCTCCTAAGTTGTGAGATAATGATTTGG
>JAODKF010000089.1:6730403-6741053 GCA_026779585.1 Mormyrus proboscirostris
TAATTTGCGGTCATCAGGGAGCCGCTATCAATATGCGGGAGACTCCCGGAACTTCCGGGAGACTTGGGATGTCTGCTAACGAGACAGCGACTCAATTTAATGCAAGTGCATTATAATGCATTAAATTTTTAGTGCAGTCCTGGGCGCTTCGCAGCTCTGTAATTTCTGTAATTTCGTATCGACGGAAAAGGTATAAAAATAAAATAGAAAATAGAAAAAACAGGCTATAGATTGGAGCAAGGTTTCGCGGTGGGGTTAGTTTTCTTACTGCGAAATATATCCTCACATTTCATTTGCATAAAATGTGCCCCCTGATTTCTTTTTCCACCAGTAAATGCCGTCATTATTTGCCTTCTATAACATTTGTCGCTATAATGTTTTCATATTTTTATGAAAAATACTTCCAGTGTGAGGTGCACAAAAAAACGGGTGCTGTAGTATTTTCAGCGTCACCCTTTGTCCCTTTGGCCGCAGTTTGCGATTTATAATGATTCTAGTTTGAACATGCAAAGACGCGACATAATAATTTAGCGGGAAATGCAGAACTCGGCCTCTACAATCCACGTAACTTCTACAGGTTATACGAAAGTATCCAAGTTGCAGAAACGGGGCTGTTATTATAGTTATGAGTCATCTGTTGACATCACACATTAAAAACTTGGTTATAGATGTCTTGGTTCCCTCCATAAAGGTTGTTCTGTTCTTTATATATCTGCTTTGAATACAGGGTTTTTTTTCCTTTTTTTTATTTTTTTAAAAAAATGTCGTTTTATTTTCACTTAACGTCAGATTTATGCTATCCCACGCCATTCTCATACTACTCGTAGATAAAGGGCACCACAACACATATAATAACTTGAAACGGCTTGCAGAATTTGATTAATTGAATTGTTCTGTATCTGCCAATTTGTCATTTCCGCTCATTAAAGTGTATCTTCAAAAATAGTTGAACTACTTAACTTAGATGTTGATTTTGGCTTGCTGGCACCAAAGAGGACATGAGTATTTCTAGGGATGCCAACAATGTGAGACTGGTTGGCTGGGTTGGCGTTCCCTCAGAAAAAGCGCTAGCCTGTCACCAAGTGGGCTCACCGGCGCTTCATGATGGAGAAAAATTTGTTGATGGTGCATATAAACCTACATTAAGATGCATTTTTCCCCACATCTGTCGGATGTAAGTGCAGAATGGGCATACAGTGAACTGGAGTACATAGGTCTAACTGCTTCCCTGAGAGGCAGAAATTAGCGAAGAGTACAGCAGAGCCGGAGCCATTCTGGAATGCATTCATCAATTCCAATCCCAATCAGGAAATGGAACTGGTGTTGGATGTTTAATTTCCCTTGAATTCGATTTCAATTCCAATTCTTCTCCCCAGTTTTTTTTTTCCCTATCCGAACTCCATTTCCAGACGTGGATTATAATTGATGAAAGCATTCCGGAACGGCCCCAACCCTGGAATACAGACAGCTAATAGGAACATCCTGTATGTAAGATTGAAATGTGGATGCAGAATTTCATTCCCAAGTTGCTTCCTGTTAGTGATGGCCATGTCCTCCCCAGCTTCACTCTGACATGGACAAAGGCGACGGCGCTGTGAAATACGTCCTCTCTGGCGAAGGGGCCGGCTCTTTATTCCTCATTGACGAGAACTCTGGGGATCTTCATGCCACCAAGAGGCTCGACAGGGAGGAGAAGGCCTTCTATACACTCCGAGCTCAGGCCGTGGACAAGAAGACGGGCTGGCCGCTGGAGCCCGAGACAGAGTTCATCGTCAAGATCCACGACATCAACGACAACGAGCCCAAGTTTACGAAGCCGATGTACACGGCAAACGTCCCCGAAATGTCAGAAGTAGGTGCGTACAGTCACGCCAGCGGGAGTGGTGCTTCCATTGTGTGAAGATTTGAGCTACCAACTACGATACAGAGCTCAGAATTCTACACGTGCGACAATGTTTTAACGGGTTAGCATTCTTTTATGCTATAGTTGGGCGTCCACCTTTTTTGGCTTTTGTTAAGACTGCGATTTTCTCTGCACGTTGGCTGCTCATGTGACTTAAGAAGGTTTAAGTGGAGATGTTTCAGTTTGGGCTTTGTCCAATACCGAGGGCACATGGATTGGCTGAAAATGGTGGAAGAGATGAATGATAAAGGGTCATTAAGGAGAGGATGACACAATCAAAGCATCATTGGGGGTCATTTCAAATTGACTGGCTCTTCACAAAAATGAAGCCTTATTGCTGAAAAGGGACTAAAAGACGAAAAGCATTGAACAAAACATTTTAATTAGCCTAAAAAATGTATTGTGGAAAATCTCCACCCCATACTTGTTATAATAACTAATCCTACAGGCAAAAATGCTCTTATTTGTGAGAATATCAGGTGTCTATTTTTTCCCTCCTGAAGCACTGGAAGGAGGCAAAAGTGCATTTTAAAATCTGAGCCTGATCAAAGCATCGCCGTAAAATTCGGTCAAAAGAACAGATGTCCTGATTAAATGATTAGCTGAAAACTGGCATGGGGGGGGACGAGGGTTCAAGCTCTGATAAAATTTAAGAAATAAAACAACCCACTCGCAGAATTGTTACGGCAATTACGAGACAGCTGCAGGATGAAGGCGCGCAAAGATAAGAACGGCCCAGTTGAAAGTGTAGATTTAATCTGCTGCTATCGTTCTTCACAGACCTGTGCGATGAGCCGCTGTTCTATAATAGTGCCAGACTTCTGTAGTAAAGGTCAGAGACAGTGAGGAAACACTGGGAAGGAATTCAGGTGACATTTAAGCACCGGATATCAATTCACATGGAGAGTTTTGTTCCTCCCATGAGAAGAATGTCGGTGTCACATGGGGGTGGGTACTATTATTGAGAGAGTTGTATAGTTTACCAGTGACAAGTCATACGGACCATCTTGTGTTTGGGTGGTCAACGTCATCAAACTATCAAATCATCAATAAATCTTCAATAACATGCGAAATATTTGCATGCACATTCCAGATAGTCTGGTGTTCTGTGTAAACCTTCATAATGCATAAAGAAAAACATCGGAATTCTACCTTTATGATTCATCGTTATTTTATGCTCTTTGTCTGATTTTGAATGCATCAAATTATTCAAGAACCTCTAACAGAAATTCTCAGATGTTTTTATTTATTCTTTAACAAGTGAGCATGTAAGGACTTTGAAGTGAACACATTGAGTTCCTAAGAGCAGAGCCTTCAGTTAAAATACCAGTGGGGTCATGCATTATTTAAACTCTTTTAAATCTTGCAAGAAAACATTTACACTCCAAAGAAATGCAATTTCCAAATGTTATGTTCTTTTAATCATGTCTTCTTCTTGCAGTAGTATTGCAAAGAAAAGCCTTATATAAGTAACATATCAACTTCTGACTTGCATTATATAAATACATAGACCGATAGTGATCTGCTTAGATATGCTGTTTAGAATATTATCTATTGAATCAATCGGATAGCAAAAGTATTAGTTAACCAGTTTGTTTTTGTATAAATTTTACAAATTACATCCATCCATCAAATCCATTCACTGTCTACCTGCTAATCCTGGTTTTCCTAGTTGATTGGGGGGGTGTAGGATGGGGTTCACCCTGCACCCTGTCTGGGGTACACTCTGCACTATGCACTGGGGTACACTCTGCACTATGCACAGGGGTACACTCTGCACTATACACTGGGGTACACTCTGCACTATGCACTGGGGTACACTCTGCACTATGCACAGGGGTACACTCTGCACTATGCACAGGGGTACACTCTGCACTATGCCCTGGGGTTCACCCTGCATCCTTCCTTGGGTACACTCATTGTACTATTAGGCTCCCACCATCTCAGCACTTTGCATTGGATCTATCCGTTTACTTGTTTTGTGGAGTGTGTGTGCATATTGCATATTTGGTCCTGACCCTGCACAGACTCACTCCTCCGGTCAGGCACCACGCGTCACTTTGGTTGCCAACAGCTACATTCCCTTTCTGAGTCATCACCCGATAACCTTCATTATCCTGCCCCCCACCACCCACAGGCACGTTCGTAGCTAGAGTGACAGCCACGGACGCCGACGACGCCACGTACGGAAACAGCGCCAAGCTTGTCTACAGCATCCTGCAAGGCCAACCTTACTTCTCCGTGGAGCCAGAGTCAGGTGCGTGGAGTGGAAGGGATCTGAGAGCTTGATTCTGAAGAGATGCTGGGGTGCTGCCTACGTGGAGAAGACCCGTCACCTACAGTGTCCTTCGCTTGGACCTTGTGGATCTCAGGAATGTCTTTATGATCCTTTCCCAAATCCATATATTTATTTCGTTGTTTATCTACATAGCTATTTTAATAAGGGAGTTTTCATTATACGATGAAAGGCTCAAAGATTTAAAAATGCCGGTGCCCCCTCCTCCACCCCCTGGAGTCCACATACTTCTTCTCTGTCGGCTGCTGTTGGTGACGCGAGTTCACTGGTGGCAGCCGGGAAGTTGAGCGATGATGTTATTGTGTTTTTCGCTACGGTACTTTACAGGAATCATCAGAACAGCCCTCTCCAACATGAACCGGAAAAACAGGGAAAAGTACCAGGTGGTCATCCAGGCGAAGGACATGGCCGGGCAGACGGGGGGGCTGTCCGGAACCACGACGGTCAACATCACCCTCACGGACGTCAACGACAGTCCTCCGCGCTTCCCTCACAGTATGCAGAAATATCTGACTGTTTGTCTTCTAATAGAACTTCTTAGGCATGTTCTTAAGGTCGTCGGAACCTCTGAAGGCTTGTCAGACCTCATGTTTCCCAGATCCTTACGTCAATAAGCCCGTCGTAATGTCTGATTTGCTGTTAGGCTCCTACCATCTCAGCACTTTGGAGTCCGCTGAGATCGGCTCGGCGGTGGGTCGCATTAAGGCCAACGACGGGGATGTCGGAGAGAACGCCGAGATTCAGTACAGGATCATTGACGGGGACACGGGGGACATGTTTGATATAGTCACCGACAAAGTGACGCAGGAGGGCATTATCTCTGTAAGGAAGGTGAGAATGGTCTACCTTTCATGTTTGGGAAATCTATAGGAAGCCTAGATCTCAAATGATGAGTGTTATGCTCATTTGACATTGTGTCTGTTTTGGAATTGGTAGAATGTTCTCCCCATTTGCATGACATGGTAATCATTTCAGAAAAGTTTCTGTTTTGGTCATGTGTAATTCTGTTGCCTGTGGCAATGTGCAAAGAGTGCTGACCCTCTGGGGGGGGGGGGGGGGGGTGATGACCCTCAGGCATTTTTTACTATGGTACATTAAATATGTATAAATATATAGATACATGGATGAATGAAGATATACATAATGTCAGTTTCTGAGGTTGAATTTTTCAGTAACAAAATACTTTAGCTTGACCTGAACTGCATTTATTCAATTTAGAAACATGTTTATTTGAGAAATACCATCACTCTGGTATAGCAGAGTTGGGTGAGGAACAGAGCAGGTCTTCCGGCTGCAGAGTAAGCAGAGGAAACCACGGTAACGGCGGTAAACCTTTCAGCTGCTCGACTACGAGAGCAGGAGGACGTACATGCTGAAGGTGGAGGCTGCCAACACCAACCTGGACTACCGCTTCACGCACCTGGGGCCCTTCAAAGATACAGCCACAGTGAAGGTGACGGTGCAGGATGTGGAGGAGCCGCCCGTGTTCAGCACCGCGCCGTACGTCATCGAGGTTCACGAGGACACGGCGTCGGGCAGCGTCATCGGGGCGGTGACGGCGTGGGACCCGGATGCCACAGATCACCCTGTCAGGTCGCTCTCTTAGTACCACTATTACTTTTGGAAATTGACCCTTAACCTTTGACCTTTGACCTTGCGGCCATATTGAATATCCTGTACATTTCAGGTAGGGCTGCGCAACGACAGCCTGATATAGCGCTCCGCAGTCCTACTGCTTTAGAACCAGTTTACAAAACACTGAAACGGTTTAATCCGATTTAAACTGAGTTTGAGTAGAGAGTAGTAAAGTGTTTCGCTATGTTAGATCAACCTGTTAAAACACCGTGTGTTAGATCAAAGCCGCCCAAGAAGGACACACTTCAGTCCTGTAACCGGTTTATTTATTTATCCGGTAAATTTATTTATCAAAAGGTACCCCAAGCGACGACAAAACGAACGAAAAAAATACACCTTTATTTAGGCTGCATCAGATCGCATCACAGTGGGAGTGGCACTATATCTGAGGTATTCATTTGCATAAACCCATTCACAAAAATCACAATCAGCAATTGGGGCAGATCGGCTAGCCACCCAAGGCTGTTTGTCCTCAGGCTGTGAGGGGACACAGCTGATAAATGGTGGAACTGAGCTCAAAAAATAAAAAAAAAAAAAAAAGAAAGGAAGAAAATTCCCAGCAGGCATTTGTGGTCTTGTGTATGTAATTCAGTTCTGTTTCCAGGGGGAAGGTAAACAGTAAACAGGACTCACTCCATTACTTCTGTTTACTCACAGAGACCTGAATTACTCCTGCAAATTGAAACTGACTGTTGGGGGAGCAGGCGGCCCCACCCAGATTCTTGCTGCCGTCTGCAGTCACTTCAGGGATTCTACGCTTTAAATGTACTCTTTAGTTGAATTTTTAGTTTTTAAGTTGAACGTCGTTAAAAGAAGCATATTGTTCGCAGCCTAATAGATACCAATGTTGTTTCCAGGGAGTTTAAAAGTACAGCTTTAATTGCTGCCAGGTATTAGCTGTGACCTTGTGATGAGACGCATAAATAATATTCCACAGAACGAATGAAAGGACACAAATGTTTTCAGACTAATTTTGAATTCCACTTGTAAATTTAACCAAAAGAAAAATAATAATAACAGGCTGAGAGGGGCCCCGGTCTCTGTGCTGCTTTCCTACTTATGACTATCTCTGTAAAAAAAAAAGACACACCAACAGCTTCACCACTGGGAAAGGAAGCTGAATGAGCTTAATTAAATTATTTTAATCAGGTGCTTGAATACAGCAGAGCAGAAAGCAGCAGGTCCTGCGGGCCCCTCAATGAGCGGCCCGGCTTTGCTTTAATTACCACTGTGCAATGTTCCAGGCCAGGAGTTCGCTAAAGACTTACAGACGTGGCACGTGACCGAGAGGCGGCCATCGTACGGCCTTATAAAAACAGAACAAATAATTAAGCATGCTTTGCTTAATTAGGCAGGAAACATGCTTTTTATATTTGTACTGTGGCGATGCATTTTTTCCATATTTATTCATATTTATACAGCTTCTTAACCCACACATTTACTCATTATTTACTCATTTGCATGTGACTTTTCTTACAGATATTCCATAGACAGGCATACGGACCTCGAGAGGCTGTTCCACATTGACTCAGTCAATGGTTCAATCTCCACGCTGAAATCACTGGACCGGGAAATGTCAAAATGGCATAACATTTCAGTTGTTGCTACAGAAATAAGTAAGTATATAGCATTTATAATTTCACTTGGGCTGTCCATAGCTCATGTACTAGCACAAATACCTTGTAAACGTGTGTGTGTGTGCGCAATGTAATTATGTTGTGGGGACCATTTTTGCGGTCCCCACAAAGATCTGTGAATGCAATCAAAAAAATAAACATGCCCAAAGTCTCGTATTTTGTTTGGTTACTTATAGCTAAGGTTACGGCTGGATAGGGGTTAAGGTCTTCATGTTGAGATTAAAGTTTTCCCCATAGAAATGAATGGAGAGTCCCCACAAAGATATAATTACAAACCTCTGTGTGTGTGTGTGTGCGTGTGTGTGTGTGTGAGTGCGAGTGTGCGTGTGTGTAGCTATAGATTGGCTGTTCCAAAATGTACATCTTGTCATTTTTCTCCTAAAAGGGATATTTAAATTATCCATAGCCTTTACTTCAGGCCCGATCCAACATGCTCCAGTTAGATTCAATGTCCAGGTGACCCTGTCATCAGCCTTCTATCGTCTCTGATTGGCTGTTGCGTTTTCTCACAGGTAACCCACGGCAGATAAGTCGCGTCCCCGTTTTCATTAAGGTTCTAGATGTCAATGACAACGCGCCGGAATTCGCCATGTTTTACGAGACCTTCGTATGTGAAAACGTTAAAGCCGGACAGGTAAACTTACGCTGCATCCGATCTGTCAGCTTCATTATCGATCAGTCTGATTGGACAGTGAATGAGACATGAACACAGTATAAATAGTACAAATCAACTGATAAATACTGAGGGCAAAATAATTTTAGTAATTTGTATTGTGAAAAAAGAGAAATTTTAATACATTTTACAAATAAAACATAGGGGAATATAGAATTTACCATCACTACACTAGCACAAATGTATATTATAGGTTTTGTTTGTGTGTGTGTTGGGGGCGTGGTTTTAATAAATTCAGTTTTGTCTTGTCTTCAGTTAATACAGACCATAAGTGCAGTTGACACAGATGAACCACTTATCGGACATAAGTTTGTGTTCGCTTTGAGTACAGCTAATCCAAACTTCACAATCCTCGACAATGAAGGTAAATTGCCCTGAAATAAAATATTAAATATACTTATAGTATTTTACAATAATCAAGTTTAGAAATTTGCCGACAAATACGTCAAACTATGTTGGCTTTGTAAACATTGCAAATTTGGATCTTGTTAATGATGACATCGGATCTTTTTCGTGTGACAGGGTTTACTAATGAAGTGCACCTCTCTTCTAATTGTACGGTTATTGAAATCATTTGCAGATAACACCGCCAGGATCCTGACCAGGAGAGGTGGGTTCAGCCGACGGGAGACGAGCGTCTACCTCCTGAGGATCGTCATCTCCGACAATGACTATCCCGTCCAGAGCAGCACCAACACGCTGACCGTCCGCGTGTGCGCATGCGACGGCGGCGGCAACGTGCGCACCTGCAGCTTGGAGGCGCTCCTGCTTTCGGCCGGCCTCAGTACCGGAGCCCTTGTCGCCATCCTCCTCTGCATCGTCATCCTCCTCAGTGAGTGGCCTTCCTCCCTTGTCTGCCCATGACGACGGGACGTTTGCCTGAGCGGTTTAGGTTAAGTAGCTTGTATGAGAATGTAGCTTAAAATAAAGATATTAGCATGTCTGTGATCAGAAGCTCACCCTGCTGCTTCAGATGTTCTTTAGATTGCGATAACATTCAAACCCTGCATTGCCGA
This sequence comes from Mormyrus proboscirostris, assembly GCA_026779585.1. Classification (NCBI taxonomy): domain Eukaryota; kingdom Metazoa; phylum Chordata; class Actinopteri; order Osteoglossiformes; family Mormyridae; genus Mormyrus; species Mormyrus proboscirostris. Next base: position 6,739,564 of record JAODKF010000089.1, read on the forward strand.
ATTAAAACAACAACTCGATTCATTTACCAATGCTTGTTTATGTGATTATAGCTTTAAACATTTACGCGATTTATTATTCTGGCTTTATTTTCTCGGAAGGAAAAGGAGGTCTAAAATCCCATGAGCCAAATGTCACGACTGCTAGCATGGGGTCTTTTGGAGAGGATGAGACCTCGATGAAGTGCGGTGCTGACTTTTATCCGGCAGCTGCATGGAGACTCTCGCACAGAGCTGAACGTTACTCCACAGCAGGGGTCCTCTTAGTGACAGGACATCAGAGATCGCCCAAGCTCTTATTCCACCAGGCGCGGGGGGATAAACGTCTGCAGCAGCCGCCTGAGGTGCCCTCGCGTGTCAGATCCCGACTTTGCTCAAAGGAAAATCGTTTGAATTGAAAATGCCGAAACAAGCAGGCAAACACGAAAAGCACGCGGAAATGTGCCAAGCTAATGGCACCACAAGACGTGCTGAAGGGTGAGGAGAATTTAGAGAAAAGACATACATGCGGGAAAAGCCTGGATTCTATGCATGTCATTCCATACCATCATTTTTTTTGCATAATTATGAAAATGTGGCTCTTTTCTGACTTCCCGAGTTTTGCATATTTTTCACAGGGAATTTGTTCATTTGCTGAAGTTGTCCAGGGAGAGAGTCTGGGCTGAAATGAAAATGCTCGGTACATTTTTAAATTTTCCATGAATAGCAATAAAACCATGTAGTCTTCAGGTGTGAAAGATATTGACCCCCCAACCCCCGAAGTTAGCTAATTTTGGACTGTAGTTCGAGTATGTAAATCAGGCTCGGTATGAGAATGATGACTTCCCGTCTGAGTGAAGCTGTCGGCACACAGCAGACGCGCTATCTTGCCACGTTGAAAAGGAATCTCTGAAGGCTTCTGGAAATAAGTTGTTGACACCTTTTGATCCTGAGAGAATTACGGATTCATTTATACAGCTCCGGGCCTCCAAAAAGCTACAGTCAGAGCTATCATCCAGATGAAAAAATAAAAAATTGCACAGTAGTGAATATTCTGAGGCTCGCTTGTCCCGTCACCCAAGAGCATATAGTCTTCACAAAGAATCCTCTAGGGAATCCAGCACTCTTCTACCTTAGCTGAGGTGAGCGTCATGACATCAGTAAAATGCTCTTCTCAAAGTTTCCCAAAACCGTCTGTCGGATTATCAATCTGAGAGTTTTTGTCGTGCAAGAGCCTTATTCTGTCTTAAGGCAGGACATTTCTCATACCGGTGGTGTTGGTAGAGTAGTGGTTAGATAAGCATTGGTGGATCTTCGCTATGAGCGTAGGAACAACATTGGTGTTTAGCACCACTCATTTGCATGGGGCAATGAAGGTTTTGGCGACACCTGTTGGCCATAAGCAATCACTACACAAAGGGGGGCCAGGGGTCCCAAAGTAAATGGGTCACAGAAACAACAACTCCCCCCCCCCCCCCGAGGAATTATCAAAGGCAAAGTACAGCTGGCCCAAA
>JAODKF010000089.1:6761279-6781237 GCA_026779585.1 Mormyrus proboscirostris
CCCCCCCCCCCCCCCCCCCCCCACGGGGCAGCCAGCCCAAATGTGCGCTCAAATAGCAGGGAGATGTATATACATTTATCACAAATAATTACCGAAAGCTGGGCCCAGATGACAGAAGTGTGGGAGGCGGGAATTGGACTTTTATTTGGGTTTGGAAGTTTAATAACCCTCAGGACACGACAGGGACACCGAGGACTGTCATCCTGGCTTCTGGGAAAAGGAGACCTGAAACAAGGCAATTAGAGCAGTGGGGCCCATGCAGTGGCGGGGTTGTATAGCACCACTCAAACCACGTCTGGGGCCCCTGAGGTTTGGGGGCCCTCTGTTCGTCACAGACTGTCACTAGGCTTGAGACCCCAGAAACAATAAATAATAAAGATAGAAGAGTTTTTATACTCTTTTTATAAAATAGCAGCCTGGAAACAAAGAGCTTGTCACCTGCTCTTCCCCCTCACCACACCCCCATCTTACCATGACATTTATGGACTTATTTTTGCTGAATGCAGAAGTTCTTATTCGGGTGTGGGGGCGGTAAACAGATCAGCCCAGCAGCTTGCGACCATGTTCACTGGCAGAAGAACACGTGCTGCAAACTTCACTGCGGGGAAAAGCCATCATCAGAGGCGACTGACGCGATTACCCAAGAATCCCAGCTAATGCCATCTAAGTTGATGCAAAGACTGACATTTATAATGAGGGGAAGATTGTACCAGAGGTCAATGAAGAGTGAGGAAAAAGGTGGCAGAAGAGACTAAAAGAAGGCATCACGACAGCATTCTGCGAAATCTGAAAGCAATACAAAGAAATTGGCTTCACTCAGACATAAAACTGACACCTAATTTGTGTTATCTCCCACTTCCCCGTTCGCAAGTCTAATGACACTTGAAAATGACTAGGAGCTAATTTACTGTACGTCATTTTCATATATGTGTATTTGTATTGGGCTGCAACGGATTACAAAACTCACCGTTCGGATTGTATCACGGTTATGAGTCACGGATCAGAACATTTTCCGCATCAGCAAAATAAAAGAAGAGAAACGTAACTGCTTTCCATTTTACTTACTGAAATGATCTTCAGCCTCAGGGTCATCCATCATTTCTGTCTGTCTTGTTATGTTGAGATTACGACTTATTTTCCTTGTGACCTCAATGTAGCCAAAGTTGTTTTCTCGAAATCACGAGTTATTTCCGTGAGATCAGAAAATAACAAAAGTTGTTATCTCAGGAAAACAAAACGTACAGTATAGTTACACACGCAAGCAGCGTTTGTCAAGAGAAAGAGCCAAGCAGATTCCACTGAAAATGCCAGGGCTTGGGCTGCTGAATTCATGCGTTTTTTTTTTTTTATTATTATTTCAATCCCACCGAAAATCTATAATTCCACCCATGAGCTGCACATGAGGGGGGAGTTCTGCTCCGTTTACAGAAATGCATTTCAAGCCATGAATGCATGTTGTTTGTGGATTCCTGTAGCATGGAGATTTGACAGGATGAGAGCTACCTAAGAAAAAAGCACAGCCACATTTTCAAATCATGACTATGTTTCACAACATTTGTCATTGAACATTCATCACTAAATGCACATTTTAAATAACATTATATCAACACTGCCTGTCATACACCGAGGATGTAGATGGAACAGTTAAAGCAGTGCACATTTAGTGAAATAACCACCAAGGATTCAATTTCTTCTGTGGATGTGAAGGTTTGTTTATACTGTAGCAATGGGGATTCCCCTCAGGCAGCACGGCAGCATGCTGGACTACTGCCACATGTTAATAGGGTAAATTGCTGTGTGTAGCTAATGTCTGTTGTGTTTATATTGTGGTGTATAGTAGTATATATAGAAATTAACGTTATCCGTTGTAAATATTGTGTGTGCCCACTATGTGGCGAGTAAATAGTCGGGGCAGCCAACACGGTGGGCAGCGTGTGCGTGTTGTCAGAATGAATGACATATATCAGGAAATGCCATTTTTGTGCTTTTCCACACTTGACTGTGGCTCATGATTTATCTGCGCGCCATACTGGTGTTAGAGCTCCTGGTGTCAAGGAGCTCAGCAGGAGGGTAAAACAGCTCTCGGAAATCCACCATCGCTGGAACACAGCAAACGCGAGGACGCCTCCGTGAACTGAGTGCTGTGGCTTCCCAGAGCGATCCAACGGCACTTAGCACCCCCCCCGCCTGCCTGAGTCACAGCATCGCATCCGGGAGCGTTGTGACTTGGGGGGGGGGGCAACCCATCGCAGCAACCCCCACCTCCCACCCCCCCCGAAGCTACCCCGCTATGATGGGAAAAGGCCTCGTCCTAGTCCGGTTGGCGGCAGGCTCAATGGCTGGTCTGGCATCAGGCAATATCACTAGAAGAGGCGGCTCTGTGGGCTCTCTGGAGTCATCCTTCGACGGAGCAGGGAGGTTGCAGGCCCTGATCACTGCAATGGAGAGATGTTTTGGCCAGCGACAACGAGAGAGCAGCTTATAGACTAGAAAGTCAACTCGACTATAGCCAGGGTGAGCTACTGTGGAATGTAATGGGCATTGCTGTAAGCGAGCGTATGATTAACCGGAAGCTAAACTTATACGCCTACAGTGCACAAATGACTGGGAGTCTCTTGTTCACTCATTCACTCCTTCAGGGGGGTGTTCCACAAAGCAGGATTTCTTGCTTAGCTAGATAACTTATTGGGTTTTAGGTAGTCTGACCTAAATTGACTTTAGAATCCAAGAATCAGGATCCAGTGACCCACAGCCTCTGACTTTCTGCAAAGTCAAGGAACATTCACGTTCACCACAGTCTCCAGACCCATGGGGACAGACACGGTCCTCATAGCCAGCCCTGTCAGTGCCAGCTGTCGCATTGAAGTCACCCATGACCAGAGGAGCGTCACCTCACGGGCACCCATCATCCACCAAGTGAATCTGCGAATAAAATGTCTCCTTCAATGAGATATCACTCACTGCAGTTGGAGCATATAATGAGACAACAGACAAGACACCCAGAAAGTGTATTAGCCAGAGTCTCATAAGATGCTTTTTGAAAGGAGTGACATCGGACACCATCGGCCGGAGCCGATCCTCCACAGCATCAGCTACTTCCAGAGTATGGCAGCCATCAGAGCGACCAGACTAACAGTAAGTACCCCTGCTTGGTCTGTGTACCTACAGTAAGAGAGTACCATCACTGAAAAGCGGAGTTTACAAAGCTACTCCAACTACAGGGGATGGTGGCCATCATGCCAGAGAGACGAAATATTCCACGCATCTACCTTGGATGAGCCGCCTCAGATCGGGACTTGAGTATCTCCATGCGGCAGGTGACGCCTCAGCGCCACATCAGTTCCGAACCCCAGCACACCTGAGTCATTGGCTGCCTGACGGTTTCAGCTCTTCCAGGGATGAGGCTCCTGAGGGCTTTCCCCCATCCCCTTCATGATGCATGCAGTCTCCCTATGGGAGCCACTCAAGGGGGGGAGCTGAAAAAGTGTCCTGTCTGCCATTTCAGAGCTGTGTAGAGTGCCGATCCTGATACCAAACCCTACAAGTTGGCGGACCGCTTTCAGGGCCGGTTATAGTTTAACGTCATACCCGGGACATTTCAGATCTATTTTGTGCAAGAAGGAAGTGCCACTGAATGAGTTTAACAACTCTTTTAGGCGAACTGAATCAAACTGATTCTGCCCCATCCTTAACAGTTAAAGTGAATTGTGTGATTTTTTTTGGCTAATGGAGTGTTAGCGATAATTGTATAATGGAGGCTAAAGTGTCACAACACAGCGTGGTGCAGATAGAAAAAAGGTTCAAGATAAAAATGCTTTATTAAAGAAAAACAGGACACAAAGGGATATACAGTGATCCGCCACCTATCGCAAAAGTTACGTTCCTGACAGATCAGCGATAGTTGAAAATACACAATATAGAAAGACCATAAATAAATAAACGTGCTTTTATACTGTAGTTTAAGTTCTAAAATACCCCTCCCACACGCTTTAAACACATGTACACTTACTAAAACACACTATGTAAACACATATGTGGATGTTAGGCTAAGGATATGAGCAACATAATAGTAGTAATATGTAACACATACAGTCATGGCCAAAATTATAGGCACCCCTAGATTTTTTCCAGCTAATGCACCATTTCTCCCAGGAAAGTGCCACACTAAGCATGGAGAACAGAAAGAAGAGCAGAGAATTGTCTAAGGACTTGAGAACAAAAATTCTGGAAAAATATCAACAATCTCAAGACTACAAGTCCATCTCCAGAGATCTTCATGTTCCTTTGTCCACGGTGCGCAACATGATCAAGAAGTTCACAACACGTGGCACTGTAGCTAATCTCCCTGGACGTGGACAGAAGAAAAAAATTCATAAAAGACTGAAATGAAGGATAGTCCAAATGGTGGATAAACAGCCCCAATCAACTTCTAAATAAATTCAAGCTGTTCTGCAGGCTCAGAGTGCAACAGTGTCAGCTCTAACTATCCGTCGACATCTGAACGAAATGAAACGCTATGGCAAGAGACCCAGGATGACCCCACTGCTTACAAAGAAACATAAAAAAGCCAGACTGGAGTTTGCCAAAATGTACCTGAGGAAGCCAAAATCCTTCTGGGTCCTGTGGACAGATGAGACCAAGGTAGAGCTTTTTGGTAAAGCTCATCATTGTCCTGTTTACAGAAAATGGAATGAGGCCTATGAAGAAAAGAACACAGAACCTACAGTCAAACATGGTGGAGGTTCTAAGATGTGTTGGGGATGTTTTGCTGCCTCTGGCACTGGAAGCCTTGACTGTGTACAAGGCATCATGAAATGTGAAGACTACCGAATGATTTCGGGGCGCAATGTAGGGCCCACTGTCAGAAACCTGGGTCTGCATCAGAGGTCATGAGTGTTCCAGCAGGACAATCACCCCAAACATACCTTTAAAAGCAAGAAATGGTTGAAGACAAAGCACTGGAGAGTTCTGAAGTGGCCAGCGATGAGTCCGGATCTAAATCTGATTGAACACTTATCTCAAAATTGCTGTCGGAAGAAGGCACCCTTCAAATCTGAGAGACCTTGAGCAGTTTGCAAAAGTAGAGTGGTCGAAAATTCCAATTGAAAGGTATAACAAGCTTGTTGATGGTTACAGGAAGAGACTGGTATCAGTTTTTTTTTTCCAAAGGGCGTGCAACCAAATATTAAGTTGGGGGTTTTTTGTGTTGTCCAATGCACATAAAGGAAATAAACGTATATGCCGAAACACTTGTGGAGATTTTCTAGGAGAAATGGTGCATTTTCAAAATTCCAGGGGTGCCCATAATTTTAGCCATGACTGTTTGCATATACACATCGCAGAGAAATGTGATGCATCGGGGAAAAATCTGTGATATAGTGAGGGCGTGACAGCTGAACTGCGATATAGCGGGGGATCACTGTACCACAAGTAAAGAGACCATGAGGTGTTAATAACAAACAGGGAAAAATAAACAAAGGAAAGCACAAAGCAACAGTACTAGGGAAGTGGGCTAAAACAGGGAGCAGTACTAAGAAAACAAGCAGAATTTCAAACACACATGACCACTGACTGACTGGGGAATTGAACACAGGTAGGCACTTAAATACACATATGATGAGGACTAACAAAGGGCAGGTGTGGGCCATCATAACATCAACCAATCAACAAAGACATAGAACAACACAACATAGGTGGAATAGATCACAATTAACAAGTAAAGGAGCAAGGAAACATTACCAAACTCAGGTTCACAACACTGGGAAAGGACTAGGAACAAAAGTGTACGCAGAACAGATTTGAACAAGGCTAGAGCACAGTAGACTAAAGACAAAAATAAACAGAACCAAACAAAAGGAATAAACTAATAAATCACACAACAAAAGGAGGCTGGCCAGCCTCGAAACATGACTTTAGGGGTACAGCCACTGAACCACACACTCTGTTAATTGAACTACAGCGCAGTTCAATTAAGAAGAGAATGAGGGAAGCAGGATGACCGGTAACACCTGCTGGCCAAAAAGGTATAAGACACATAGGACAGGGTTGGACAAGTAATGACCCTGATAAAAAGTCACAGTTCAAAAGTTTTAGACAATATTTCAACTGACTAAATGACAGTGTGAGCGAATGCACAATACTTAGCAAACACATGTGAATATTGCATATTTTTTTCCTTTATATATTTAGGATTATAATATGACTGTTTAGCAAACAACTTTTTAAGGGTGCTACCTGCTGGAGACCCCTGGTATAGATATGACAGACAGGATTTATAAGAAATCACCCATTAAACACTATTGACACTAAATTTTTGGGCACACATGCACAGTAATACTGTAGTTAGGGGGCCAGTTCAGGTATTTGGAAATGCCCGATAAAATGCTTGATAAAGTATTTGATAAAGCGGCCACCTACTGTGTGTACAATACTCAAAAGAACGATAGAAAAATAGCTTGCTTATGAGCAGTGCCATGCTAATAGAGACATGTCACACTTTGGAGACTCTGAAATCATTATGTGACAAATGGCACTGGACACAGGGCCTGCTACAGGGCAGCAAGGGATGGAAAACCCAGTGGATCTTGTTATAGAACAAGGAGAAATGTTGTAAATAATAATACGGCTCCTCCTGCTCCTACACGGGTAGAAAAGATGTCCACTAACACACAATAGTTTTGTGTTTTGTTTCTTTTTTATTTAATTTTTTTTTTGTTTTTTTTCCATTTGGGAAGGACACAATCAGTGGTGCTTCAGACAAGGAGGTGATCGGAAGGTGCTGTCTCTCCAAAGTTTGGAGCACTTCTTCCTCAACTTCAACTGTCCGTGTCACGCAGCACCCTTCCGGAGAGCTGTCAGCTCAACCGCGCCCGGGCTGCCCTGATTTCAAAGCTTTGAGTAAGTGGGTCAGCGCGGGGAAATGGTATTCCGTACCAATCCCGCGTTAATGAGCCCGCCATGACGGCACCCACCTGACTCCAGGAGTTAATCATCAGGTAGGGTCCACCGAAAATAATCCTTAACAAGCATATAAGTAATGAAATATTCCCAAAGAAATTGCCGAGATTCAGAATAACAGCCTCACGTCGACACTTCAGACAATACGGATGTCTGACGCTATTTATCGACATGCCTGCTTTCTCCCTGTGGTAATGCTTAGTGGGTAAATTTAGAAGCATCCGTACACCTAAGCTATCATCTCCTTATTTATTTTTTTTATTTTCTGCGGCAATAAAAAACCTTTCCAATTCGCCGCAGTTGTCCGGACTTGTGCTTGGATTCGAATTTACTTTATTGTCCACAAGCTTCTAGCAGCTAATTTGAAGGTACTTCCAGTTTTTTTTTTTTCTTTCATTCTTTTTTGCGTTTGATTTTTTTTTCTGGCTTGGCACTGTTGCCTAGCAACAAGAATCAAAGGCTCACCCCTGGAATTTTGCGGTGTGCCGCCGCGCTCCGAACTCGACAACCGGCTCTCCTTCCTCTCCACAGACGTTAGTTTAAAAGACCGTCAGGCTTGCAATGTGGAGAATGGCAGCCGTGATGTTCGGAGTTAAGGATCATGTTCATCGACGCTTGGGAGGGGGCAATGTTTTAGCTGAGGTTCGGGGACATGCGATACAATATGGAGGGGTCCTGTGGATATAGGAGAGATGGCCTTAATTAAAGCCCCCCCCCCCCCCATACCATTGCCATAAATGTAAATAAATAACTAAATTAAGAATGTTATGGAGTAACTGGAGGTTTTAGCAGGTGAAATTAAGAAGGAAATGTATTTTACAAGTTGAGTTGAACAGGTAATAGTAATAATAATTACTGTACTGTTTCACAATAGAATAAAGTGTAGGCTATAATCAGGGATGGGACTGTTGTTTCTGGAGCTTCACTCAGAAGTCATTTCGAGCCCCTTCCCACCCCCAGTGTATGTGTACGGGGAGCCCCCAAATCTCGGGGGCATTACAGAAATGTATGGTTTGCGTCACAGCAGACAGAGCCGCTGCTTGTAATTTCATTTAACTTCTGCTTGCAATATTGCACAGTTGATGTCAGTCGTGTATGGCTACATATTTACAGCTGAAGATGATACAATTGCCTTATGTGGCTTGATTATGGACCCCCCCTTTTGGCCGTCGGTCACAGGTGAGGTTAAATATGGTGCATATTGATTCATAAACACCTTGATGTGATCTATTACTTTACCACTACAATGGGAGATCTTCCTGCGTGGCTGATATCCATCATTTTATAATGAGCCGCACTTTAATCATGCTTCTCATGTGTCTGGGTGGGAAATCATTTATCACCCAGAGATAAATAAATAAATAGGCGGCCTGCCTGACGGTGGAGGAGTCAACAGGGGAGATCCTGCACGTGGAATGTGTACGGCTTACTCGCTGTACCACCCATGCAGGATCCACACTCTCGCCCAGCAGGAAATCGCATTCCCGCCAAGAATCCATTGACACTTGCGAAGGTTGCATACCCACACAACACACTCACGCACATATAGCAGAGGTGGGATTCAAGAAGGATGTTTGTTTGATTCCCGTCCTTGGCAAACCAGTCACATTGGGCCCCTGCGCAAGGTCCTTAATCCCCTAATTGGTCCAGGGACTGTAAGACCCTGCTTTCTTAAAAATGTATGTTGCCTTGTATGGAAGCATCGATTAATATAAGTAATTGTAGCCGCTTGTGTGGAAGTTGAAGCGATAACTTTAATTTTTTTTTCCATTTCTCAGTGTTTATCTCTCCATATAAATGCCACCAATGCCTCGACAAGCAGCCCTCCTTAAAAAGCCCCTTCCCTTCATCTTGTAAATTCGTCACTTTGCAAGAGTCCATCGCACACCGGACGCAAGCTTTCAGCCGAGCCAGTAAACTGTACCATCGGGTCCTCCCAGAAGGGCTCATTATCCAACGCGCCGAATATTAAACATCACCCTTGTCATTATGGACCTGCCCTCCAAAGCCATCCCCCTCGCCATTATGACAGCGGCACGTGAAGCGACGCGATATCGCAGGCGCCGTGCGGTACGGACGGCTCCCCCGTAATGCTTGAAGCGAGACCGAGGAGGAGGGTGGGTATGTCGAGTAGCATCATTGTAAAATGAAGAGATTGACGGCAAATAACAGACATACTCCATACATCAAACACAACCGTCTCTTATTTCCCGCAGTAATAACTGTCAGCTCCTGAAAGCTGGTCTTCTACTGGGCTGGGGTTAAGAAAGTAAATGCCCACTCATCTATACATCTACTCCATCCATCTATACATCTACTCCATCCATCTATACATCTACCCTTTTTATACACAGACTTTCCCATTGCCCGACTGCAAAGAAAAAAAAGGCAACATCTACTGAAGAAATACAATTCTTTGGCTGACAATACTAACAAACATTACTACCACTCACGCTAATAGCATTTCTATGAAATCTAATACTACGATGATGTTCATTTTTTGATGATATGAAAAACAAATGATTTTTTTTTTTTTTAAAAAAAGCTGCTTTGCCCATGATTACCCAACGCAATAGCATATAGAGTGTAATGAAAACAAGATAAAATAGATATTTATTTTTATATTTTTAAGTTTTTTTTTCCCTTTGGAAATCTATACATCCGTCCATCTACCCTCCAACCATTTATCCTGGACAGAGTTGTCAGTGAGAATAGATTTTGTTTGTCTAAAGAAATAATGAATGAAAAGTAATTGATCCGATAATGTAATAGACCATGAAATGGATTGCACTGATCTGAAGAGTGAGGGCGAGATTCTGGTGGCAGGTGTAAGTCGGATTTGTCGGACGTGGGCAGTAGTCCCCCGAAGCGCGTCATACAGTTTGCACACGACGCACTGCGAGGATGCAGTGTACTGTGCAATCTCTGGCCTTAAGCCGCAGACAGCAGCGTAACACCATTATTAAGATACCGCACAACAGTGTGGGAGAGAGCTGGATATTGGGGCAGACACAACTGAATCATTTAAATGTAGAGGTCTGTTTCTTGGGCGATGAATGGATCTACTGTAGATTATTATGTGTACTGGGGGGGGTACACGTCCCCCCCGTCACCTCCCGGTTCCTGTGCCCCTGATACCATGCCATTCGCATTCGTAAACTTTCCAAGCTTTTGTGATTTTGCCCCCCGGTGTTAGAATGAGATGTAGTAGGAAAAAGAAACCACTGCGGCGAAAGTCCAGTGTGAATCCAGTGAACAGAATAGTAGCCTTGGTAATCAGTAACAGCAACAGTACCACTGTAAACAAAATAAGATGCGAGATTCGCTTCCTCCTGACATGAGTAATATTTTTTTGTAATGAGTAGTATACAAAGATATTTTTAACACTTTGGTTAAGCAGGATTTTATCATTGATGCTTCTTAGATGTTTAGGGTGGTTTTCTTTCACTGAGGTACTTTTTCTTTTAGGGCCAAGTCAGAAGCTACAGGACTCTTTGCTGGTTAATTATTACCTCAAATACAAATCAAACATTTTTTATGCATATATAAAAATATGAGGCCGTGTATTATTGTGACCAGAGCTTGATTAGCACAAGCGAGCCCGAATCTGTCACACCTCATAACGGCTTTTGACAGAGGTCTATACATATCCATACAGTTTTAATGAAATCACCAGTCATGCAAAATCTACACCTGATGAAAGCTATGAGATTTTCTTTTATTATTATTAATTTTCACAATAACTCCAAGACAACTCCAAGTCATTTTGTAGTAAAATAGATTCGGATTATTAATGCTGTGTTTCTACTGGGACTCGTGCATCATCATGCCTTAAGCTCTTAGGCAGAAAAAAAGATGAAAAGGGAAAATTGTTTTATGAAGCAATTATGGCACCCTGTGGCAGAAAGTCCCTTTGTGATAATCTGTTCTGTTTCATTAAATGGGCATTAAGGCCAAAGATGGCAAGCCCCGGCCTCTTTGACGAGTGGTCATTATAGTCAGTGATTGATATGCATTGTTTTCTTATGCATGGCTTCTCTGTTTTGCCATCTGCTCATTTTGGGCTGACACGTTGATGTACGATGGGTAATGCTCTGGGTTATTATTCCATTTTGTGGCCGGTCCCCGTTTTCCTGGTCCTTTCCTCCTGACCATCGCTGCGCTTATGCCAATTTCACACCGGGCGATGGGACACCTTTGGACAGTTGTGACATGTCACAGGACGTTCTTCGATGCCGCTGAGGTGACAATTCATGGGGTTTTGGAAACTTTATAGTCATTGTCATCATCATCATCATTATTATCACCGCAGCTACAGCTGCGTCTCTGCTGTACAATGAGGGAAGAAAGAACCACCCTAACCTCTAAACCTAATCCATAACCCTTACCCCTAAGTCTAACCCTAAACCCTAGCCTCTAAGCCTAATCCATAACCTTACCCCTAACTCTAACCCTAAACCCTAGCCTCTAAGACTAATCCATAACCTTTACCCCTAACTCTAACCCTAAACCCAATCCATAACCCTTACCCCTAACTCTAACTCTAAAACCTCACATCTAAGCCTAAACTTTCATCTCTAACCCTAAATCTTTACAATCTTTGCATAAATTTATTGGTGTATAATGTGGCTTTTGGCAGAATAATTTATAGGCTTGTCAGAGCATTAGCAGATTACTCTGCCTCTAGAATGTGCCGGATTTGCATTTCATATTTTGGTTAAAATGAAATTATTGGGTTTTATGATTACTCTTCACAGTTGTGAACAGGAGAATAATGGTCATGTAAATAATAAATGTTTCATGATTAAAAAGAAATACCTAAAATGTGAACTAATTTGAAAGAAATTTGGAAAAATATTTGTGTTTGGAGTGTGATTTCAGCACTTATTTATTAAATGTGGAAAATCCGTTTTTTCTTCTTATTATAATTTTTATTAATGTATTACTGATAAAAAAAAAAAAGATGCCATTCCAGTGTTTTAATGCACGGCAAAGCTACAAAGAAGCCTGGTTAAAATAACTATTGAACTAACCATACACACACCTAGCTACGCCAGTCATCCCAGTAATCAACCCACGATAGAGCTTTGATGCTGTGGTTTGGGTTCTGTACTAAAAAAAGGAAAGTCTGCACTTTGGGGTAGCACTAATTGGAGCGTGTCCCACTGAAATGATGAGTGAGGGCTGCCCTGATAGCGGGCGACTTGGCAGCATGGCGAGCAGCCGCTTAATCAGGTCACATGGCCATCAGAGACGCGCATGGGGTGAATCCCGACTCGGATGAGCACCAACAGCTATGATATGCAACTCACTGGAGCGGGTTGTTCCCCCACTTTTCAGAGCTTTATTATTTTAAGATGACCCTTTTCAATCTTACATTCAAATGTTTTTCTAAGCTACTGAGGGAGTTCCGTTTACTTTGATGTTGATGTCAATTGTTAAAGAGTTCTAGTCAAAAAGGATTGGTGTTCATCTGTTTTTCTTTTTATTTATTGGGTGTGATAGTGTAAAGCTGAGGTAAACATATAAGAAACACCCATTCCTATTTTAATCTAAGCATCCATCATCCAAAAACACAACATCCCATAAAGCACAAGGCAAGGGACATCCTGGATCATGGACCGTCATTTATGTGTGAAGTTTCCGACTTTCATTTTTGGTGTATTGCTCTTTTCAGAATGATTTCGATCCTTTTCACTGTCTTCAGGGCGCAGACACCATGTGATACGTATGCTGAGGCACGGCGATACCCTGTCTTTAGACGAACCTTTGTAAAACAGGCTTTTTTCCAGCGTTTAAAACCCACACATGCAGATGCGTGTAGAAGACATTTGACGATGACAGGTGGAGACCACAGCCTTGACAGGTGTTGATGGCATGTGTAAATATACCTGTGAAGTAATTCGCTCCTGTCCTATGTGTGTCTCTTTACTGAGATGTTTCCGCATAAGAAAAAAAAATGTAATAACCAAGGGTAACACTGAGTAGCAGAAAAACATTAAAATATTCAGCACTCACTTATCTTCTGGAGATAATAGAACTTCAGCAAACTTAGGTAATTTTTTTTTTCATTCTGTCTAAATTACTCATACCGCATCATGCTAAACATCACTCCATAGACCAGCGTAAGTAGAAATTGTTATCTGGAGACTCATCTACATTCCTTCAACGTCGTTAAACTTGTGATGTCAGTGCTGATACCTTCACATACATGCTAACAACGTGGAAAGGATCTGAATACTTTCAGTGGAGCATTCTCTTACCCCACCACCTTTAAACAGTGTCCTGGGTCTGCATCATGCATCGGCGTGCTTGGAGCCGCTCTCTCTAAGCTTTGCGTTTACAGCGACCCAGTATCAAATAAGCACATATGAAAAAATGAACGGGTTTGCACAAGCTTTTGAGTTACTCCCAGGAATAACTTTATCCAATATATGCCTTCTGCTTTTTTTACATTTACAACATAAACCATATTGTCTTTTTTTTAACACATCAACTTGAAACACAGTGTTTTTCAGTAGTTCTGGAAAGGGACATGGGCTCTGTATATGAAATATAACTTATAGATCAAACACATTCCAAGAACTAATTTAGACCCATGTACGTACATGCGTATAAAATGTCTGAATTTTTTGCCCAACATTTTTCATTTAGTTTTCAGTCATATATCTGCACACCGATGAATATCCCTCTATATGATGCTTTCATATGTTCTGGACGGTTAAAGTGATATGTGGCTGTGTGTTTACCCCTGATGATCATGGTCGTGATTTGGAGATGGCTGTGCCACCATTCAGGCATGAGCAAGTGAGTAGGTGAAGGAGTTGGTGAATGAGTGAGTGGGCAAGTAAGCGAGTGAATAAGTGGTGAGTGAGTAGATGAGTGAAGGGATTGTATCTGATCTTTAGCCATCTATTCTCACCACATACTCTTTTTAATATCAAGTTCAAAACAGAAACACTTCACACCTTTGGTTCATAAATGTTTACATCGATGTTATAGCATTCTCTATTCTCTTTATATCTTTCCTATGTGACAGTTTGATGTTTTCATTGCTGTTTGTGCATAACCCATATTACAATGGTTAAGCCTTCGAATTGTGTGTGCAAAGAGTTACTAAAAAAGTCATGAACATGGGAAGATTTATTCATACATGCCTCACCTGCAGCCATTGGTCCTGTCTAAGAACAAGCAGCCGACATGCAGTGGAAAATACGAGTGGCCCTTTTAACGATGGATGGCTGTCAGCCACCGGCACATAATGGACATTTTAACGTCACATTTCCCATTTCCTCTCGGAAGGCGAACGAGCGCGTGGCTTGAAGCTGTCATGCCCGGATCCGACGGGGGCGGGCGGCCGCTAAACGAAGCAACTTAGAACAACCGCCATGAGGAGTAATATATAGGTTCCTGAAATAGGTCAGGCTCTGACAAGGACTTTATATGTCAACAAAGAATGACAGATTTGACACACATCGGCCTTTATATATGTCAAAAGAAGAAGCCTTTGAATGGAAATTCATAAATATGATTTCTGTCTTCAGCAGCCCTTTCCTTATTAGTCTAAACCCAGGAACCCTCCTATCACTCTCTACTAGCACACACACACACCTATGGACGCACACACACACTTCCTATGTTCTGATCATTGTGGGGACTCTCCATTCATTTCTATGGGCATAACCCTAATCCTAACTAAGTTAACGCTAACCCTTACCCAGCTTTAACCTTTACCATAAGTAACCAAACAAAATACAGTAGAACCTTGGAACTCGAACCCTTCTTAACTCGGACATCAAATGGGAATGTTTCATGACTTGTACATCAACCGAAATCTTAGAACTCGACCGTTCATGCTAAATGGGTATGGGTTGAGCTCTACTAATTCGGACCTCGAACGGATTGGTGGAGAAAAACCTAGTCGCAATTTGACCGAAAACTTCAACAAAACAAAACAGACCTACAGTACTGCAATGCTTATGCCTAAGAATCGCTCTCACAGTCCCTCTCGACTGAGTTTGACTTGCTTGTTCCTGTGTTCAGTGTAAAATTTTGTGCTTTTTCTGCAGTACATTTAGGGATACAGTAATCATGGCCCCTTAGTGATAGCAGCAAACTAAAGAGGAAAGTGGTGAGATGTGGGGTTCACATGTGTCTGTTCTCGCTTCAGAGTATGGGATTGTCATTATTTTCATGCTTATTGCTTTTGTGTGTGTGCTTTTCCATGTGTGCATTAGTTTTATATTTATTGCTAATGCTTTTTATCATTAGTTAGTAGGTAGATAAGTTTAAATAGGCTATCATTTGGGGGTCTGGAACGGATTTAATTCATTTGCATAATTTCTTATGGGGAAAATGGGATTTGATGCCCACAATATGATAAACACACCCTGCTACACACGCACACGCTTTCAGGCTGTATCCACCTCAGCATCTCTGGAGAAGTTGTCCTAGAAAGCGCCAGATTCCCGAGTGGCCCCGTCTCTCTGATTAAAGACTCCCAAAGACATCCCACGAAACCCAGCACTGATCAGGTGGTTGGGGCTGCAGGGGGGCATGCGGCTGCTTTGGACACCATCCACTGGCCGTTCGGCTTGAAATGTGCCTAGGGGTGTGTGAACGATGCGAGCAGCTGACCGGCTAGCCGGACAACACCCGCTCCTGACTGGTCCTGAGCCTCGGGGAGACTTTAGTCCGCATTGTGGCTTCTCCTCCCCTCCTCCTTTAATGTCTCCATGCAGGAGCACACACTTTTTCTGGGAGGGAGGGGTAGAAAGAGGAGACAGGGAGGTAAAACAGAAGCAATAGAGAGGGAGAGAGAGAGAGAGACGGAGAAGAGAGAGGGAGAAACAAGCAGGCATGATAGTCTGCGTTACCAAGTCTGAGGTTCAGTCCTGGGATACTTTCACTGCCTCCAACCTTGACGGCCTGGATTAAACTGGGAGCGATTCCACAGAGGGAATCAAAAGACGGTAAGAGTCTCTTTATGTGGGTCCGTCCGTGTAGAACCGTGTAAGATTACTGGGACAGCAGAGTAAAATGAGTTAGTGACAGAGCGGGAGAGCGTGCTTCATTACATCATCGTTACGAGCTGGGCTCTGTGCTGCAGACTGGAAAGTCACAGGGAAATCAGTCACAAAGGTACAAAAAGCTGACAGGTTTGGGTCACTTCTCCGCTTTTTTTTTTTTTTTCTTTTTTCACCTAAGACTTAAATCTACAGCAAGATTGTATACAATGTATGTCAAGTTTCACATTCAGGTTTCAAGTTTTATTTATCAAACATACTATACATGCATTGAGCGAAGTGCCTGTATTTATATAAAATGAAATATCTTAAAATCAAGTTTCTGAAAGAAATGAGAATTAATATTGCTTAAATATGTAATGTTAACCATAACAGGCTTTAAGTGTCCATGTAATCTATGGGATGGGTGAAATGTGTACTGAACGCATGCAGACCTTTTCTGTACTGACTACCTGTAACAAAGTAAGTAAGAATGGCAAGCATTTCATGTGGCTTCAAGCTGTCTTTAAGCACAGCAATGAAATTAAACTTGGGGCTTTGAAAAGACCTCGGGATAATTGTGCCCCTTGGATGCTGTGCTGGGGGTTTAACTCAGCTTTGGCATTAAAGTGGACTGCGGCTTTGAAGCCCCCTCAATAAGCCTCAGGTCATTATATTAGCCGTATCGATAAGGGTTTGTGTCCTGAGATGCTCCTGTTGCTTCTAAAAACCATCCATTTGCTCTATTAGAACACTGTAATAACAAGCCAATACTCATTACGCTAGTTACCTACCGTGTTATTACTTAGTCATAATTAATAGCCTTATTGGTGTAATGCTGTTTCATCTGCTCATTTATATGGCGCATTGATTTATCTTGGGATATGGCGCTCATAGTTAGGGAATATTATAAATGAGCAATTTTTTTTCTTAATGATTTTGAAGTCCACCCCAGAGAGTTCGGATGGGTCCTGTTAATTTTACAAGGTCTGTAACCAGTATTTCTGATAGTACTCTCATAAGGAACAGTGATTTCTTATGGATCATTCGGCTGAATTTTGCTAAATTTCTTTAAGCCCCATTTCCTATAGAATGCTGATAATAAATGGTGAATCTCCCCCAATGGTGTATGCTCAATTTCCCAAGTATCCTTTGTACAGGAAATGGTGTGATCTCTTATGGTGGAAAGGCTGAACACAGGTGCCAAATATTTAAATGGGTTTGTTTGGAACCTCCACAGATAAACCACATGAATCTGAAAATCATTATATGCCGTGGAACGCCTGGCGCCCGCTTCCAAGGCTAATCGCTTCAAAGCATATCGACTTTATACAGTTTCCAGCCTAAAGCCTTTGATTCGACTTTGCGCCCCCTCATCAGAATTCCATCGCCATACCTGACTCCAACACCGACGTTCACATTATTCCACACAATATATTCTGCTTTCTGAAGACATTGTCTTTTGTTTCTTATCTGTGTGGATGCAGTCCAAATCCAGCACTGCCATCGCTCCATGTCAAAACAAAGCCATCGCGATTAATGCCGATAAACGTCCTCATGTTCACTTTATGCATTGTTTTTTATTTACTGTACTCGACCCGTGAACACTCAACGCATCACAGGTCAGCTTTCGCAGACCCGTTCCAACTTCACGCATGAATTCGTAGACGAACAACCTGTGTGGAACGCCCTGGTGGTTTACGAATGGTCCACGTTCAAATAAATCACGTCACAATTTTCCGAAAGCTTACGGTCCTGCATCCTCGGGCGTTTCATCGCCGGGTGAAAAACTGCTCATCATTGGCAAACTTCCTGTTACAGACTTCCTATTTATCATTTTCTTTCTCTTCATGGTGGATATGAGCCCTTCATGGTTGGGATTAACATTAACGTAAGCTATCAAGTAGAGTCAGAAAATCATAGCTAGCTGTTCAGAAGAACATGCTGCCTCAGCATCTTCAGAATAAGCAATGCGCCTCTTTAATATTTAGCGTAGCGACTGTTTGTGGCCAACAGGGCCTCATGCAAATGTGAGGTTCAATTAATGGTTCTAGTGAACCCAGAGTACTAAGGATCTGTGTGCTGGTGCTGATTGACATACGCTCTCTTTGGTCCATCGCTTTGAATCTTCTTATATCAAAGCATCCTGGCCAGAAACTCCAGGCCAGCCTTTCTTGATTATTTTAATTAATGAGGAGGTTCTGAGAGCCCTCCATTGCACGGACCCTCTGATCTCCCCCTGCGCGCGAGTAATTTATCCCGCCATGTGCCGAGTCACCGTGCTCAGAACCTGCCTTACAATCCCCTCATGAAAATGCAGGAGCACAATCCTGGTGATTTTCATTTGATTTAGCTCAAGTAGTGCATGGAAATGTGAAACTGTGAAACAAACCAGTTTCTAAACAAGCAGGCACGTTCATTAGAGGCCGGGGGGCGGGGGGGTGAAAAAAAATCAAAATTTCCAATAGTGCGGAAAAGTTGTCACTGAACCACTTTATTAAACGTGCAAAATATCTTTAAAATAGGTTAATATTTTCAGGTTCCGCAATGCGAACGACAATCGGACCTGTGCATGATTCATTACATGCAGAATTGCAAATAGAATGTGTCTTTTCCAATATTCACTGTACAACTTTTGGTATCTTCCTCCACACTCTACAAAAGGACTCATCGTTCATCATGCCTCTCAGCCTGACTGTGGTCTGACTTTATTATATCATATCGACTTGGGCCTATAACTTTGCCCGCCAAGTCCCTGCGTGTTTACATGTCAAGTGCACAAATTTTAAACAAGCTAGAAGTCAACAAGACCAGACAGAATGCCATAAAAAAATCATCCAGTAAAATAGTTGGGAAACTTTGAAACGGTGTCTTACTTTAGGAGCCTTCCAGATTTCCAAACTTTTAAAATGTGCAGCATATAACACGGTGCACAGTTCTGGGAAAGAAAGGAGGAAAAGTCATGGATTATTCAACAATGCTCATGACTAGTAAAACGTCGGTGAGATGGAACCACGTCGGAAAAAAAAGGAACTTTGCGGTATCGCCTATTTGTAGTCTGAACCAAATGGTGACTGATGAGTGAGAAAGTGAGCTCCTCTCTGCCCTATCCCAGTGTAGGTTTCAGAGTCGTGGAGAGGTATCGTCCACACGCTCCTATTGGACAGTCTCAAAATCCATCATGTACGACATTTCGGTACTAACAATAATCCCCATGGATTCTAGATGACCAGTCCAGTGAAATACTTATAATTAAAACATCATTTGCATCCAAAAAACCCAACTCATCAGTGCAAATTACTTTCAGTTCAATTATTTGTTCTTTGTTGTTCAGTTTTTCTCAGTGTTTTCCCAAATTCTGGTTGACCTGAGACTGCTCTGGAAATATGGAAGGAATGTATGGAAGGAACCTGAGAAGTAGAACTGGATAGAAGATGGATGGAGGTTTGCTTGTGTATCTGTGAGAAGATGGAAGAGCAAAGAACCTCCTCCACACTTGTTATATGTTGACGACATTTCAGTGAGTCTCCACGCAAGCTGTTACTCACTCTGATTGAGACAACCACGCCTCTACTGCATCCAGAGTAGAGGTGAGTCACCATGAAGCATCAAGGAACAGGTGTCTCTTATGTTCACAGAGCTCTGACTCTATCACCTTGACTCTATTACTTTGACTCTGTCACCTATAAGAATCATCAAAACGAGAGATAATAGAAGTGGCAGAGCTTCAAGAAATTAGTTTAACTGAGTCCCTTTTCCATTAAACCTGGCACCAAAGTTGATGGCAGAAGCTTCAGCTTTGTAACCCCAACACAAAGTAACAGAAGCAGCGCTTATCTTGAGAGTAAAATGAGTCTCTAGCCGCTGTTTAGCTCTCCTGCCCATTCTTTCTGATAACTGCTGAGAATGGCACATTTAGGGGCTTACTCACAAGAGTAAACAGGATTGACATATCAGGACTTGAGGACTCTCACCCCCCCCCCCCCCCCCCCCCCC
>JAODKF010000089.1:6804313-6815169 GCA_026779585.1 Mormyrus proboscirostris
GTATGCTGGTTGGCGTGCCACGAGGGGATTCCATTGTTTTGCTGGGGGACTTCAACGCTCACGTGGGCAATGACAGTATGACCTGGAGGGGGGTGATTGGGAGGAAAGGCCTCCCTGATCTGAACCTGAGTGGTGTTCTGTTATTGGACTTCAATGCAATGCATAGTTTGTCCATGACGGACACCATGTTCGAGCATAAGGGTGTCCATAAGTGGCCAGGGCTACAGGCCGATGATCGATTTCATAATCGTATCATCTGATCTACGGCCTTTTGTCTTAGACACTTGGGTAAAGAGAGGGGCAGAGCTGTCAAATGATCACCAGAGTTGGATCAGGTGGCAGGGGAGGAAGCCGGTCAGACCGGATAGGGCCAAGCGCATAGTGAGGGTCTGCTGGGAACCTCCGGCATAATTCCACCTGCATACTGGAGGAGGTTGGAGACATTGAGTCTGAATGGACACTGTTCTGGACCTCCATTGTGGAAGCGGCCGGACGGAGCTGCGGCTGCAGGGTCGTCGTGCCAGTCGTGGCGGTAACCCCGTACCCGATGGTGGACACTAGAGGTGAGGGGGGCTGTCAAGCTGAAGAAGGAGGCCTACCAGGAATTATTAGGGGTCTCTGGAGGCAGCAGACGGGTACCGGTAAGTCAGACGGACCACGTATTTAAGGGGACCGGAGGGTGTGTTCCAAGTATAGGGGGATCACACTTCTCAGTCTATTCCGCGGGACTGGAGAGAAGGGTGAGATCAATAGTCGAATCTTGGATTCAGTAGGAACAATGCAGTTTTCGTCCTGGCTGTGGAACACTGGACCAGCTTTATACCCTTGCAAGGGTACTAGAGGGGCCTGGGAGTTTGCCTATCCAGTCTACATGTGTTTTGTGGATTTGGAAAAGGCTTACGACCGGGTTCCCCGAGGTGCTCTGTGGGGGGTGCTTCGGGAGTATGGGGTTCGGGGTCCACTGTTGTGGGCGATTCGGTCCCTGTATGAACGGAGCAGAAGCTTGGTCCGCATTGCCGGTAATAAGTCGAACGTGTTCCCAGTGCGGGTTGGGCTCCGCCAGGGCTGCCCTTTGTCATCGATCCTGTTCATAATATTTATGGACAGGTTTTCTAGGCGCAGCCAGGGTGCTGAGGGTGTCCAGTTTGCTGGCCTCAGGATTGCCTCACTGCTATTTGCAGACGATGTCGTCCTGTTGGCTTCATCTGCTGGGGATCTCCAGCGCGCTCTGGGCCGGTTCACAGCCGAGTGTGAAGCAGCGGGGATGAGGATTAGCACCTCCAAGTCCGAAACCATGGTTCTCAGTTGGAAATGGGTGGATTGCCCTCTTCAGGTCAATGAAGACATACTGCCTCAAGTGGAGGAGTTCAGGTATCTCGGGGTCTTGTTCACGAGTAAGGGTAGGCGAGATCGGGAGCTGGATAGACGAATCGGAGCGGCGTCTACAGTTTTGCAGGCGCTTAACCGGTTCGTCGTGGCTAAGAAAGAACTGAGCCGAAAAGCAAAGCTCCCTATCTATTGGTCCATCTTCGTTCCTACCCTCATCTATGGTCATGAGCTATGGGTAATGACCGAAAGAATGAGATTGTGAATACAGGCAGCCCAAATGAGGTTTCTCCGCAGGGTGTCTGGGCTCTCCCTTGGGGATAGGGTGAGAAGTTCCGATATCCGGGAGGGCCTCAGAGTAGAACCGCTGCTTCTTCATGTTGAGGTGGTTTGGACACCTGGTGCGGATGACTCCTGGGCGGCTACCCGGACAGGTTTTCCGTGCATGTCCTACAGGGAGGAGGCCGCGGGGCAGACCCAGGACTCGCTGGAGGGATTATATCTCTCGGCTGGCCTGGGAACGCCTTGGCGTCCTTCCCGAGGAACTGGTAGAGTTAGCTGGGGAGAGGGAGGTCTGGGTATCCCTCCTGAAACTGCTACCCCCGCGACCCGAGCCCCAGATAAGCAGCAGATAATGGATGGATGGATGGTTTTTAAATATTTTCACCAGGGCAGGTACAATGCCTCTCTGGGGAAAAGCGGAAACACGGGAGACAATGATCGTAAACAATGCCGTCTGAAGAAAAGAGGGGAAAGCGGCAGCTGTCATTGTGTCACACAGGATTCACACCTGAAACTTTACACTTGTTGTAGCAGCTATCGTTCTTTTGCAACGCAGAGACTTTGTAGAGGTGTAAGGAATAAAGTGCAGCTTGCAGAACATGCCTACGATGTTGCCGGCATTAGTATTCAGAAAGAAAAATTTTAACGCACCCACCACTTTTTATGTTACTTAAACTTTCATAAAACCTTCCTATTAATTCAGGCTTGTCAGCGACATGGGTGATTTAAAGTCGCCCTGTAAAGGAAACAGAGTCTCATTATTTTCTGGGAAACTGCCTGCTTTTGTTCATATTGAATATAAATTAAATCAGAGACTGAGCAATTTGAAGAGAGACAGTCGCAAAACATCAAAGTCCGGTGCTTTGCTGTGGGTATTGTAATTATCCAAGTGTCAGTCATACTGGATAACCTGAAATGCAGTCCTGCACCTGATGAGAGATGTCTACCTCTATTCCCACGCAGTTTTGAATGCGTGGGCAGTGGTGGCTTAATAGTTAGGGAAGTGCACTTGCAATTAAAAGATTGCAGGTTCGGATCCCTGCCCAGCAAGGTACTGCCCCCAAGCACTGCTTCCCGGGTGCTGAATTAGCTGCCCCCTGCTGTGTCGCAATGGTACATACAATATAGGTTAAATGTGGGGGAGACGTTTTGTTGCTGTTCACTGTGTGCTGTCGTGTGTCCACTGATCACTAAATTCTAAATGCATCAGTCGATAGCTAAACACACTCCCTGATGATCTACCTGTAAGAGTATGACCCTCATTTCAGCCCGCTACTCAGAATCACTCCTTAACTGCAGTTAAATGTCAGACTCGTGGTTCCTGTATTCCCTTAATTAACGCTTCAACTGTCAGTCATACGTCAGACAGGAATTCTTATTAATAGGTTGACATGTTGTTGTTTTATTTTTGCTTAATTAATCCGTTTTTTAAGTTGACCTTTCACACGAGTAATGTAAAGGATAGCTTGTGCGTAATGTTAATTTATTATCGATTAGAGTGGCGTCAGAGGCTGGTTTTTTGTTTCTGGGGCACCAATTGAAGTTACTTTGGGTCCCCTAGCCCACCCGAGTGTAGTGACTGTTTGTGGGCAGCAGGGGGCCCAAACCTTTGCTGTCCTACACAAATGTGTGGTTTGAGTGGTGGTAAACAGTACCGCGGAGTCACAAGAAATAAAAAATATTGAGATCCATGTTGAGTTGTTACTGAATGAAATAGCAGAGCCCATTTTAAACGATGGCTTGATTTCTCTCCCATCTCGGACACCAGTGACATCCTCAGCAGCGTCCTGGTTGATAGCTTGCACGCCTATAATGCATTCTGGATCTGTTTTCAGATATTCCATGGACTGTATGGAGGACACAAATTGCTCTTTTGAAATAGACCCAGTGAAGGGAACTATTTCCACCACGAAAGCCTTGGACAGAGAACAGACCACAGAGTATAACATCTCCATAGTGGCAACTAAAGTTAGTAAGTATGAAGGCAAATATGCTATCGAACCTCGCAATTCCTTACCTGTAGCTGTAATCTTTTCTCGGCAGTTATCTAGCTTCACAGTGTTTCTCAACCTCGTCCTCAGGGGAAAACTTGGACTGTCTGGGGGTTCTTTAGGACCAGATTGAGAAACACTGTTCTACACACAGCTTTCTTGTCGTGTTGTAGCACCATCTAGTGGAGAAGTATATTTTTGCAAATGTTCTAACATCTGACAGGATATATATACCTGGGGCGGCAACCCTGATCCTGGAGTGCTTGTATTCAGCAGGCTTTATATCCTGCCTGATGAGTTACTATCTGCCTGAGATAAGGAGATATTCATCAGAGACCAGGTAGGATGGAAAACCTGCCGGATACTGGCACTCCAAGATCAGGGTTTGTTCTTTTCAACAAATGAGAAGCTGTAACCTGTCTGACAATCACTTGCCATGCCTAACAGAATTTTAGGGGATTAACTACATATTTCATGTAGCTGTGATTGTATGCAAGACAGTGGCTTGTATTTATTTGTGCTCACCATGGCTTTTCTTTGAGAATACAGTCAGTCCTGCCACACTGCATGATGTCACACCATGAATCTGTATTTCAACGCGACTGATATATTAGTACCGAAGTCCAATACAACACAGAGTCACATTTGTATTTGCACAATTTTCATTTGGAGAGAAAAGTTGTCATGATCGGGCGGGCGAGCAAGCGGGCAAGCAGGCGAATCCAGCCATGAGTACAGGTAAGACGGGGTTTATTGTAAAGAACAGGGCAGACATCCACGAACATCAGCAACAATACAATGACCGATCTGACATACTGGGGAAAGACGCGGACTAAGTACACAGGCTAAGCAGGGATTAACAGGACACAGGTGATCACAATCGGGGCAGGAACACAAGGTAACGAGGTGGGCGTGGCACACAGGAGGATCAGTCAGGGCTGATCATGACAAAAGTCTTAATAACTTGATTTTTACTAGTAAAAAAAAAAATCATTCTAACTCATAAAAAATTGTGTTTTACTAGTAAGAATTTGAATCTTAGATATCTGCAATTGTTTTACTAGTAAGAATTATAATAATAATAAAAATTGTAAATAATAATAAATTGTGTTATGGATATGTATACCTCATTTTTAATAGTTTTATATATTGTCTCTGATTTTGAAGTTATACTGTAGATATCTACATCTTGACTTTGACTAGCCAAAAATCCAGATCCACATATTCATTACTCTAGTAATGAATAGTTTTTACTGGTAAGAATGTAATTACAGATATCAGCAGTTATGTTTTAGCCATCTGCAATAACACATATCTTGAATGAGAATTTCTACTAGTAAATACAGTATGTAAATACAGATATCTGCACTGACATTTATACTAGCAAGTACTGAATTATGGATAAGTGGACCTCAAATTTTTTAAAGAGTTATAGACATCTTTCAACTGAATTCTTATTAGTAAAAATACTATTCTTGCTAATAAAAAATCATGGTTCGTAAATTGAAGATATCTGGAATTCGTAGTCTAGGCAAAAATAAACTCTTGATATCTGGAATTCATAGTCTAACTACTAAAAACTGATTTTTTTATTAGTTAGAGTGTTATTTCTACTAGTAGAAATCAAGGTATCAGGACTAAGCCTTAAAAACAATTTGGCTTACCATACTACACGAAATACAACGCAATATGGTCTTAACGAGAAACACTACTTGCACACAAATTAATATATATAAATGCAGTAATGTTTGATTCATTTACATTTGTTTTTCATAAACTGTATACATGGTGCCTTCACTGCCCCTCCACATACCATAATCTGTTGTATTTGTACTGTGTGCATGCCCAGCTGCATGTTAGCTGTGGCTCACTACTCTCGGCTATGATGTTCAAAGCATGTCCCAAAGTAGACCAGGAGCACCATCTAGTGGGGTCAGAAAATACAGCAATTGGTTCATCAAGTGTTGTTTTGGCCTTCATTACTCCCAACTCTCAGTAATTGGCAAGTTAGCAAGTTTAGCACATTTGGTTGAATCAGGTACTAGGCAATTCTTGTAAGACTCATAAGACCCATAGGAGAGGTTTATGATAAAATTTACGTAACTTCTTCACCACTCCCCACTAGTCAGTATTATGCAAAGTTCTTCATATGGCTGAATGGGACACCTTCACTCCTTTCATGGTGATTGTTGGCCTGTCATTTTACAAAATTATATTAGGATTTTTTTTTTCCAAAATGTGAGAAAATGTGTTTTATAATGTAATTAAAATGTAAGTAATTTATTAATGACTTCTTTCAAAGTTATTTGCGTCATAATTTAATCTCAAAAAAGTGGAGGTATCTACTTGGATGCACCAGGTGCCTCTTGTCATTTGACATGGGATGAAACACTCACAGGCTGGCATTTGGACGAAACAAAAGGGATGTTTATAAAAAATAAAATAATAATAAAAAAAAAATTAATTAAATTAAAAAAACAATGACTGGAAATAACCAAGATGGCATGGGATCAAATCTGGGAGGAGTAAAACAAGGGAGGGCACAGGCAACATGAGGGTTCATGTTAGTTACTGGACTAGCGATTACGTGACAAACAGGTTCTTAAATATAAAGACTAACAATGGGCAACATGCATCAGGTGTGGCCCTAGGAGGACCACATGAGGGAGGAGACAGGAGGGTCAGGCAGACGTGGAGGCAGGACATGAAACCTCTGGCCTGTACAGTATGATCCATTTAAGGATATTTACACTGAGCTGGAGTGAGATCGATTTTAATCTTTTCCAGTCAAACCAGTCAGATAAAAAATGAAAAAGAATATAGGAATCGCTGCCAGAGTTTAAAATATTCTGGCTATTCATTAATTTGTTGATTTACTTTCAGTTCTTAAAGGGACGTTTCATTTCTGCCTTCCCTCAAACAGCTCGATATGCACAATGATGTCTGACGATGTTTGTATCCATTCTGCAGGGAATCTGGACCTTTCCATACAAACCACGGTCACCATCCATGTGCTGGATGTTAATGAGTTTGCTCCAGAACTCATCACACCCTACAAGACTTTTGTTTGTGAAAACTCCAAATCCGGGCAGGTCTGTTTCTGCACAAATGCAAGTAATAGATCATGCTTAAAATGTTACGTCCTATTAAAGCCAAGAGCCTATGAAATTGTGTGAAAATAATGAAAATGCTATTACCATGTACTCAGAGAACGTGCTTTGAAGAGTGAAAGTGGCGCCACCTACTGTTTGGAGACGTTTTTAGCTACTCTGGGGTGGGGGGTTGGGGGCTGAAGTTTGTTTCCTGATTGATCTGGGAGGAATTTGAACTCCTAACCCCGCCATATGCAGCACACAGAGTGATAATACACTCCTTTCCCTGAGGCATCATCACAGACATGAGAGTGATAAGATCAGAATGTGCCTGCTCTCCATGTATTTGTAAACTGATCTATAGTATTCAGACATCAAAATCCTCCATTTTCACTAAAAACTGTTATTCTAATTAAATGTATTTGGCCCGCGTCTTCTCTTGTTGACTTTCATGTAGTTTGAAACGATTGAAACACTCATTCACGCTACAGATGCCATAGAGGAGATATATGGCATTTCTGCGTATGCTGTATAATCTCCAGGGCAACTGAAGCATCCTCAGACCATAATTTTATTTGAGGCATAATTCTCAAAGTGCAAAGTCTCCCGGGCGCCATTGCCATCTCAGATCCCGCTGCATATTTGCGGCTGCCGACAGACGCTCTGCATTCAGGTCGCAGTTGTCATCGCGCCTCTCTGTGACTTCCAGGCGGTTGGGTTTTGCCGGGAGGAACGGCACTCTGGAGGTTCGCTTTGGTGATTAATCAGTGTCATGGGCCTCAAACCGGCAAGAGAAATAGCACAAGCACATCTCTGACTCTGCCTGTCCCTGCTGTGTCTTTTTAGGTCATTGGCATTGTCTCTGCTCAGGACAAGGACCTGTCACCCACAGGACAAAAGTTCACCTTCAGATCACTGCCAGGAGACATTAAAAATGATAATTTTACAGTCTGGGACTTTGCAAGTAAGGACTTAAATATGCATTTACTATGTTTAGGGCTTAAAGCCGGACTGCAATCTTTATCCAAAACAACACCAGAAGAGTAGAGTAGAGTAGAGCTTTATTGTATAAGTATAGTAGGTTTGCAGTGCTCCACTAGGTTTGGTATGGAGTACAGATCTTAAATACTGCTCTGTACCACTGCTGTGTGTTAAATTAAAGACTAAATTAATGCTATGATCCTAACTAAAACAAAAGCAACAATTTTTGGCAAACACTAGGAAAACCACACCCGTAAAAATGTGTTGTATGTTGTGTATCTGTGCTTAAATGAGATTGTGTTTCTGAGATGGAATCATTTCATTATCTGCAGTTGACTGCATTGAAACCTGCAGGTTAGGGCTGGACGATGAGGTGGTGAATCACATTTGTCCTGCTTCTTAACCATTACCCACCTTCTGCCATCTTTCCATTATCTGCAGCATCTAATCGGTTTCATGGTCCTTTTTTTGAACATGTTCACCACCTACTGGTCGGCAGACAACACTGCGGGCATCTTGACGCAGCGCAGTGGCTTCAGGCGCCGAGCTTTGGACCGCTACCTGGTGCCCGTGGTGGTGGCCGATAGGGGCTACCCCCGCCTGAGCAGCACTGGAACCCTGACTGTGCACGTCTGCTCCTGTGGCCGGGACGGGAGCCTCATATCCTGCAGCGCTGAGGCCGTGTTCTTCCCTGCGGGTGTAAGCACAGGCGCTCTCCTCGCCGTCCTTCTGGGAGCAGCTGTCCTCCTGGGTGAGAAAAGAAAACACTCCTCTGCAATGACAAACCGCTGCCACTAGGTGATGATAGCGTTACAAAAATGAATAGCTGGATGAAAATGGGATATAAATATAACATTGGGAGAGTATTTATCGTTTTTGGTTCCTATTTGGTCTTAATATTTGCATTTTGACACAGTATTTTTAGCATTCGGAGATTCTTCTGTGAAGGATGTCCTGTTGCTATGTCCCCATCTTCACTCGTTAAAGAAGTGTCCTGTTGTGACGCCATCTTTCCACATGGAGGCGACATTTTAGATGATAATAAAAAAGTATAGCAAGTCATTTCTAAGATAAGGGACTTACAGCAGAGCCACACGCTGGCTCTGTGTATCATGTTTTCAGCTGTGTGTGCATGCTCATACCCCCCTGCTGGCACACACGAGTACAAACCCTGGCTTGTCTGGTGTTCCTCCCTCGCAGTGACTGTGCTGCTGTATGTCGCTCTCAGGCGGCGACGGAAGAGCGCAGTGCCGGCGGCGCCGGGAGATGGGGACATCCGCGAGAACGTCATCCGTTATGACGACGAAGGAGGCGGAGAGCAGGACACACGCGCCTTCGACATGGGCGCCCTGAGGAAGCCCGACGCGGCAGAGGCCCAGCTACACTCCAGCAGCCGCGCCTGGGCACCCCCCAAACAGGATGTCCCGGATGTGCGGGATTACATCCACCGGAGGCTGGTCGAACGCCCCAGTGAGGACGCCCCCCCTCCATACGACTCGCTGGCCACCTACGGCTATGAGGGCGATGGCTCTTTGGCAGGGTCCCTGAGTCCCATCGAATCCTTGACAGCGGAGGTGGAGGAGGACCACGGTTACCTTGACGACCTGGGGCCTTCATTCGCCAGCTTGGTAGTGATAATCAGCAAACCTGAGAGTCACCGGGACACAGAGGAGGAGCAGGGACCCTGACAAGAAAGCCAAGCCGGCTTGCTGTTATTCTTCATTTAACTTTAATCGTTTTTTTGTCCGTCCATCCACATATCCATCATCCACCTGTCATCTAACTGCTTACCCTGCTCAGGGTCGTGGGGGGGCTGGAGTCAATCCCAGGCAGTACAGGGCACAAGACTGGGGTCACCATGGATGTGATAGAAGTTTTATGTCCAATTTGTTCTTTATTTTTTTCCAGTTTAATATAATTTTCTTTGGCAAAATGAGAGAAATATCGAGGGCTGGGGTAGGAAAAAAAGAATAAAAGATAGACTAAAATTGTGCATTTATACCAGCATAATTTATTTTAATTGTTATGTTTTTGACATGCGTGAAAAAAAACACTGCACACGAATTTTGAGAACTCTGCAACATAATTTGAAGTGCCTCAAAAAATTCTTCTATAAGAAGGTTAAAAATATTTTAGCAAAATTCTTGGCAAAAGACCTAGTTTTCGTTCCAAATCACCTTCATCCTTTAAATATATCACACATTGTTTTGCCAGGTATATTTTTTATGTACGTATCTGATTAATATGTTCAATCTTCTATTCTCCAAAAACAATATTCCTTGGACTAATTATCAGTGTCTGTCACAGTATTGATGATTCAACCCCTCAGTTTCCAATTTTTCATATGATTGTAATGACAATTTTGTCAGATTGACATACCGGCACAGTCGCAATACACACACCATGGGAACCTACAGCACTCTTTAAAACGTCATAAACCACAAATGAATTCCTCACAGTCCAAGCTTAGCTAGATATACCGTCAAAATCACATTCTTTTCTTTCTGCGACTCATCCGGATCACTGTATATTTCATTGTTTTATGACTTCATTAATTTTACCAACTGCGAGAATCGTAACTGAGCAGAAATCGCCAGTGTTAACATTGTTCTCTTGGGTTATGATGTTAGCCAACCTCCAGCTGTTCAGAATGCAGGGAGGCGTATCCATGACTGTCGTGTAATTTAGTTTGCCGTGATATAGCGTGACTGAGATACGTTAAACATTAACGGTAAACAGGACTCACAGCTATGCCCTTTTTTAAAAATGATTATTCACTTGCTGAAGTGACTCAGCACCCTGGCAACATTAGCCCTTTGTTTACACCCGCAAGCCCCGCCCTCTTGTATCCACCCACAAGCCCCGCCCCATTATTTGTGATATTTCCAAGGCAGCTTTTACATATGTATCTCGCCAAAGGTGTCCTTTTGGAAGGGTCAATGAACAGACAGACAGACATACAAACAAGGATTCAGACAGAGCATTTTAAAACAGTATGTTTTCTTGGAACAAATTGGCATGAATGTGTTTGAGGTGTTTGCCAGCATGTAGGGTGGTAGGAGCCTTGCCCATCCCTGTTCATGTGTGCCTCACATGATGATGGTGACACCCAGCTTTATTCCAAGGTTTTGAACCTCAGGACGACATGTATAACCTGAGAGTTATCAGCACTCCTGCCCGCCCC
>JAODKF010000089.1:6832055-6844470 GCA_026779585.1 Mormyrus proboscirostris
TTACTGGTTAATTAATACATTAAGTAAGAGTGCACTACTACAATATTTGTGCCCCCTCAAGTAAAGTGTTACCAATAACTGTTTAGTAAAAGTTCTACCAGTTACAAAAACAATTGGATTACAGAATCAGAGAAGCCTGGATTTGTGTGTGTGTGCGCGTGTGTGTGTATGTGCACGTGTGTGTCTGTCTGTGTGTGTGCCCGTGTGTGTGTGTGTGCCCGTGTGTGTGTGTGCACGTGTGTGTCTGTGTGTATGTGCACGTGTGTGTCTGTGTGTGTGGGTGTGTGCACGTGTGCCTGTGTGGGTGTGTGTATATGTGTTCTGTGTGACAGAAAGAGTGAATTAAAATTTTTTGGAAGCTTCTGTGCATGAATACATAAAAGGTGTATGGTGGGGTCATGGGCAGTTTAGATAGGGCTTTGCTATCAGCATGGTTGAGGAACAGACAGGGCCTTAGGTGAGGGCTGTCACTGTGGAGGGCACCATCCTAGTCAGAACCTGACAGGAGAGCCGACCCGCTGGAGTATCTCAGCTCCACAGGGGTGTACAGTAACACTGAGGACAGTGGGGTCGCCTCGGTGCTTCCTCTACTGGGTATGTGTAGCCAACTGGAGAGGAGAGAGGATACGCTTCCGGCGGAACCCCAAAGAATGCATGCTGCTTCACTGAACGGCCATGCGCACCACACTGAGGATAGAAAACCAATCAGCAAAGGTCGTTAATTAACTTAAGCCCATTTTTTTTTGACCAGCTGCATGTTGTACAGTGTCCTGGCAGCACAGCTCATTATCGTAAAAGATGCTTGATTGAGAAGGATTAATCATGTGGAACTTAAGCAGCACAGTGCCAATGGAGCTAATTAACTATATGTGATTTTATTTATGTATTTATATCAATGAAGGGCCAAAAAATAAAGTAGTGTTACTTCTATAGCACCATAATGCTTCTTTCATTTTTCTTTAAAATGTTATGTTCAAAATATTGTTATACTGTTCAATATGATGCAGGTCAACTTGACATCAATTGACCCACGCGACCATTCTCAAAGAATGACACTGCATTTTAGCTGCATTTTAGCTGTAAATAATTTTTAGATACTCAATTCAAACCATAAGTGATCACATTGTTTATAACAATAAATCTTAGATTGCTAAACCCTGTTCTGTGATAGTAACTGAAGTGGTAACTGAAAACCACGTAATTTTTACTACTTTAGTATGATTACTTGCCGTTCTTTGGGGCATGCTTTACCTCGAACGTAGTGAGCATGCTTGGCCAGTGCAGTTTGCATTTGTGGCATGTTAATCATCCTTATCCATGTAGGTACATTGGATCTAATGTGGAGTATGATTAGACAGCCCTTGAACTGACAGGGATCCCTGCCCCCCTGCTGGTCACAACCTGTCACTACACTAGAGCCTTTTTTTGAGTTGAGGAGCAACAAAACCTGTCCCAGCCTGCCAAGTTCCTCCAGGAACAGCCAACGCAGATGCAATTTTTCATCATTTCACTGTTGGATTGTTACAGTCCAAAGGACACAGGCTTCATATCCCTGCACGTCAACCATTTTGTGGAAAATCACCAGAGTCTAATGGACGGTCTTGCACTGGAGGCTGTATCTGGGTGCTGTCACCTCATCAAGGCTGACAGTTCCTCCTTTACTAGAATCACGGTCCCAGGTGATTTGTGGCTTCTTGTCTTCTTTCTAGAGATGTGTCTTTGTTGAGGCAGTAAAACAAGAACAATTTACAGATGTGCCCCAAATCATCGAATGCTTTATAGAGCTAATTCTTTCTCCCTGTTCTCAACAGTCAAGTTCTCCTTTTTGGCTGAACTCCATATTAGGATGACACGAAGAACTTGTTGCATAGTATATTATCCCCCGAAGGCCCTTAACTCACACTGAGCACGGCCCTCACCTTCATAATCTTCTCAGGAGTTCCTCCACCACTTTATTTCTCATATAAACAGATACGCAGGGAAGTACTATGTACAGTTTGATCTTGCATCACGTGGCGTCACGCTTTCCACTCTTTTATTTTGTTCCTTCTCTTCAGGACATGGCTTGGCCCGCTTTAAATCATGAGATTTAGATAGAGGGGGTGTGACTGGCAGTTATCTTATAGACTCCCGATGCCACCCCAGATTTACCCATTCACGTCTAATAGCGGATCGAACCAATTATCCTGGTTGACGGGGGAGGCCCAGGAGTACCCAAACAGCATTTAGCATAAGGCTGGAGCTGGGGAATCACTCTGGAAAGGATATCAGTCAATCACACACACATACACACTGTCACTACATGCAATTTAGAGACACCAATTAATCTTACTGCACCTTACATAGGTGTGATTCCAAGTCCCAGCCCTGGCAGTGTGAGGCAGCAGTGTCATCCCACTCAGGGCCCCCACACCAACTCATCTTCAAAATAAATCACCCTGGAAGTGATGCAATGAAGTCCCCCGTAGAAATCGCGGCAAGTCATTCCCTCGCGTGCCATTCTGTAGATTTCGTTCTGCTTTTAAACCTTATCTACTGTATGAACACGCAATCTGGTCAAGTGAGATCCCGCTCATCTTTCTCCAAAGCCATTTCTGGTCCATTTTCCTCAATCTTTGTAGTATGAAGACTTGTATGAGATAGGTTCAAGCATTTGTCATCCTGAAAGCCCTTTGCGTTTCTTTGTTGGCTTCCTGGTGACACACACCATTCAACATTTGTATTTTCATAGCTCATCTCTTGAAGATGGCGTTGTTGTCCTTGGCATATCATCATCACAGTAAGGATTGCACAGATCAATGTTATTCTGCTTCTGATGTCGTCTGTATTGGCAAGCACCCTTTCCGTATCACAGTAGACACCCAGACTTTGGAATTGCAGTTTATTGACTGTCCTCCTTTTGAGCGTCTATTTCAGGCATACAGAATAAAGGAAGGCACAGTTTAAAAGTTAAATACTAATTTATATTCTTTAGATATGACTTCTCTCCAGTCTGATGAGCAAAACATTAATTAAAGCGTAACAGACATTCTGTGGAAAATGTAATTGTCTGCTATCGGATATTAATAATGAACATCGCACAGTCTCTGGGGTATCCATATGTAATGGAAACAAGTTGTATCTTCTGAGTCTTAAAAGGACAAATATTTTTCAAAAGCTTTGCAACTTTTTCGCTTCTATTCCAGCAAAGATTGTCATGATACAGGTTGAAGACCCGAATGCCGAGTGCTGTTCTATAGTTATTACATAATCGCTACTGCTGTCAACCCTAAAACATAAACACTGCACTAATAGCAATCTTAATTATTCATAATTTAATATGACAGCAAAACCATAATCATTGACATGTAATATAAATAATGCGATTTCTATAATGTCATTCAGTCTGAAGTACACAGGCAGCTCACGGCTCTTAAAATCGATTTAAGTCACACAAAAAATTTCCAAGATACGTAGAGTTTACAGAAACGCTAATGCAAAAAGGCGATAAATTTACAATTCATCTTTCCATTTATGAAGCATGTTCCTTGGTTTGTATTAGTAGTATATGTTGGCTGCCAGCAGTTAGATGCGGTTCCTGTTGTAAGGTGTTTTGAATGGTATGGGATGGTAAATCTGACTTACATAAAATTTGAGTTATGTAAGGCTTTGTGGAATGGATTATGTATGTCAGTAGAGCACTGCTTAGATTTCATTTGGATGTTTGGATGTAATTTTATAATCGGAGAGTCTGAGAAAAAAACGATAGATCTTCTGATCACTACTCCTTGGTTGGAATAACCCGTCGTTACATACGCATAAATTTTTTTCCCCTGTATTTTCAGTGTATCTCTTTTTTCTGCTGGAGGTGGGTATAGTTCACTCCAGGGGAGTAGCAGT
The DNA here is from genome assembly GCA_026779585.1 of Mormyrus proboscirostris. Taxonomy (NCBI): domain Eukaryota; kingdom Metazoa; phylum Chordata; class Actinopteri; order Osteoglossiformes; family Mormyridae; genus Mormyrus; species Mormyrus proboscirostris. The sequence continues at coordinate 6,835,935 of JAODKF010000089.1, forward strand.
CAATCATACATCTAGGGAACAAGAGAAACGGCATGGTAATCACCTGTCTTTGAAGGCAGCGCTGTGACTCATTAGTCAATGCTCTTGCCTCGGAGCGCCGAGGTTGTGGGTGTGACGAGCGGCTGCAGGTCCCTGCTAGAGACGTTTCCATGTTCTCCACATCTTCTCCAAAGAGAGTTTTGCTTTATAAAGTTTAGGACCCCCCGCAATCTGTTTCCGGGGGACATGCTTAGTTTGGCTCCACGTTTATTTCTGCGAGTGATGTGTGCTGCGCCGTTGTCCTACACGACATTTTCAGGATGGAGGGACAATTCTATTAGCCTGTCATGCAACGGGCCCAAATATCAATCCACCTTCGTCTAACAATGCATTCTGTACTTAATTAATATCATGTTTTTAAGGCGTGTTGCATGAAGCTTGCGTGGTCTCCACGTGTCATGTAGGTTTTCCCAGGATCCCTAAATTACTCGAAACGTGCGAGTCTGTGCATTTCCTGTGATGGAAAAGGTCGGGCCTGTTCAGGAAAAACATATGCAACTAGAGTAACAAACCGCATCTTATTATTTTACACTATTTTTATGCTGTTGTTGCAGTATTTGTACTTGGATACTAATAATAAGTTTTTGCTTTGCATAACGTGAAAGGGTGAAGTACACGGTGGTGCATAAGATATTATATATAAAAAATTGAAATGCACAAACTCTGTGTTGGGCATCATTATTCATAAGTATAAAAAAGGAAGAAGGAAGCAGGCCCCCCAATCTGTGCCCCAGACCCTTCCCCGCAGAATAAACCATCACCTAGCAACAGGGCACGGACATACAAAGGGCCTCCGCCACCATTTCGCTTGGGTGGGGGGCATCTTCCAGGGACACTTTCACAAAGCAAATAGGATGAATATTATAAAAATGAAGGCCATGAGTGAGGAGAGGCTTTAAGCTAAACCTTGAGTGCATAGCTAATATTTGGAATAACTTCACATAAAGTAAATAGCCAGGGTAATGCATGTGACACTGAGGCCATATTAGCCAGACAGGGAGAGTTTTAAAAAATAAAACGGCTGCCAACTTTTATCTATATAATTCACAGAATAGGGAGAAGGTAAAGGATAAAACTTATCTAAATAATTACATAAACATGCATACGTGCATTTTATGCGGAAGCACACTGGAGCAACACTGAAGTATTAAATATAAAATGAAATATTTATTTTCCTCCTATCCACACTTCCTAAGGACTACAGAGAGAGCAAACGGACGTATTCATAACTACGATATCATTTACAGTATTTGTCCAAATATAAAATACGCTGCTAGCTCCGTAAGTCATAAGCCAGCAGTTCGATGCGGTTCCTGTTGCTGAATCATTAAAGAATATTATTACTGGTTTTGAATAATGGCACATGTTGTGAAATATTTAACGCGAACGCGTCTTTACTTATACATCACTTCCGTGCCTTCTTGAGTGACCTGTAACACGATCACTCAGAGTAGCTTTCCATTTACTGACAATTAACCGTCGTCCTGCAACTCTGCACCCAATAGGGCTGAGTGGATTTCATTCAGCTACTGGGGCCAAGGCAGAAAAATTCACTCCATGTCATGAAAGAATCCTTCTCCTTGATGCAGTATAGTTATGCTCATGGGCTGCTTCTGCAGGACACTACTGACCTGTCATTGGTTCACTGCAGCCAGGGTGAAAGGTAACCCATCTCATGCCTGCTGTCTTCCACCCACAAATTCATTTGCAAAAGTAATAAGGGGACTGTACACTCACTGCGGTATCTCTGTGTGTGGTCTCAATGCCCTGCACTTCACATACCTCCCTGCTGGCTCTTTCGATTGACACTTTGACCGCGAGTTTTGCCTCGTATTTCAAAGAAAACTAACTGACAATCTTATTGGCAGTACAAGCTTCCGTCCACAAACACTCCCGGGAGATGATGTCGTTCACTTGACCTTTACGATGACATCGTCTTCGTTGCCAGTGTCCATTGCGCACCGACAGAAAATCTCGTCAGGGGGTTTCTGTAGCGTAGTGGTTATCATGTTTGCTGTCTGTATAAAAGGTCCCCAGTTTGCAACTGGGTGGAAGCATGAAATGTAAATTTTTTTCGGTTTTTTTTTGGAGGGGGGTGTGTGGCCCTTTACGTTAGGACGCTGTGCCATGAATCGGACAGTTGCTGGTTTAGGTCCCAGAGTTGGCACAGTGATGGCACCCCTGGCCCTTTGAGCAGAGCCTTTAATCACCAGATACACCGGGGACTGTCTTAAAAATGTGCATCAATTTGTGGAGAGTTTGTGAGGAGAAGGTGCTTGATGCGGGAGAGTGGATAGCAAAAATATTGTTAATGGGGGGTGGGTGGTGTTGGTGGTAGCCAAAGGGGCTGCCCAGGCACCTCAGACCCCTTCATAGCCTTTCTGACTACTGACTACAGTATTTTTCTGTATCCCTTGGGATATTCATCGTGTGAAATACTCAGAAACCACACTTCTGTAGTGACTCCTTCTTTTTATGTAGTTTGCTTTCCTCCATGGGTAAATGTCTTTGCGAATGGTAAATCAGCAATACAGTGGTACCTTAGTTCTTAAACTCATTAGAATTTGAATTTCTTAAAAGTCGAACCAACCAGTTTGAAAAAAACAAAATAGACCTAGAACTCGATCTGAATCTCAGAAGTCGACCCGTGAACGTCGACCTTAATTTAACTTGTACGCACAGAGAGATGAGTCACGCGGCACGAGCGTCTCTCAGTGGAAACAAAGAGTAACGCTTCAGTCTCAGCCTCGCATTCACTGTGATGGCATCATTTGTTGGTGAAAGTGCTTTTTTTATTGAAAATATCAGGTAATACACTGTACTTTATATCATTTTGGTAGCCACTGCTCACCAAAAGGTTACACAATAGTGGTACAAATGTTACAACCTAAAAAATTGTGACTTACAAACAAATTAACGGTTACAGAGTAATAATAAAAATAAACCACGGACCGCTTGGCATCGTCTAGTGTTGTCGCAGTGTTGGGGCATGGCTTGGGGTTGTCATGATCTGCTGAGCCGGGACCTGGGATGCAGGGACAGGACTCAAGCGATCGGGAAACACGGGGTTTAATTGAGAACAGGCAGAACAACACAATAACGTTACAATGACCGGACTGGGGAAACAAACTGAAACGCAGACTAAATACAGAGGACTAATAACAACAACCAGAAACAGTTGATGACACGGGGATTCCACGTGAGGTTAACGAGGGGGCGTGGCACACGGAAGGAGCGGACACTCAGGGCAGGACAGGGGTACGAGGTGTTGGGGTACATTCTTTATCGTTTTGGAAGCCATTACAAAAAAAAATGCTCTTTTTGTTTTATCCTGTTCATTTTGTGTTTAAAACATATTTAGGTATATTTTTTGGGGGGCTGGGAACTTACTGTAATTGGTTTTCCATTATTTCTTATGGGGAAAATTCGATCAGAACTCAAACTTTTTAGGATTCGTTCTGAACGGATTAAGTTTGAGTTTTGAGGTACCACTGTATAGGCAATTATTACTTGACAAAATGAATCAGATCCCTTCCTCAAGGGAAAAAGTGGGACTTCAGCTGGAGAATGCAATTACCCTCCATTTCGATTGGCTTAAAGCAGGAGAATGCATTTTCAGTTCATTTTGATTGGCTTAAAGCAGGAGAATGCATTTTCAGTCCATTCTGATTGGCCTAAAGTAGGAGAATGTGTTTGCAATTCATTTTGACTGACATAAGCTGGAATTTGAATTAATTGGTGACCTGAAAAATGCACAATACATAATACTTAGGAGCCTATTGATGGAAGCTTCACACAGAATGCAAACACATACTGAAAGTATGTTTATTAGATGAGTGCTTCAGCTCCTGCTAGTTATAATTAATTGAGTTTTTTTATCTATTTTTCGTGGCATATTTGCCCATAGTGTGAGATGGCTTAAACTGTTGATGTACAACATTTTTTCTCAAGACTATCCACAGGACAATTCAATGGGACAGAAATCGGGATGGGATACATTCGCTCAGAGCCGCTTTTGGCTGTGAATCACCGTGACATGGAATGAGACCTGCATAGCAACATGGTTATTGATATTTCAATAAATGTTTGATCTGTTTGCACGCTGATGAGCCAAAACATTATGTGAAGCGAATAATGTTTGATGTGTGCAAAGGTCTGGGATACATAACAGTAAGCCAGTCAGACCATCAAAAGCCCTAACAGTGGGCTGTGAAGCACTGAAACTGGACCTTGGTGCAATGGAAGGAGCTCACCTGGTCCAGTGAATCCCATTTTATGTTGCATGATGTACACGATCGGGTGTGTGTGTCAGGCACCTGTTAGATGAATTGGACCGACAGGTCAGATCTTTGGCTATGTGGCCCCACACACTGCAAAGCTCGGTGCGCTGTGTCTCAACACATTACTCTTCTAATTATCAGCAATTATCAGCCTTTGTTCACATCCCGCATCAAGGTCGTCCTGACTACCCAACACCCTGTTGGCAGTTCATGGTGTTTCCCTTCTCAGACCACTCTCAGTAGGTACTCACCAAGGCTGACCATCAGCGACCCACAAGCCTTACAGTATTGGAGATGCTCTGAACTAATTGTGTGGTCATAACAATCTGTCAAAGTCACTCAGATCTTTATCCCTGCCCATTTCTTCTGCATTCAACATATCAACTATTAGTATTGAATTTTAGCTTACCATCTAATACATGTACATCCCAGACCTTGCAAAGCATTGATTTTCCAAGATATTAACATTATTCATGTCACATTGGGCTGGTCATAATGTTTTGGCTCATAGGTGTGTACAGTACATACATTTTAAGGTTCAAGAGGGCATTAGGGTTAAGCATAGTGTTGGGGTTATGCATTAGCATTACGGTTATGGTTGGCATTAGGATTATGGTTAGGATCGGTATTAGCATTTCAGTTAGGGTTGGCATTAGCATTACTGGTAGGATTGGCATTCCTTTAGCAAAAAGTAGTTTATTCAAGTATACTATGTGTATACTTATTTTACACTAAAACTGAGGCAGTATACTTGAAGTTTACTTTTTATATACTTTATTTTATATACTTAAAAATAGTATACTGAAGTATACTTGACTTATACTGATAAGTATTAAGAAAAGTCTAAGACTAAGTGCATTAATACTTACACTTATACTTTAATACTAAAGTTTATACTTATATTTTAGTATACTTTACTTCTCAACATTCTATCTCGTGATTTTGTAAATACATTGCAGTCTGGTGTACATACAGTATGAGTTAGATTTAAGAATACTTTAAGAAGTATATTTCAAGTATAAATACATAGTATGCTACAAGTAATATGGTAAGCATTATTGCTCAAAGTAAGATAGTGGTGCAGGAGGTAGTGCTATCATTGGATAACCAGAGGTTCACAGGTTTTAGCCCTGACTCCATCAAAGTGACCTTGAGTAAAATACTGAACCCTAAATTGCTCCTGGTGTGCAGGTTGGAGCCTTGCATGGCAGCCTCCTCCTCTGGTGTGTGGATGGGTGAATGTGAGACATGTATTGTAAAGTGCTTTGAGTACTTCTAGGAGTAGAAATGTGTTATGTAAATGCTGTCCATTTACAAGTATGCTTAAAGTATAGTAGCAGCGAACTAGCAAAAAAACATATTGTTTTTAGTTTTAGTAATTATAAGTTCATAAAAGTATACTTAAAGTGTACATCAATAAACTAAAATGTGGACTAGTAGTATATACCTAGTACACTAGTAGTATAAAAATGAGTGTACTTGTATACTTTTGTAAAAATTAACATGACCTTACAAAGTATACTTAAAGTATACTTTTATAAACTTAAAAATGTTCCAATTTAGTCCGAAGAGGTATTAAATAGGTATACTTTCTAGTACATTTCAAGTACATGGTCCGTAGTATACTTGCTATACTTATACTCAAACATACTTAATAACAAGAACTTCAAGTATACTACTTTTTGCTAAGGGTTAGCATTACGGTTATGATTGGCATTAGGATTATGGTTAGGATCGGTATTAGCATTTCAGTTAGGATCGGCATTAGCATTACGATTAGGATCAGCATTAGCATTACAGTTAGGATTGGCATTAGCGTTACAGTTATGGTTAGCATTAGCATTGCGGTTAGGGTTGTCATTATATTTAATGTTAGCTTAATGTTCACCATCTGATTGCAGCACTCTGGTATCCTCTGCTGCAAGCTTGAGGGATTCAGTCTCACCTCTGCTCTGTATGTGGAGGTTGCATGTTCTTCCCATGTCGCTAGCCAGGGTTCCACTCCACGTTAGTGGGGGATCAGTCTGAAAAGTGATGAACAAAAATCAAGGATCAACTTAAAGGACCATTAATTATCTCTCAAAAAAAAAATTGAAATTAAATTCAAAAAGATCAAATGATATGTCCTTGCGCGGGTGTACGTCTGTGTGTATTTACCTACATGTTGGCACTCTCAAAAACCCTTACAACTCAAAACACAATCGTCTCAGTGCATTTCTCTTGAAGCGCTTCACATTATCCTTGCCCAAAGCTCCCAATGAGCAAGCCAGAGGCCAGGAGTGGCAAGGAAAAACTCCACAGGAGTAAGAAAACTTGATATAGGCTGAAATAAATTGGTCAGGCACTAAGATGGAAGCGGCATGCCCTTTCCACACTTCCTGGTACGATCGGGGGCAGGGGGCCCACCTTCGATTTACTAAAGGCCTACAGAGCCTGTCGGCTCGGGGTCTGAGGAGCCCCGCATGTTAGATACAGAAAATCACTGAGATTTAAGGCAGGAGACACCAGCGTTCCACCCTGAGTTTTATCTCTTTGCTGGTATCTCTATGCTGTTTGTATAGACCTCGTTATGTATGTTTTGTGGGTGCTGCCACATTAGATGATATGTTAGATGATGGTAGTAACGTTGATCTATTTTGTCTCAAAATTTTTTTTTTATATTGTGCACACAATACAATTATTTTGTGGCTTGAATGAACAATAAATGGTAACATGTTACAGTACAGTATGAATAACACAGTACCAGCTTAAATAATGCATTAATTAACCAGTAACTAACTGTTTGTTAGGTACTGATCCCATTTTCATTCATCATTAACAAATCATGACAGTTCATGTATTTCATGGGGAAACTTGTATTAGCCCATGATTTGTTCTTGAATAGTGAATCAGTTAAGTAATTTTTTAACTGTTAACTAATATACTGCCTGAATGGAATACATGAACTGTCATGATTGATTATTTATTAACAAACATAGGATCAGTACCTAAGTAACACTTAGTTACTGGTTAATTAATGCATTAAGTAAGCGTGTACTACTACATTATTCATGTTCCCTCAAGGAAAGTGACCCAATAAATTAACTTGTGTGCACAATATTGTTATAATACTGTGAGGGGACAAGAAAATACATTGTGTGCAATAGATCATCAACATGGGATGCAAACACATCTCATAAAATTCTATTACAAGCTTAGAATATCTTACAAAGGCATTCTTGTTATGCTGCGATAAAGGTAGCCTCATACAGTATTTGATATTCAGTTTTGCGGCTGTAATATGTTTTAACAACAGCAAGCATGCAGCTTTTAATTACAGAGCTTTGCTGTTCAGTACACAGACAGTGATGGACATCGATCATTTTTGTGGTTCAAGCCCTTTCGCTATTCGTATTTAATCTTATTAGCGACGAAAATAGCATACTTCAGCTGTAAGATGTTGTTTTAGCATTTAGAGTTAATGGCAACTCTTGCACACCCTTTGTATGGCATTTAATTAGTCTCAGAACTCGCCCACATAAAAATCATGCGTGTGCATATGGCCACGAGCAGAAAACCGATCCTCCCTACATCCTTGCACTCACTGGACCCTACCTACATTATGTGCTCACATCTGCATGTATATCCATCTGTCTGTGCTGTATGTATGTCTGTCTGTTTGTGCCGGTGTTTGTCTGTCTGTCTGTCCTGTGTGTCTGTTCTTCTGTCTGTTCTATGTGTACATCTGTCTGTCTGTCTTGTGTGTATATATATCCATCTGTGTGTCTGTCTGTCTGTGCCGTTTATATGTCCGTCTTTCTGTCCCGTGTGTACATCTGTCTGTCTGTGCTGTGTGTATATATATCTGTGTGTCTGTCTGTCTTTCTGTCCTGTGTGCATGTCTGTCTGTGCTGTGTATACGTCTGTCTGTCTGTGCTGTGTGTATTTCCATCTGTCTGTCCTGTTCGTATGTCTGTCTGTCTTTCTGTACTGTGTGTATGTCTGTCTGTCTGTGCTGCCCGGGACGCCACCCCTCTGAACATCCCTCCAGCAGACCTTCTGCAGGTGTTTGGTAGCATCAGGAACCAGCCTGATCAGTAGTCAAGCTGCTTCTTCCTCACAGCTTCATGCATAAAGATGTCTTGTGGCCACTTCTCAGCCTGAGACACAGACAGCAATACTGCTTGTCTGTGCTAATGGCCAGCTGCCCGCTATGCTAATGGGGGGGGGGGGGGGGG
>JAODKF010000089.1:6867746-6886272 GCA_026779585.1 Mormyrus proboscirostris
ATGCTGGAACCACCACCTCCAGTAACTGACAATCACACCGCAGTCAAAATCACTTCTCAGCCATTGTAACCCTCAGTTGAACAGAAACTGAACCTCTTGACCCCGTCTGTGAGCTGTATGTATTCAGCCCATGATTGGCTGTCTGGAGGAACAGGTTGCTTATTTTCACAAATGCACCTAATAAAATGACCATTTAATACACTTTTACCGTACAACCACTGTTTTCTTATTAATTGCCACCGATTTCTCAGGAATTATTTCATTTAACTTGCAAGCTTTCTTGAAGGTTAATTTTCTTCAAAGATATACTGAACAAAAATATTAATGCAACACTTTTGATTTTGAAACAAAAGGCTGCTTTAAAAAATGCATTGATCTGAGCTTCACAATCAGGGACCATGTGGCCCGAACACATCAACAGATGTGTCACCCGTTGAGCATTTTTGGGATGCTTTGACCTACTGCACCATTCCAGGCAACCTCTCACTCTATTTGAACAGTGGGACAATATTCCACAGGCCAAAATCAGCAGCCTGATTAGGGGATGTGTTGTCCTGCTAGAAGGTAGTGGTGGTCACGTGAAACACCAGACATCAATGTGGAAATTGTTTTCCATGGCCAGTCTTGCTTTTCGGTGTTTTTGTGAACAAAACAGCCCAATTGATCAATTTCACTTGCTGGATTTCCATTAATTGATTTCTATTCAATAAAATCTTTTGATTGTTCAGCATTGCATTTACATCTTCGGTCATTACATGCCTTTGATGCTTTGATAGATTTTCTTTGTTCATGGGAAATATAATCAAATTTCAGTAATGCGGCTACATGAATGTGTCTCCTTACTAAAGTACTCCTATGCAAGATAGACATTTAATTACTAAGACCATGTTTAATTGTGTTATGATTATTACTTAATACCATCTGGAAGTCTGTAGATCTTATAAAAGACTCCATGGCTGGTGCGATATAAACAAATACAGACTCTAGATATTGTTATTGTAAGCTTTTAAGCTGTCTTTGTTGACAGGTAATTTTTAATTTGTGAACAATCTATGTCAGTGGTTCCCGACCTTTTTTTGCCTGAGACCCCATTATGACATCACAAATTTCTGGCGACCCCATACTGTATACATTTTTTTTCTGGAATTTGAAATGTTTTTGATGTTTGTTATACCGTGTTGCAAATACTGAGTAGCCAAAGTCACATTTTATTTTACCTGATCACATGTACGGTTAGGCGAGCTTGTCTTTACAAGGCTGAAGATCATCACGTTCATTTTATTTTAATTCATTCGATTCCGATACACAACTGCCAATACCCATAAAAGAGCTCTTTGTACTTTGTTATACTTTATATATTATTTTTTGTAAGCTAGTAAATACAAATGGAAAAAAATGTATGACAAAAAATATTTAATTAGTCTACTACAAACATACATAACGTACTGTTCCACCTCATTTGTACGTCTTGATTTAAGTGTTTTTGAAGCATTGGCAGTTCAATATGTATACACAAGTATACACAAGTGGAAAATGCTTAAAATTTTAACACAATTTTTCTCCCATTGGTGTCAGCTCAGTTACACTTCGTTGCGATGGCAGCCGCTCTTGTATCACAAGCTGCAGCGAGTTCGCAAAACAGTCCAAGTCAGTGACTCAATCATCCATTCATCCATTGCTTTGTTTTGTCTCGCAGTTGCGTGTGCTTTGTTAAATGGGACTGTCCATTAAACACTATTCCCAATTCTCAAAACTTTATTTTAGAAAGATTGCAAGTGGCTGTGCTACTGATTTTGGTTAATAGCATATAATACTCCCAGATCATCACGTCTTATCTTACGCTCCTCGTAACTGCGAAGGGTATGCGCATGACGTCACAGCAGGCGGAAGTCACTGTACTCACTCCCACTGAGTAGCAAAAAAGACTGAGGGGCAGCGATAGCGTCTGATTTGAATGCTGCAAAAAACACATGTAAAATGGGAAAGAGCTGTTTTGCAATTGATTGTACAGTACAAAACTAAATAAGTAAGCATAGGAGGTGCATCGGTCACGCATGGCCGATACCCGATCCCTCAAAAAGGTCTGAATCGGTGCCGATAGAAAAATATGAATGTGAAAGAATACGGTTGTTTAAGATTGTATGTGGTGTTTTGATCATAATTTTTAAAAAAATAACAATTAGTTGAAAAAATATTTTTTATCAGTCATTTTTTTTTATCAATTACTAGACATTTCAAGGGACCCCATTTGAATTCCAGGCAACCCCACGTGGGGTCGTGACCCCAAGGTTGAAAAACACCGGCTTATTTCAATAATAATTTTTAATAATATTTTAATAATAATTTTAATATAATTTTTAAAAAGCAGGCATAAAAGACACAGAGAGGTATATTAATCCATAAATGTATTGAAAACATTTATGAAAGTGCCACAAACAGCATGTTCATGTTACAACAGTATGCTGCAGTAAAGGCTGACATATGCTCAAGGTTTTTATACAATCTGTCTTTCAGACAGCAGAGACTCCTATAAATAACTTTCTTCTTTCACTGTGTGTGGGTAGTTTTTTCTTGACTTAAGGATGTGTATTTATTTAGGAATATGTTTTATATCCCACTGTGTTCGGTTTATCTGTAGCCTGAAGTAGCCCTGAGAATGGAGCTCCTTGGGTTTGAGTTCTGCTCCATTGGGAGCTTGTGATCCATGTCCAGGCCACAAGCCAACGAGTCAGGCCTTTTAACTGCTAAGTGTTTCGATAGCACAGAGACATCTGCAGTCACATCACACGTTTCAGGTATATAAGAGCATGGTGGGATAAGCCACCTATCACATGGGTGTCATTAATCGTCACCATTCCTTATTGTGATATATTTTCCATTCATCCATCTCCTAACCACTGGTCAAGGTCACAGGGTGGGTCTAGGGCCTTTTCCCGGCACCATAGGGCACAAGGCTTAGGGACACACTGGATGTGATACCAGTGTATGACAGGTCTCACACACACACACACACACACACAGAGTAATGCACTATGGGCAATTTAGAGATGCTGGTTAGCCTAAACACACTTTTGGACTGATGGAAGAAAACTGAACATGGAGGAAAGCTACACGATGCGAAATGGGTAGAATGCACAACTCCAAACACGCTCATGCAGTGCACACACAAATGAGGTACCTGTATCTTTTTGGGGTCTTTTTGTTCTTTTCTATGGGCATAACCCTGATCCCAAATATGAGAACTTAAACTGCTACCCGACCCTAACCTCAACAATAATTTACCAAACAAAATACAACATTTTTAGCTTTTTGTTTGCATTCACAGATTTTTTATAAAACTGAGTTTCTGCTTGTGGGGACATTTTTTTTGGTCAAAATAACAGGTTTTTATCACATTGTGTGGACATTTGGTCCCTACAATGTAATATATACGTCACACATACACGTACAGGTTTATAATTATATCTTTGTGGGGACTCTCCATTCATTTCTACTGTATAGGGAAACAACATGACAACATTAACCCCTACCCAGCCCATAAGTAACCAAACAAAATATGACACATTTGACATTTTGGTCCCCACAACGTCAAAATAAGTTTTTTATTACATTGTGGGGAACGTCTGGTCCCCATAATGTAATATAAACATACTCCACCCACACTCACACACACACACACGCACACACGCACACACACAGCAGAAATGGGATTCACTCTCCCGACATGGATATTTGAGGCAGTAGATTTACCCACAAGCCACCAGACAACTTTATATCTTTTCTAAAAAGCTCTTTAACTAACTAATTCCCTTCCCTCAGTTTCTGGTTAGACTCGTGCCTGCTCACAAATATACTTTGAATTTCACATTAAGATAAAATTCCCAAGAAGAATAGTGCTGGTACCAGTATGAAAGTGTTCTGTTCCAAAGTTTTCATTCTAAATATTAATAAAGTCCATTTTTAAGGGTGTATTGTCTGATGTAAATGGTTACACTGTATTACACGTACAAAACGAAAACAATAAATAAAACAAAAAGAGATTAATGTTCTCATCAATGCATAAGGATTAAAGCATTTAACTAAAAACTTTAGCATGACAAGCGCCTTTGTAACTAATCTAAATGCAAATTACTAGTGAGAGGAATAATTGGACATACTTTCACAACCATACAAAACACATCCATCACTGGTTATCATTTTTTAGAAATTCTAATATTTATTCACCTACCATAAATGGATTTCCAGGTAATATTAGTCATAGTGATATTCTTCTTGTAACTATATATGCATCACAAAAATTTGTGGAGCAGCTGAATAGGTAATGAGCAGCAATATCAGTCGTAGTATTGTTTTATTTTCTTAGTCTGGCCCATTATTGCTGTGAATGAGGTGACATGAAGTGTAATTACCTTGTCAATATGCGCACAGAGCATGGGAAAATGATGACCTGTTAGAATTTGACTAAGCAGAATCCGCTGACGCATTTACATTCAGGAAATGACAATACGTTACATGACTCTGGGATGCTCGGAGGACACATAGACAGATCGGTATACAATGCCGTTTCCAGAACGATCATTAATAACGGCCCGTGGATGGCTGAAGCCTCGGGCTACAGGAGAGCCCTTGCTAATATTGCCGAAAATACAAATTATAACAAAGAAACAAATTACCAAACATGCCTGGACACACTACTTGTGTAAAATGTTTTTTTCAACTAACCCATTGGAATCTGGTGAGCCTTTGTACTCTGAAAATATTAAAAAGAAAACATCGATATGAGATGCAAATATGAAGATCCAATGGCGGAATACCAAAATAATCCATTCTGTCATCCATCCCTCCGTAAATCCATCCATCCATCCATTCATCCATCCATCCATCCATCTTCAACCATCTTTTTTTCTTCCATGCACTTCTCCAGTGCAGGAATGCGAGGTGAAAGAGAACTGAATTGTATAAATAAAAACAGAATATCATTGAATATATGTAATGCACCGAAGGTTTAGAGAAGCTCCACCCCTTAAAACTTATCCCATAGTCTCACATTAAGGCATTGATATGTTCTACTTACTTCTCTTTGCAAGAGTGGCTCTATCATTAGGTGAGTTGAGTCATAGTATCAGTTTGAGTCATATTATCACTGTTGAGTCAGCCAGACCATTATCATGATGTTAAAAGGGGTCATGGAACTTCATTTGCACATTTTTCTTTTCTTTCTTCAGCTGCTTTTGTTCCATGTTTATCTGTAGTTGTGTCTTACTAGAGGATGTTGTGAGTTTATTTTACTTAACTGCCTGAAAGCTTCTTCGTGTTCAACCTGGATGTTTATGTCTGGATCTGATACTCATCAGATGTGTTGCGAGTCAAGGATGCTATCCCAGAAGTTGCAGGCACAAGGCAGTGAATACCCCAGGGCGGGGTGCCAGGTCATCGCAGGACACACACCATTCACATGTAGAGGGCAATTTGGCAACTCCAATTCACTTTAGTGTGTTTTTTGGACTGTGGTGGAAACCAGTTAAGCTGGAGGAGACCCCAGAACAATATGGCGAGACCATGCAAATTCCATACACGGAGCCATGGCGGAAACTCAAAACCCTGGTCCCAGAGGTGTGAGACAACAGTGCTAACCACGGTACCACTGTGCTGTCTTCAAGCAGCTCATCTAAATTAAATAGATCTAAATCTAAGTGTAGATTCAATACATGTAGAGAGTAGAACGAATCAAAGAACATCGGTATTTTTGTCCTCACAAATCAAATGGAAAAAAAAAAATATACAGCATCTTCCGATGATTTACCAGAGGCAACACACACACTGTCAGATGAAGAAGAGTTTGTTGATTTCATTTTTATGCAAGTCAGCAGCGTGCAATGAGTACATCTGAGTTGATGGTGGAATCGCTGTTTATTATAAGGTAATCTGTTTTCCTGGAAGGATATTTCAATAGATTGTGAGCATATATTAATCTGCATGTGGCGCAGTTGAGCAAAATAAGTCAAACTCCTTACAATGCAGCGCAACTGTGGTATAGACGTTTTAGCCTGACCTTAATGGAAATTTGTGTTGACATTTTCATTGCATTAATCTTTCGCTTTGCAAAGACATATATAAAAAATGTGTAATCAGATGCGTTCCAGCGGTGATAAAAATGACCGTTGCATGTGAAATGCCTACAGGGAATCCCTGAAGGGGGCTGCTGACATACTTATTGACAGTCTGATGTTGGCATTGCTGGGATTATATGGCTTGTAAATACCTACATCCTCAGCATATATGTCACATTAACAAACGATTGTCATTTAATTCCATGAGGGATCATTGATTAACAATCTATAAACTGCATGTAAGTTAAAAGAGAAGAAACTATAGTACAGGGACAACGGGGCGGGGGGGTGTCGTCTGGATCTTACTTTTGTTTGTAATTCCATCTGTGTTCAGGTTGTTTACCAGCTAATAATGGAACAAATACTCGTTTTAGCATTTTGCTTTGTTATTGCTGTTTGTATAGCTAAAATTAGGCTAGATAAGCTGCTGTTAAGTCCCCCCCCCACCTCCCCACCTTACGGCCATGACGCGGCATCAGGAATCACATTACCACAGACAACCTGACACGCAGAAACGCGATTATATAGCGGGATCCATTAAGCCAGCCATTACCAGCCCAAATAACCAGGTGCCCCTGATTTATTCCCATGTGAATTAGATCTGGTATGGTGAGCAACTTTCCCCTGATCATCCATAAAACATCTTATCTAATCTCAGTAACAAATGCACATGCTTCTTTTCTGTGGTTATTAAACAGTCATCTCAGGGCAAATGCTTTGTCATTTGGATTTACTGACCGGGGGATGAAATCCTATCTGCCTGGCTGCTTTCTGTAAGGTATAGTTTTATAAGACATATTTGGCAATTTCATGTTTCAAATGTTATTGCGCGATAAAGATTCAGGACGCCATTTATTTTCTAAGAATGCCAAGCCTTTCCAAATTCTTCTTGTTAGTGTTTAGTGCATGAGGCTGATGTTGTGGAAGCAAGTTACGGAAGTCCACTTAACAGCAGTCTTGCAGAATTAAAGAGCATTAAACAGCAATTGTACGGTGAACAGAGCCGAATGTAGCTTTTATGGTGGCAACCCCAAGGATGTGGGATGCCTGACCTTTATCCATTAGATCTGACTCAATACTGACTATTTTTAAAACACATCTAAAAACCTATTTATTCTCAGAGGCTTTTAACAATGTACAAAATGTATTATGTTTTTGTAGCTGTAGTTTTACTGTATTAATGTACTGTTACGTCTATTTCTTATCAGCATGGCACTTTGGTAAGCTGCTTCTGTTTTAAATGTGCTTTATAACTAAATTTGATTTGATATGTCAACACACATGACAAAATTATTCAAATGATTCACATGCAGCTATTCTCGCAGGGTGTCTATAATCACATTAAATAATTGTTTATAGTCTGTGATATTTAAATAAGCATTTGCGCTCCTCCGGATAAGTCGGTTGAAGACGAATGGATGATATTTATATGAAATTCTACATGCAAATAAAAACAGGCCAATGGATGCCTCTTATGACGCTGCACGAAAGAATATCAGAAAGTAGCACAAAGGAGAAAATAAAGTTATCCTTGCTTTTCCCAGCAGGTGTAAATATTAGCGCTCTGCTGAGTAAGCGGCATCTCCTCTCGCCTGTGCTTTGGCCAGCTGGTTACATTAGCTGATAATCACGCCTCAGAAGAAAAGAGCCAGCTGGGTGTCATTAGCAGCAAAAACATCCACTGCTTTGGAATGATGGTCGTCAGCTCTGAAGCCTCAATATCTCATTCTGTGAATCTCATCTAAAAAATTATTCCAAAATTGTATTATAGAATCACATTTTTCATTGTATTATATTGTAACGCTTTACATTAACTGCACATTCATAGTGCCTGTATAATGCCTTTATAGAACATTCATAAGCAGCATGTAAGTACAGTATACCATTGCATCCTAACATACATTAACTGCTTTAATATACATTAATAACAAACGTTTTATGATTACACAATTATAATGTGTGTTATTAATCTATATTACAACTGTCATGTCTTGTTCATTGAATGTATTATGAATGCAATGGTTTAAGACATGCTAGGGTATACTTACATGCTGCTTGGGAAAGTTCTATGATTGCATTATAAACGCATTATGATGATGCACTGACTGTTCTATGAATACGTGATGAATGCATTATGAAGGTGCAGTTAATGTAAAGTGTTACCGATTATAACGGTAGCATTTCTCACTTTATGTTTCTAATATCTCTGTCTTTAAGTTGCTTCTGAGGGCTAAGAGCCAGTGAACTAGTTTTATTTCCTATTGGTGCATTTTTCAGTGAAAATTAAGAACAAAGTGATAAAAAATCTCATTCGCAGTCCATGTAGTTTCATGTGACGCTCTGAAATACACCTTGGTGCTACTTGGACACATCAGTGATGAACCCGAGGTCATGGGGGGGGTTTCAGGTATTTGATCATCAAGCGCTCCCCCCCCCCCCCCAGGTGACCCAGTCAGGGGTGATCAGCCTAGAAATGAAAATTAAAATAACTATTAAGGAAAGAGGATTTGTATTTTTTTACAGTAAATAACAATGTACTTTCACAATGTCTGTATTTGGTTGCTGTTATGAAAAATTATAACAGACAGGCTGCTGACGTAAGTTTCAGAAGCGACCTTAACACTCGTTTTGCATTGAAGTTTCGTTTGATCTATATACGTCTTTCACAGGAATAAACAAACCGAGCTAGACATTACAAGGCAAAAATTAAAGCTTTCGAAACAAACTATCAGCCGATTTAATATTAGGTTTGCCATTGTCCTGATAATTCCCTGGGAGGGTTATTAATCTGAGCTGCCTCTTACTGAGAGAAGAACCAATATTTGTTCAAACATTGAATTTACCATCACTAGGCAAATACTTTAATATGCATTTTTTATACCATGATGGCAGCAGAAGGGGGTGAAGGTGAACTTTGTATTCATACTCTTCTGTGATTTCAACATGGCATGTGCTTGTTATCTGTAGTTTAATTAAGTCCATGTAACTAGCGGAGAGTTAAAATAATCTCCTTCAGTGGAGCAGTTGGAGCCTGACGTCAGAACGACAAGGGCTAAGCGATTCTGGCAGAAATCGGCACCTCTCTTGTGACTTAAGGGTCTTAGCAATAACTCTTATGGAGGTATCCAGAGGTTTTAGGGAGAAGAAACTGATTCTCCAGCACTGATTGCTGGGCGTTACTGACTGGTGTCACAATACTTGCTGCTGAAGCCAGTCACTGAAGAATCAGGCTATTAATCACCTATTCCGATTAGTGATTATCTTGCTTAGGGTTGATGATGTGATCTCAGTTGTAATAAGTGGCAGTATTCTTTAGAGTAAATCCTGCAATGGAGAATACACAATCTCACTGAACTGGCTTGTCTTTTTTCTTAATATTTTACAGCTCTTTTAAGATATGTAGGTAAATTTCTAGGGTGAAATGGTAGACACTGCAGTGCGTGAAAATCCCAGGAGCGTGTCTGTTTCTGAGTGGCTGGAACTGCCCCGTCTGGAGCCAACAATTACAGCATGTTGAAAAATGCTTAGATCAGGCGTCTCGGCCGTCTAAACCTTAGTCGAACGGTAGGCGAGTCTTTCGACCCTGTCTGTGTGCTGTACCTATTCAGTTACAGACACATGATTTTCTGTTTGGAAGACTAGACTTCTTGCATCAGCAAGCAGGTTTATCTAACAAACTGCCCACTAAGTGACTATATTTATGTGTATAGACCCAACAGGCCGGTTTCCCCTGAAATATGTATATATTCTCTGGCTTTGTTTTGACCCTGATGTCTCACTAATCAGATTTTATAATTATGATATGGTCCTCAAATATTCCACTGATCACTCGTATTGCATTTAGATGTCTTAGCGTGACTGTCAAAGGAAAAAAACATGGAATTATTTGTTTTTAATGTATTCAGTGTAGTTCATTGAAGTCTCTGGTGGGAGAGGTTTGTTCCACATATGGCCTCTGATTTGGTTTGGCCACTAACCCAAATGTGTGTGTGTGTGTGTGGATCACATTTATATTACATTATGGGGACCAAATATCCCCCACAATGTAATAAAAACCTGTTATTTTGACATTGTGACATTTTTCAGGTCTCCACGAAGATATGTGAATGCAATCAAAAAACTAAAAATGCTCAGAATTTGGTTTCTTATGGTTAAAGTTAAGGCTGTGTTTGTGTTTGTGTGTGTATACTGAGAGTGACTGTGTGTTTGTGTGTGATCGTGTGTGTGACTGTGTGTGATCGTGTGTGTGTGCTCTGTGTGACTTTGTGTGATTGTGTTTGCTGTGTGTGTGTGTTTGTGTATGTGTGCTGTGTGTGACTTTGTGTGTGACTGTGTGTGTGTTGTGTGTGATTGTGTGTGTGTTGTGTGTGATTGTGTGTGCGTGCATGTGTGCTGTGTGTGACTGTGTGTGATTGTGTGTGTGTGTGTGCGGGCATGTGTGCTGTGTGTGACTGTGTGTGATTGTGTGTGCTGTGTGTGCTGTGTGTGACTGTGTGTGTGTGTTTGTGTATGTGTGCTGTGTGACTGTGTATGATTGTGCGTGTATATGCTGTGTGTGACTGTGTGTGATTGTGTGTGTGTGCGTGCATGTGTGCTGTGTGTGACTGTGTGTGATTGTGTATGTGTGTGATTGTGTGTGTTGTGTGTGTGCGTGCATGTGTAACTGTGTGTGATTGTGTGTGTGTGCTGTGTGTGACTGTGTGTGATTGTGTGCTGTGTGTGACTGTGTGTGTGCTGTGTGTGATTGTGTGTGTGAGCTGTGTGTGACTGTGTGTGACTGTGTGTGTGTGTGCGGGCATGCGCATGCTTCTCGAATGCCGTATCAGCAGAGTGATTACAGGCGCATTGTTCACACGCCCCTCTCTTGTTTCCCCGCTGAAACAGCAGTTTTGTACTTTGCTTCCTCTTGAGGATCCCCCCCCCCCCCAGTCCCTCTGGTCTACCCACTTCTGTTCATCACTGAAAAGGGAAAAACAAAAACATAGCCACGCTGCGCTGGAAGCTACTGGTGTCACGTGACCCTGTTAACCGGGCCGACGGCTTAGTTGCATTTTATTTGCAATATCTTTAGCAGATAGGCTTGTGTTGCCTCACTATTGGTTTCTCAGAATATCTTAGGGTTTAAAGCTTGATGTATTAGGAGATTATTCCAAAGAACAAAACTGCAAACTTCAAGGGGAGGATGTTATTAGATGACTGCAGCATCATCCGCCATCCACCTCTTATCCTAAAAAGATTACCTACACTAATTGTCAGGGTCATTCCCTGTTGTCCCACTCTCTGTCCCTTCCCCGTTTGGCCAGCAGGTGTCGCTGGTCATCCCGTTCTTCGTGTTAGTCTTTGTTTGCCGCTGTCACTTGTCTGGCCACATGGCTCAATGTGTTGAGTGTGTGGTTGCCTGTGATCCTTGTCCTGTATTTCAATCCTACCTCCTCTGTTTTTGTATTTTGCTTCCTAGTGTTTCATTTGAGTTTTTTTACTTCTTATGTCTGATTTTGTAGTTGGTTTTTGTTTTGTTCCTTGTTCCCCTGCTTGTGTTTTTACCTGTCTGTAATTACCCAGTGTTAGTTTCTGTTTCCCTGTTTCCTTGGTTAGTTCTTAGTTTCCCTGTTTTAGTTCCTTTGACTTTATTAGTTTCATCTGTGCCCTGTTTTCCTGGTCTTTCTTAATTAGCCTCACCTGTCCTGTATTAGTCTCGTTACCCCTCAGTATTTTAGTCCCTGCTTCTGTCTTGTTCTCCGGTGGTTGTTGTTGTTTGCTGTTTTGTTTGAGATGTTAGATGGGTATTCTGTTTTTGGTATTTAGTCTGTGTTTATCCCCTTTAGTATTTGACCCCTTGTGGTCCGTATGATTTTGTAGTGTTTCTTGTATTGTTTAATAAACCCAGTTTTGTTGCTTGGAGCCGTCAGTGGGTCGTCTGCCCTTTTCTGCCTGTCATGCCACGTCCCTGCTCTAAATCCATGACACTACTTAGCAAAGACTCTGCAGGGAAATCCTGATTTTCCCGAGTTCAACATGCCCCTGGGTCAACAAGGGAGGGGCGTGCGTTTCACTTCTTTAGCCAATCACAATTTTCATTTTATAAAATAATAACATTGGCCCATTTTTTCTCATTTTCAAAACTCAAGGCTTCCAGCCTGCAAGCTGAAGTAAAGCCTCTGCGCCTGTGATCAGAAGGTCGTTGATTTTGAGTTTTCTTGTTATTGTTATTACCATCGTCATGAAACAAAAGACACACAACATTTGCAGGCAAGCATGTTCCTATGTTTTTGTATCTATGTATCTATCAATGAAGACTATGATTGGTTAAAGAATTGTAACGCAAGCTCCTCTCTTGTTTACCCTGGGATGCATCGAACTCTGCAAAATCAGGGCCGGCAGTTCTGCTCTGCTCTGTCATGATCTTACAGTGATATCGGGTGGAAATAGACCTTCAGATACAAAGCCACTAAAGAAACCGGGACAGTGGTGATTCAGTGAAGCATTAATCTTAATTTATGGCCAATTAAGGCTGAGCAGATCTGCAGATTGGATTTTCTATGTTCTCTGATCATCACAGGGTCTAAAAATTATAACCATGCCACGGTGAGAACATTGCCGATAACATACTTCCATGAACAGAAAACAGTATGACATCCTTTAACCTCTAAATGTGTAAAATATGTGAAACCTAAAATATTTTGTATTACATTTATGGTCATAGAAGCAAATGAATTTGTTAGTAGATTAGTAGTTTTAGATCCATTACCTGTGTCCAGATATCTCCAGCTGCTGTTAGAGTGCAATAAAATAACATAAGAAGCTTAAATCAATGATATTAATCTCCAGCAACAGTGAACTAAGGTCTCGGAGTGTTAATGATTACTGATCTGCAAATCTGGGGGTTGTTTTGGGGCAGTAAAGCAGGTGAGTGCACGGCTACCCCACTGAACCCCCTGTAGGGGCTTCACCTGAATAGGGGGCTTCATTAGGATAATCTGGCACAGCTGTGAGCAATTAAGGGGTATTTTAGGTCAGGGTGATGCTGTTGAATGAATGTATGCACGGAGATGGAGGCTACAGTGGTCGGGGGAGGGGGGCTAAAAAGATATTGTGCTAAAATAGTGCATTGATGCCTTACATTGCACTATTTCTTCGAATTTCAGGGGACTTTCAGCTGGATCAGCAGGTTCTTCACTGGCCGTGTAAGGTAATTCATCCTGACTGCATTAAATGGCTAATGTGTGACATATTGTGTTTCCATCATCTGCGCACATTTCCAAAAAAACAGGCCCGCTATTCCATTCTAATAAATGACTTTCCTAAGTCATGCATAGCCACAAATTTTTTTCCTGCCACGGCGGCATCTAGCTGCCTGCTCAGTGAGCTGCGGAGGTTTGGAGGTCTTGCCTGGTGACTGGAGTCTGAAGACCCGCGGAATATTTGTGTTGGACTGTTTTTCCTGTAAAGTCTTCTAATCCGAACCGGAGAAGGGTGACCTTTAGTGCCGAGTACCCAGAATCCCGTGCGGTGACCAGGCGATGTTTTAAGGCTTTAGTGAGATTACTCTGGAGGTACTGTAAAAGAGAAAAAAAGGCTTGACTGAAGAAATATTCGATTCTTATATGACAAAAACTAGATGACACATGAAGGGGAGATCATTGATATCTTTCCCCATAATGGAATCTATGATCCTTTACTCTAGGGAAGTGAAATCCGAGAACTGTTTCACAGAGTAAAATTAACCATCCAAATTCTCCATCTAAATTATATGAATGCTTGTTTTCATTATTAATATATGGTGAATACAGATACTCCATAGCTTAAAATGATTTTCCCCAGTTTTCTTTTGAACCATCTCCAAACCTCAACCCTAAAAAATGATGAAACCACCCGTCCGATTAGTTTTATGCACATGGACACTAGGGCTGGGTGATAAAACGGTAACAACAATTATCGTAATGTAATTTTCCTTGTTATCAATATAACAAATGCCCAATAAAAGTTCCATGCAATTTAAAGCCCGATGTGCCGCCTGCAATGCATTTTGCATCACTATGAAATGGCGTCGCTCTCTCTGTGACTGCTTGTCAGAACCTGCAATGCAGCGCAGACACAGCCATGAAAACACATACAGGGGATTTATTGAACAAATAAAAGAATGCAATAGGGCAGGCAAGTAGACAGCAGACTGAACAGTTAAAACAACAGGGCAACTGACCGGGAGAGAAGGTAAGTCCAAAGCAACCCGTCCAATATGGGTAATCCAGTGAAATCCATAGCAAACGTCTACAGTAAAATTCAGTCCACCGGAAATCCACACACTAATAATCCTTAGAGAACTTAAAAAGCTAGGAAAAATACAAACAATGGCATTTTGTCTGCTTTGACAAAAATGTCCTGTTCAACCTCAGATACTGTATGCAAAATGCTGTTTGGCAAGTGCTTGTCACACTCTGATGATAACGAATATAATTTAAAACAACAATTAGCCATCTGGTTTCTCCAACTTTCATTCAGGAGCGAAAGTCAGCCTTTTAACAGGAAAGAAATAACTTATTGTGATATTTATCAGTATCAGCTGATGTGAAAATACATCATGATAACACATTTGGCCATATCTCCCAACCCGGTCTATAGATATTAAACTCTTTCTGGGCGTAATCATAAACCACATTATTAAATTACGGGAGAAGGTGTGTTTATGCCGTTTCGGTATTGCTAATGTTATTAGGCTGTTCAACCATTAATTATTCTACAAAATTAAATAGATGGGCAAAATGGATGGCCTCATTTTTTGTTCGGTGGTTATGTTATACAAACCAATCAGGCACTCGCCGTTTGTTGAAACATTGTCAATAGACTCTCCAGATTCCAAAATCCTTCGTAAATGCTCTGTAGAGGAACTCACCTGGCCAGGTTGGTTAAGAGCAGGCAACTCCCCTACATCAAAAACACTGTGGAATTATCAAAAGATACGGTCCAGCCCTTTGACGCAGAGACCTGTTGGGTTGAGATAAAACATGACAGAAAACTTCAAAAAGGAATGGAATTTGGAATCCTCACAAAAGTCGAAAGCAGATGTGATCAATTTTTCATCCTGGTGTAATGGACCCTTCTTGATGTGAATGAATAGATCAACAAGTGGTGGACTCTGGCATTGTTTACAAAGCTTGATGTCTCCTTCCAAGTCTTTGGGTCGCCCTGGGATATCATCTCTTTGCTGCCTTGCCCGGACTTGCCTGCCAGTTCCAAAAGGCGAGGCTATTTAATGTGGATGTGCTTTATGAAAGTGCTACATGAATGTACTGTATAAGGGATCTGTACAGCAATTAATGAAAATTTAATGAAATTTAATGGAATTGGCTGGAATGGAAATAGCCCATTCAGTTTCCCATCATGGGGTTGGTTGCTACCTTTTCCCCAATGTTTATTTCTTCAACACATGCCAACACAAGTTCTGATAATAGCCTTGGCACCAAATGTTCAACTGTAATGTCTGTGAGCCATGTAGGACACCGCCATAGTGAGGAAATTCCAAAGAAGCCCTATAATCTAGTTATTACCTAATGTGTTGCTGTAAGTATTTACTTAATATGCCACTTAATGTACTTGCAGGTATATTTATTGACAGATAGCTGACAATTATGCCTTGACACTATGTCCTTGAAAATATAGCTGTTGCCTTCAATATTAAGGTTGCAAGTATGATACAATAAGCATATTCTGGTTCCTTGGGACTGCAACTGACTGGGTCAGACTTTTGGACGGTCAAGATCTGCCCTCAGTACAGTGGAGAACTTCGCCTGAAGACCCGTTTCTTGCTCTTGCTAGCTATCCATCTTTCCCATACACAGTTTTCTGTTGAACGTAAACTGAACAAATGCCTCCCACCTGCCCGACCCGGTGAGAACCGGCTCAAGTTCCTCTGGCGCTGGTTTCCCAGAAAATCTCCCCGTGCAATCAAATCCTTGTCCATGCTTTTTCCTATGTCAGTGGACATCGAGCCACTGCACTTTTTGCGTGTTCAGGAGAATCTGATTTTTGCAGGTGATTTTCAACAGCAGCCCTAAGGTCAGGTTAGCAACACGTGTGCAGGTCGGGGCTTCAGAAGAGTTCCATGCGGCTGCATGCTGGACGGCTGCTTTTATATGCTAGCTTGGCGCGGGGGGAGGGGGGCTGAGGCTGCATCAGCTTTGACGTTTCATTAAGAGCATCAGGAAGTCCGCTCTAAGCTGCCATCTTGCTTGTCGATCAATAGTCGCAACAAGCTTGTTATGGAAGAGGGTTGGTAATAGGTAAGTGGAAAGCGCAATACTGAAGCATTAATTTCATTATGATTATAACTGTATGTGTCACTGCTGCCATTAGACACCACAGCGCCTCCTGATGTGTCACTCCCCACTCGCAGTCAGAACATATCAGAAAGCCAACTATGTTTGAAATAATACAAATCCAGTGCAATGTGCAGTCAGTATTATTGTCACTCATTTATTATAGTTTTTTAAATATTTACTCTGTACTGCCATATTCTATTTTCAGGATATTATATTTGTGTACTGTCTGCTTTTTAAATTTGTTTGCACCACATTTACTTGTTTGCAGTACATGTACTGTGTACTGTCTGCTTTTTAAATTTGTTTGCACCACATTTACTTGTTTGCAGTACATGTACTGTCTTTGCACTTCTGTTTTCCACTATTTATATGTTGTTGCTGCTGTATGCGCAATAATTTCCTCTTGTGATCAATAATGTTGATCATAATCTTAATAAATAGAAAATCTAGGATGCAGTTTTATTATTATAAGACACAAGGCTGATACCTCGGTTTGACTGCCTCAGTGCGACACAGTTTTCTTCCCGATTAAAATTTGATTCCGTGGTTACCAAATATCAGGCCAGAGTAAAGTTTAGTATTAAGCGGGGACAATTTTATAAACAGGTTCACTGGAACTGAAATCTGTTTACCTTTACAAGGTACAATTTTTAGTTCTGAAACCCACGAGAAGAATCACGGCAATTCAGAATTGATAAATGGACCATTGTATGTCGAGATGAAAACGGAACATGCAGCCATTCTGAACCACATAAACATAATGAGCTTTTTTGTAGCTAAATCAAGTGTATAAGGAACAGAATCTGCAGCGATTTTCTTTCTAAATGAAGCAAGTTAATGTCTATGATGACAGAGGTTGTTTTAAGCTGTTTCGATTCATAATGCATTTGTTGCTTCTGTGTTGTGCAAAAGCCCTCCAGTAGTTACAAGTAATTTTCAATTCATGTATAATTATTATTATTGTTCTTTTTCCCTATTAAAATGACCGGGCTCTGAATAGGTTTCCTGGAATTAATGTGCCTGATGTCCGCTCCTACCCATAACCAGTTTGCTTTTTGTCATAGCACTGTAAATTACATATGTAAAAATAAGTGAAGGATGAACAACAATGTGGTCACTATTTAAAATGGCCTTATTTTTACGCAGCAGCTTCTAACAAGCCTCGCCTTTGTGTGCTTTCATAATGAAATACAAAAAAAAAAAAAATGATTTCCTAACCTTATTCCTCTAAATAAGGGATACATTTATGTATTTTTTTTTTTTCCTTTTTATTTTCTTTGTATAACCATATAGCAGCCATGGTTTCGTAGAAAATCTCTTCCACGCTGCTCACAGCACACATTAAGCATTTATGTAAATTTTGGTTCAGATCCACTTGTGTTGCCTGGACGTCTTCCATTTGTTGCACTGTAGCTGATCCTGCAGTGCCAGGGTTAAACAGACAGGGGTCACAAGTGATATCTAAATGGACTGCAGGTGATGTAATCAGTCTTCCTGGATGCCACACTGTCCCCCACAGAAGGTCACTCCTAAGTAGTGGGTAGGAGAGTGGCCCCTTTGGCCGCCATCTCGCAGACCTTCCTCACCGTGCCTCACGTATCAAAAGCACGGCCGTGTTTTCCAAAGCGTCTCCTCCTAAACTGCACCCCATGCTTTGGTAACTGAGCCTTTTAACTTAGACACATCCGTGCGGCATCTCAGAAGGTTTGTAAAAATAGCACAGCTCCTCCTGCTTACTATGAGCTGTTACTCGCCGGGTATTTAGAGAAATGTGTGGGGGTGGGCTGAACGTAACCCTAGGTGTGTGTGTATGTTTTTGGCCGGAACTGGTGAAAGCCAAAGTCATTGAAGTGACACTGCCCTGAAAGGCTGTCCCTTGCTTCATGCCCTGTGACAGACTGGCATCGCGTCCAGGCTGTCCCCTGCTTCAAGCCCTGTGACAGACTGGCATCGCGTCCAGGCTGTCCCCTGCTTCATGCCCTGTGACAGACTGGCATCGCGTCCAGGCTGTCCCCTGCTTCATGCCCTGTGACAGACTGGCATCGCGTCCAGGCTGTCCCCTGCTTCATGCCCTGTGACAGACTGGCATCGCGTCCAGGC